>VHKM01000938.1:0-246315 GCA_007210695.1 Neogobius melanostomus | reverse complement strand
AAGTCACATTCCTAAACCTACAAGTAAAAGGACACACTATCTAAACCTCAAAGTTAAAGTCACATCTAACCTCACAGCTAAAAACCACATCTAAACCATCACATAAAGACACAGATCATAAACCTCACAGTAAAGACACAGCCATCTAAACCTCACAGTCAAGTCACATCTAAACTTAACAGTAAAGCACACAGATCTAAACCTCACAGTAAAGACACAGATCTAAACCTAACAGTAAAGTCACATCTGAAACCTACAGTTAAAGTCACATCTAAAAACCGCACAGAAAACAATCTAAAACCTCACAAGTAAAGTCACATCTAACCTCACAGAAAGACACAATCTAACCTCACAGTAAAGACACAGATGCTAACCTCACAGTAAAGTCACATCTAAACCACCAGTAAAAGTACACATCTAAAACCTCACAGTAAAGACACACAGATCTAAACCTCACAGTAAAGTCACATCTCAAACCTCACGAGTAAATCACATCTAAACCTCACAGTAAAGTCACAGAGTCTAAACCTCACATAAAGACACAAAGTCTAACCTCACAGATAAAGACACAGATCTAAACCTCACAGTTAAATCCGTCTAAACCTCACACGTAAAGTTCACATCTAAAACCTTCACATAAAAGACAAGCATCTAAAACCTTACAGTAAAGACACAGATCTAAACCTCACAGTAAAGACACAGATTCTAAACTCACAGTAAGTCACATCTAAACCTCACAGTTAAAGTCAATTAAACCTCACAAGTAAAGTCACAGATCTAAACCCTCACAGTAAAGACACCAGTCTAAACCTGCTTACAGTAAAGACACAGATCTAACCTCAACAGTAAAGACACATCTAACCTTACATAAAACACAGATCTAAACGCCTCACAGTAAATCACATTAAACCTCACAGTAAAGTGACATCAACACTCACAGTAAGGTCAGTTAAACCTCACAGTAGAGACAGATCTAAACCTCACAGTAAATGTCACAGATCTAAAACTCACAGTAAAGTCAGATCTAAAACCTCACAGTAAGTCAGATCTAAACACCTCACAGAAAGTCACAGATCTAAACCTCACAGTAAAGTCAGATTAACCTCACAGTAAGACAGATCTAAACCTCACAGTAAAGTCACAGATTTAAACTCACAGTAAAGACACAGATCTAAACCTCACAGTAAAGACACCGATCTAACTTGCACAGTAAGAACAATCTAAACCTCACAGTAAAGAACAGATCTAAACCTCACGCAGTAAAAGTCAGATCTAAACCTCACAGTAAAGACACAGATCTAAACTCACAGTAAAAAGTCACCAGATCTAAACCTCACAGCTAAGTAGATCAAAACCTCACAGTAAAAGTCTCAGATTAAACCTCACATTAAAGGACACAGATCTAAACCTCACAGTAAAGTCACAGATTCTAAACCTCACAGTAAAGTAACATCTAACCTCACAGTAAAGACCAGATCTAAACTCACAGTAAAGTCACAGATCTAAACCTCCAGTAAAGGTCAATTCTAACCCTCACAAAAGACACAAATTTCTAAACGCTCACAGTAAAGTTCAGAATCTAAACCGCACAGTAAAGTTCTAGATCTAACCCAACAGTAAGAACAGATTAAACCTCACATAAAAGTCACAGATCTAACCTCCACAGTTAAAAGTCACATCTAACCCATCACTAGTAAATCAACAGAGCTAAACCTCACAGTTAAAGTCAACATCTAAACCTCACAGTAAATCAATCTAAACCTCCAGTAAAAGTCACAGATCTAACTACATAAAGTCAATCTAACCTCACGTAAAGTCACATCTAAACCTCACAGTAAGTCAACAGAATCTAAACCTCACAGTAAAGTCACATCTAAACCTCACCAGTAAAGTCACATCTAAACCTCACAGTAAAGGAAGAATCTAAATCACAGTAAAGTCACATTAAACCGTCACATAAAGTCACATCTAACCTTTACAGTAAAGACACAGATCTAAACCCACAGTTAAAGTCACCAGATCTAAACTACAGTAAGGTCACATTCTAAACCTCACAGTAAAGTCACAATCTAAACCTCACAGTAAAGTCACATCTAAACCTCACAGTAGAAGTACATCTAAACCTCACCAGTTTAAAGTCAATCTTAAAACCTCACAGTAAAGTCAAGATGCTAAACTCCACAGAAAGTCACAGATCTAAACCTCACAGTAAAGTCACATCTACCTCACAGTAAAGTCCCACTCTAACCTCACAGTAAAGTCACAGATTCTAAACCTCACAGTAAAGTCACATCTAAAACCTCAACACTAAAGTCAATCTACCTCACAGTAAGTCACAGATCTAAAACCTCACAGTAAAGTCAAGATCTTTAAACCTCAAGTAAAGACACATCTAAAACCTTCACAGTAGAAGACACATTCTAAACATCACAGTAAGACACATCTAAACCTCACAGTAAAGTCACATCTAAACCTAACAGTAACAGTCACAGATTAAACCTCACAGTAAGAACATCAACCTCACATAAAGACACATCTAAACCTCACAGTAAAGTCACACAGCTAAACCTTCACAGTAAAGCACACAATCTAAACCTCACAGATCACAATCTAAACCTCACAGTAAGTAATTAAACCTCAAAGTAAAGTCACAGATCTAAACCTCCAAAGTAAAGTCACATCTAAAAAACCTCACAGTTAAGTCACATCTAAACCTCCAAAGTAAAGTCACAGATCTAACCTCAAAGTAAGTCTCAGATCTAAACCTCACATAAAGTCCACATCTAACCTCAAGTAAAGTCACATCTAAACTCAAAGTTAAGTCACAAATCTAAAACCTCACAGTAAAAGACACATCTAAACCCGCACAGCAAAGACACAGATCTAAACCCTACAAGTCTAAAGTCAATCTAAACCTCACAGTAAAACACAGATCTAAACTCACAGTAAAGACAACAGATCTAAACCTTCACGTAAAGTCCAGATCTAAGACCTACACAGGTAAAGTCAAATAAACCTCACAGTAAAGTCAATCTAAACTCACAGCTAAGTCAAGATCTAAACCTCCGTAAATCAGATCTAAACCTCACAGTAAAGGACACAGATCTAAACCTCAGTAAAGTCACAGATCTAAACTCACAGTAAAGTCTCAGATCTAAACCTACAGTAAAAGTCACATCTAAACCTACAAGTAAAGTCACATCATAAACTACAGTAGACACATTAAACCTCAAGTAAGTCACATCTAAAACCTTTCACAGTAAGTCACATCTAAACCTCACTAGTAAAGTCAACATCTAAACCTCAAGTAAATCACAACTAAACTCACAGTAAAGTCACATTCAAACCTCACAGTAAGTCACTCTTAACCTCACAGTAAATCACATCTAAAACCTCCACGTAAAGTCACATTCTAAACCTCACAGTAAAGTCACATCTAAACCTCACAGTAAAGACACAGATCTTTAAACCTCACAGTAAAGACAACAGATCTAAACCTCACAGTAAAGTCACATCTAAAACTCACAGTAAAGTTCCACAATCTAAAACCTCACAGAAAGTCACATTAAACTCACAGTAAAGTCACATCTAAACTCACAGTAAAGTCACATTCTAAACCTCACAGTAAGTCACATCTAAACTCACAAGTAAAGTCACATCTTAAAAACCTCACAGTAAGTCACATTCTAAACCTACAGTAAAGACACAGATCTAACCTCACAGTAAAGTCAGGATCTAAAGCCTCACAGTAAAGACACAGATCTAACCTCACAGTAAAAGTCACAATTTCTAAACCTCACAGTAAAGTCACATCTAAACCTCACAGTAAAGTCACAGATCTAACCTCACGTAAAAGTCACAGCTAACCTCACAGTAAAAGACACAGATCTAAACCTCACAGTAAAAGTCACATCTAAACCTCACGTAAAGTCTCAGATCTTAAACCTCACAGTAAAGGTTCACAGATCTAAACCTCACAGTAAAGACCAGATTCTAACCTCACAGTAAAGACACAGATCTAAACCTCACAGTAAAGTCACATCTAAACCTCACAAGTAAAGTCAAGATCTTAAACCTCACAGTAAAGTCACATCTGTAAACCCTCACAGTAAAAGTCAACATCTAAAAACCTCACAGTAAGTCACAGATCTTAAACCTCACAGTAAAAGGTCCACAGATCAAAACCTCCACAGGTAAAAGTCACATCTAAAACCTCACAGTAAAGTCACCAGATCAAACCTTCAGTAAAGACAATCCTTAAACCTCACAGTAATAGTCACAGATCTAAACCTCACAGTAAAGTACTCAGATTAACCTCACAGTAAGTCACATCTAAACCTTCACAGGTAAAGGGCACAGAATCTAAAAACCTCACCAGCTTAAAGAACACATTCTAAACCCTCCACAGTAAGGTCAGATCTAAACCCTCACAGTAAAGTCACATCTAAACTCACAGTAAAGTCTCCAGATCTTAAACCTCACAAGTAAAGTCACATCTAAACCTCACAGTTAAAGTCCACATCTAACCTCACAGTAAGTCACAGATCTAAACCCTCACAGAAAGTCCACAGATCTAAACCTCACAGTAAAGTCACGATCTAAACCTCACAGTTAAAGTCAGATCTAAAACGTCACAGTAAATCAACATTCTAAACCTCACAGTAAAGACACAGATCTAAAACCTCACAGAAAAGGTCACATCTTAAACCTCACAGTAAAGTCACAGATCTAAACCTCACAGTAAAGTCCACATCTAAACCTCACAGTAAAGACACAGATCTAAACCTTCACAGTAAAAGTCACATTAAACCTCACAGTTAAACACAGATCTAAACCTCACAATTAAAGATCACAGAATCTAAAACCTCACAGTAAAGTTCACAGATCTAAACCTCACAGTAAAAGTCACAGATCTAAACTCACAGTAAAGTCAGATCTAAACCTCACAGTAAAGTCACATCTAAAACCTCACAGTAAAGACACAGATATCAAACCTCACAGTAAATCACATCTAAACCTTCACAGGAAATCACAGATCTAAAACCTCACAGTAAAGTCACAGATCTAAACCTCACAGTAGTCACATCTAAAACCTCACAGTAAAACACAGATGCTAAACCTCACAGTAAACACAATCTAAACCTTCACAGTTAATGACACAGATCTTAAACCTCACAGTAAAGTCACCAGATCTAAACCATCACAGTAAAGTCCACATTTCTAAACTCACAGTAAAGTCACAGATCTTAAACCTACAGTAAAAGACACAGATCTAAACCTCACAGTAAAGTCACAGATCTTAAACCTACATAAGCACAGATCTAAACCTCACAGTTAAAGACAAGATCTTAAACGTCACAGTAAAGTCACATCTAAAACCTCACAGTAGTAAAGACACAGATCTAAACCTCACAGTAAAGTCACAGATCTACCTCACAGTAAAGTCACAGATCTAAACCTCACAGTAAGTCACATCCTTAAAACCTCACAGTAAAAGTTCACATCTAACCTTCACAGACAGAAAGAACACATCTTAAACCTCACATTAAAGAACACAGATCTAAACCTCACAGTAAAAGACACAGATCTAAACCTCACAGGTAAAGTCAGATCTAAACCTCACAGTTAAAGACACAGATGCTAAAACCTCACAGTAAAGACACCAGATCTAAACCTCACAGTAAAGACATCATTTAAACCCAAAGTAAAGACACAGATCTAAAAACCTCACAGTAAAGTCACAGATCTAACCTCACAGTAAAGTCACATCTAAAACCTCAGTAAAGTCAGATCTAAAACCTCACAGTAAAGTCACAGATCTAAAGCCTCACAGTAATCAGATTCTAAAACCTCACAGTAAAGACACATCAAACCTTCACAGTAAAGTCTCAGATCTAAACCTCACAGAAAGACACAAATCTAAAACCCTCACAGTAAAGACCACAGATCTAAACCTCACCAGCTAAAGACACATATCTAAACCTCGCCAGTAAAGGGACACAGATCTAACCTCACAGTTAAAGACCAACAGATCTTAAACCTCACCAGTAAAGTCAACTCTAACCTCAAAGTAAAGTCAAAAACTAAACCTCACAGAAAGTCTCAGATCTAAACCTCACAGTAAAGTCACAGATCTAAACTCACAGTAAGACACAGATCTAAACCTCACAGTAAAGACACAGATCTAAAACCTACACAGAATAAAAGTACAGATTAAACTTCACAGGTAAAGTCAGATCTAAACCTCACAGTAAAGACAACAGATCATAACACTACACAGTACTTCAGAATCTAACCTCACAAGTAAATAAAGACACAGATCTAAACCTCACAGTAAAGACAGAATCTAAACCTCACAGTAAAAGACACAGATCTAAACTCACAGTAAAGAACAAGATCTAAAACCTCACAGTAAAGTCAGATCTAAACCTCACAGTAAAGACACAGATCTAAACCTCACAGTAAAGACAGAATCTAAACCTCCAGTAAAGACCAGATCTAAACCTCACAGTAAAACACAGATCTAACCTCACAGTAAAGACCACAGATTAAACCTCACCAGTTAAAGACACAGATCTAAACCTCACAGGGAAAGTCTCATGATCTTTAAACCTCAAGTAAAGTCACAGATCTAAACTCCACAGTTAAGGAACAGATCTAAACCTCACAGTAAAGACACAGATCTAAACCTCAAAGTAAATTTCAACGATCTAAACCTCAACAGTAAAACAATCTAAAAACCTCACAGTAAAGACACAGATTAAAACCCACCAGTAAAGACACAGATCTAAACCTCACAGTAAAAGTTCAGATCTAAACCTCACAGTAAAGACAAGATCTATTAAACTCAAAGTAAAGTCACAGATTCTAAACCTCACAGTAAAGACAGATCTAAAACTCACAGTAAAGACACGAGATCTAAACCTCAAAGTAAAGTCACAAGAAATCTAAACCTCACAGTAAAGACAATCTAAAACCTCACAGTAAAGACACAGATCAAACCTCACAGTAAAGTCACGATCTAAACTCACAGGTAAAGACACAGATCTAAACCTCACAGTAAAGTCACAGATCTAAACCTCACCAGTAAAAAAGTCACAGTCTAAACCTCACAGTTAAAGTCACGATCTAAACTACAGTAAGTTCACAATCTAAACCTCAAGATAAAGACAACATCTAAACCTCACAGTAAAGTCACAGAATCTAACCTCACAGTAAGTCACAGATCTAACCTCACAGTAAAGTCACATCTAAACCCTCAACGTAAAAGTTCACAGATCTAAACCTCACAGTAAAGTCACAGATCTAAACCTCCACAGTAAAGTCACATCTAAACACTCACAGTAAAGTTCACATCTAAACCTCACAGTAAAGTCACAGATCTTAAAACCTCACAGTAAAGTCACAGATCTAAACCTCACAGTAAAGTTCACATCTAAACCTCAAACAGTAAAGTCACACATCTAAAACCTCACAGTTAAAGTCACATCTTAACCTCACAGTAAAGACAAGATCTAAACCTCACAGTAAACAATTTAAACCTCACAGTAAAAGGACACAGATCTTAAACCTCCACAGTAAAGTCACAGATTCTAAACCGTCACGAGTAATTAAAAGTCACAGATCTAACCTCACAGTTAAAGTCACAGATCTAAACGCTCACAGTAAGCACAGATCTAAACCTCAAAGTAAACACATCTAAACCTCACCCAGTAAAGTCAACAGATCTAAACCTCACAGTAAAGTCACAGATCTAAACTCACAGTAAGTCACATCTAAACCTCACAGTAAAGTTCTCAGATCTAACCTCACAGTAAAGTCACATCAAAACCTCACAGTAAAGCACAGATTCTAAACCTCACAAGTAAAGTCACATTCTAAAACCTCACAGTAAAGACACAGATCTAAACCTCACATAAGCAAGCCTCACAGTAAGTCCACAGACTAAACCTCACAGTAAAGTCACAGATCTAACCTCACAGTAAAGTCACAGATCTAAAACCTCCACAGTAAAGACACAGAATCTAAAACCTCACAGAAAGACACAGATCTAAACCTCACAGATAAAGTCACAGATCTAAACCTCACAGTAAGGACACATCTAAACTCCATCAGTAAAGACACAGATCTTTAAAACCTCACAAGTAAAGTCGATCTAAACTCAAAGTTAAAGACACAGATCTAAACCTCACAGTAAAGTCACATCTAAACCTCACAGTAAAGACCACAGAATCTAAACTCAAGTAAAGACACAGATCTAAACCTCACAGTAAAACCATTGATCTAAAACCTCAAAAGTAAGGACACAGATCTAAACCTCCCACAGTAGTCACAGATCTAAACCTCACAGATATAAAGTCACAGATCTAAACCTCACAGTAAAGTCACAGATTCATAAACCTCACAGTAAGTCACAATCTAAACTCACAGTAAAACACAATCTAAACTTCACAGTAAGATCACAGATCCTAACCTCACATAAAGACACAGATCTAAAACCTCACAGTAAAGACACATCTAAAACTCACAGTAAAGACACAGATCTAAACCTCACAGTAAAGACACATCTAAACCTCAAAGTAAAGACACAGATCTAAACCTCAAACAGTTAAAGACATTTGATCTAAAAACCTCAACAGTAAAAGTCCACACATCTAAACCTCACAGTTAAAGTCACAGATCTAAACCTCACTAGTAAAGTCACATCTAAAACCTCACAGTAAAGACACAGATCTAAACCTCACAGTAGTCACACATTTCTAAACCTCACAGTAAAGCACACATCTAAACCTCACCAGTAAAACAACAGATCTAAACCTTACAGTTAAGTCACACATCTAAACCTCAAAGTAAAGTCACTCTAAACCTCACAGTAAAACACACATCTAAACCTCACAGTAAAGTCACAGATCTCAAAACCTCACAGTAAAGTCACACATCTTAAACCTTCACAGTAAGTCACAGATCTAAAAACCTCACAGTAAAGTCACAATCTAAAACCTCACAGTAAAGGTCACACATCTAAACCTCACAGTTAAAGTCACACATCTAAACCTCACAAGTAAACACATCTAAACCTCACATAAAGTCAAAACATCTAAACCTCACAGTAAAGGTCCACATCTAAACCTCAAAGTAAAGTAAAGTCACATTCTAAAACCTCACCAGTAAAGACACACATCTAAACCTCACAGTAAAGACACATCTAAACCTTCACAGTAAAGAACACAGATCTAAACCTCACAGTAAAGAACACATTCAAACCTCAAGAAAGACACATCTAAACCTCACAGTAAACCGACAACAGATTAAACCTCACAGTTAAAGGACACATCTAAACCTCACAGTAAAGAACACGATCTAACCTCAACAGTAAAGACACAATTCTAAACCTCACAGTAAAGGACACATCTAAACCTCACAGTAAAGGACACACATCTAAACCTCACATAAAGACACATCTAAACCTTCACAGTTAAAGGACACATCTAAACCTTCACAGTAAGACACATCTAAACCTCACAGTAAAGACACATTTCTAAAACCTAACAGTAAAGACACATCTAAACCTCAAAGTAAAGACACATCTAAACCTCACAGTTAAGTTACATCTAAAACCTCACAGTAAAGACACATCTAAAACCTTCAACCAGGTAAAGACACATCTAAACCTCACAGAAAACACATCTTAAACCTCACAGTAAAGTCACAGATCTTAAACTCACAGTAAAGACCAATCTAAACCTCACAGTTAAAGACCACATCTAAACCTCACAGTAAAGGACACATCTAAACCTCACAAGTAAAGAACATCTAAACCTCACAGTTCATAAAGGACACACATCTAAACCTCACAGTAAAAGCACAAGATCTAAACCTCCAGTAAAACACAGATTCTAAACCTCCACCAGTAAAGTCACACATCTAAACCTTCACAGTAAAGACACATCTAAAAACCTCAAAGTAAAGGACAACATCTAAACCCAAAGTAAAGACACAGATTAAACCTCACAGTAAAGTTCAACATCTAAAACCTCACATAAAGACACAGATCTAAACCTCACAGTAAAGTCACAGATCTAAACCTCACAGTAAAGTCAAACAGATCTAAACCTCACAGTAAAGTCACAGATCTAACCTTCACAGTTATAAAGTCACAGAATCTAAACCTCAAAGTAAAGGAACCACATCTAAACCTCACAGTAAAGTCCCATTATCTAAACCTCACAGTAAAGTCACAGATCTACCTACAAGTTAATGGTCACATCTAACACCTCCACAGTAAAGTCACAGATTCTAAACCTCACAGTAAAGTCACAGATTAAAACCTCAAGTAAAGTCACATCTAAACCTTCCAAGTAATAAGACACATCTAAACCTCACAGTAAAAGTCACCATCTAAACCTCACAGTAAAGACACAGATCCTAAACCTCACAGTAAAGTCACAGATCTAAACCTCACAGTAAATCACATCTAAACCTCACAGTAAAGTATCAGATCTAAACCTTCACAGTAAAGTCACATCTAACCTCACAGTAAAAGACACAGATCTAAACCTCACAGTAAAGTCACATTCTAAACCTCACAGTAAAGACCACGAATCTAACCTCACAGTAAAGTCCCACAGATCTAAACCTCAAACAGGATAAAGTCACAGATCTAAAACTCACCAGTAAAGTTACAGATCTAAACCTCACGTAAAGACACAGATCTAAACCTCACGTAAAGGGAACACATCTAACCATCACAGTAAAGACACAGATCTAAACTACAGTAAAGTCAGATCTAAACCTCAAAGTTTAAAGACACAGAATCTAAACCCTCACCAGTAAATCACATTCTAAACCTCAACAGTAAGCACAGATCTAAACCTCAAAGTAAAAGACACAGATCTAAACCTCACAGTAAAGACATTGATCTAAACCTCAAAGTTAAGACACAGATCTAAAAACCCACAGTTAAAGACACAGATTCTAAACCTCACCAGTAAAGTCACAGATCATAAACATCAACAGTAAAGTCCACAGATCTTAAACCTCACAGTAAAGTCACAGATCTAAACCTCACAGTAAAGTCACAGATTCTAAACCTCACAGTAAAAGACAAAAGATCTAAACCTCACAGTAAGTCACCAGATTCTAAACCTCACAGTCAAGACACAGATTAAACCTCAAAGTAGTAAAGACACAGACTAAACCTCACAGTAAGACACTTGATTCTAAAACCTCAAAGGTAAAGACACAGATCTAAACCTCACAGTAAAGTCTCAGATCTAAAACCTCACAGTAAAGACACAGATCTAAAACCTCACAGTAAAACAACAGATTCTAAACCTCACAGTAAAGACACCAAGATCTAAACCTCACAGTAAAGACACATCTAACCTCAAAGTAAAGACACAGATTCTTAAACCTCACAGTTAAAGACATTATCTAAACCTACACCATAAAAGTCACAATCTAAACCCTCACTAGAAAGTTACATCTAAACCTCACAGTTAAAGACACAGACCAATCTAAACTCACAAGTTAAAGTCACACATCTAAAACCTCCACAGTAAACGGACACAGATCTAAACCTCACAGTAAAGTCTCACATCTTAAACCTCACAGTAAAGACACCACATCTAAACCTCAACAGTTAAAGTCACAGATCTTAAACCTCACAGTAAAAGTCACACATTTCAAAACCTCACAGTAAAGTCCACAGATCTAAAACCTCACAGTAAAGTCACACATCTAAAACCTCACAGTAAAGTCACACATCTAAACCTCACAGTAAAGTTCCACACATCTAAAACCTCACAGTAAAGTCACATCTAAACCTCACAGTAAAGTCAACACATCTAAACCTACACAGTAATAGTCACACATCTTAAACCTCAAAGTTAAAGCACATCTAAACCTCACAGTAAAGACAACACAATTCTAACCTCACAGTAAAGACACATCTAAACCCTCACAGTAAAAAAGAACACATCTAAACCTCACAGTAAAGACACATCTAACCCTCACAGTAGTAAGACACATCTAAAACCTCACAGGTAAATCACATCTAAACTCACAGTAAAGACACATCTAAAACCTCACAGTAAAGACACATCTAAAACCTCACAGTAAAGACACAGATCTAACCTCACAGTAAAGACACATTCAAACCCTCACAGTAAAAGGACACACATCTAACCTCACAGTAAAGACACATCTAAACCTCACAGTAAAGACACATCTAAACCTCACAGTAAAGACCACATCTAAACCTCCAGTAAAGACACATCTAAAACCTCAAGTAAGACACATCTAAACCCACAGTAAAGACACAGATCTAAACCTCACAGTAAAGACACAGTCTAAACCTCACAGTAAAGTCACACATCTAAACCTCACAGTAAAGACACATCTAAACCTCACAGTAAAGGACACAATCTTAAACCCTCACAGTAAAGACACAGATCTAAAACCTCACAGTAAAGTCACGACATCAAACCTCACAGTAAAGTCAACAGATCTAAACCTCACAGTAAAGACCACAAGATCTAAACCTCACAGTAAACACACAGATCTAAACCTCACAGTAAAGACACATTATCTAAACCTCACAGTAAAGTCAGAATCTTAAACCTCACAGTAAAGACACATATCTAAACCTCACAGTAAAGACACATCTAAACCTCACAGTAAAAGTTACATCTAAACCCCACAGTAAAGACACATTCTAAACCTCAAAGTAAAAGGACACACATCTAAAACCTTCACAGTAAAGACACAGATCAAACCTCACAGTAAAGACACATCTAAAAACCTCACAGTAAAGTTACATTCTAAACTCACAGTAAAGACACATCTTAAACCTCAAAGTAAAGGACACACATCTAAACCTCACAGTAAAGACACATTCTAAACCTCAAAGTAAAGACACACATCTAAACCTCACCAGAAAGACACATCTAAACCTCACAGTAAAGACCACAGATCTAAAACCTCACAGTAAAGTCACCACATCTAAACCTCACAGTAAAGTCCACAACATCTAAACCTCACCAGTAAAGTCACACATCTAAACCTCACAGTAAAGACAAACATCTAAACTCAAAGTAAAGACACAGATCTAAACCTTCACAGTAAAGACACTAGATCTAAACCTCACAGTAAAGACACAGATCTTAAACCTCACAGAAATCAGATCTAAACCTCACAGTTTAAAGTCACATCTAAACCTCACAGTAAAGACACAGATCTAAACCTCACATAAAGACACAGATCTAAACCTCACCAGTAAAGACACATCTAAACCTCACAGATAAAGTTTACATCTAAACCTCACAGGTAAAGACACATCTAAACCTCAAAAGTAAAGACACCATATCTAACTCACAGTAAAGACACATACTAAAAACCTCCACAGTAAAGACACAGATCTAACCTCACATAAAGTCACATTCTAAACCTCACAGTAAAGACACATCTAAACCTCAACAGTAAAGTCACATCTAAACCTCACAGTAAAGACACATCAACCTCACAATAAAGGACACATCTAACCTCACAGTTAAAAAGTCAGATCTTAAAACCTCACAGTAAAGTCAACAAGATCCTAAAACCTCACAGTAAGACACAGATTCTAAACCTCACAGTAAAGTCAACATCTAAACCTCACAGTAAAAGACACATCTAACCTTCACAGTAAGGTCACATTCTAAAACCTCACAGTAAAGACACATCTAAACCTCACAGTAAAGACCACATCTAAAACCTCACAGTAAAGTCAGATCTAAAACCTCACAGTAAAAGTCACAGCATCTAAACCTCACAGTAAAGACACAGATCTAAAAACCTCACAGTAAAGACACAGATCTAAAACCTCACAGTTAAAGTCACATCTAAACCTCACAGTAAAAAGACACACATTCTAAAACCTCACAGTAAAGACCACAGAATCTTAAACCTCACAGTAAATCAGATCTAAAAACCGTCACCAGTAAAGACACAGATCTAAAACCTTCAACAGTTAAAGACACAGATCTAAACCTCACAGTAAAGTCACATCTAAACCTCACACAGTAAAGACACATCTAAACCTCACAGTAAAAGACACAGATCTAAACCTCACAGTAAAGACACAGATCTAAACCTCACAGTAAAGTCACAGATTTAAAACCTCAAGGTAAAGTCTCAGATCTAAAACCTCACAGTAAAGTCACATCTAAACCTTCACAGTAAAGACACATCTAAACCTCACAGTAAAGACACAGATCTAACCTCACAGTAAAGACACAGATCTAAACCTCACAGTAAAGACACAGATCTAAACCTCAACAGTAAAGTCACATCTAAACCTCACAGTAAAGACACATCTAAACCCTCACAGTAAAGACCACAATCTGAAAACCTCACAGTAAAGACACATCTAAACCTCACAGTAAAGTCACAGATCTAAACCTCACAGTAAAAGACAAGATCTAAACCTCACCAGTAAAGCAGCACAGATCTAACCTCACAGTAAAGGTTCACAGATCTAAACCTCACAGTAAAGTCACATCTAACCTCACAGTAAAGTCACATCTAAACCTCCACAGTAAAGTTCACATCTAAACCCCTCACAGGTTAAAGTTCACATCTAAACCTCACAGTAATTCAGATCTAAACCTTACAGTAAAGTCACAGATCTAAACCTCACAATGTAAAGTCACATCTAAACCTACAGTAAAAAGAACACAGATCTAAACCTCACAGTAAATCACATCTTAAACCTCCAACAGTAAAGACACAGATCTAAACCTCACAGTAAAGACCACAGATTAAAACCTCACAGTAAAGTCACATTCTAAACCTCACAGTAAAAGACACATCTAAACCTCACAGTAAAGACACAGATCTAAACCTCACAGTAAAGACACATCTAAACCTCACAGTAAAAGACCACACATCTAACCTCACAGCTAAAGTCACATCTAACTCACAGTAAAGTCACATATCTAAACCTCACAGTAAAGCACATCTAAACCTCACAGTAAAGTCACAGATCTAAACCTCACAGTAAAGACCAGATCTAAACCTCACAGTAAAGTTCAACATCTAAACCTCACAGTATAAGACAACCATCTTAAACCTCACAGTAAAGACACAGATCTAAACCTCACAAGTAAAGTCCACAGATCTAAACCTCACAGTAAAGACACATTCTAAACCTCACAGTAAAGTTTCACATCTAAACTCACAGTAAAGTCACATCTAACCTCACAGTTAAAGACACAGATCTTAAACCTCACAGTAAATCACAGATCTAAACTCACAGTAAAGTCACATCTAAACCTCACAGTAAAGACCAACAGATCTAAAACCTCACGTAAAGTCACAAGCTAAACCTCACAGTAAAAGACACGATCTAACCTCAACAGTAAAGTCACATCTAAACCTCACAGTAAAGACACATCTAAACCTCACAGCTTAAAGACCACAGATCTAAACCTCACAGTAAAAGTCACAGGATCTAAACCCTCAAGTAAAGAACACAGATCTAAACCTCACAGTAAAAGTCACATCTAAACCCACAGTAAAGTCACAGATCTAAACCTCCAGTAAAGCTCACACTAACCTCACAGTAAAGTCACATTCTAACCTCACAGTAAAGTCACAGATCTAAACCTCACAGCTTAAAGTCCAACATTCTAAACCTCCACAGTAAAGTCACAGGATCTAACCTCACAGTAAAGTCACATCTAAACCTCACAGTAAAGTCACAGATCTAAACCTCACAGTAAAGTCACAGATCTAAACCTCACAGTAAAGTCACATCTAAACCTCACAGTAAAGTCACATCTAAACCTCACAGTTAAATCACATCTTAAACCTCACAGTAAAGTCACATCTAAACCTCACAGTAAAGTCACAGATCTAAACCTCACAGTAAAGTCACATCTAAACCTCACAGTAAAGTCACATCTAAACCTCACAGTTAAAGACACATCTAAACCTCACAGTAAAGTCACATCTAAACCTCACAGTAAAGACACATCTAAACCTCACAGTAAAGTATCAGATCTAAACCTCACAGTAAAGTCACAGATCTAAACCTCACAGTAAAGTCAAATCTAAACCTCACAGTAAAGTCACAGATCTAAACCTCACAGTAAAGTCACAGATCTAAACCTCACCAGTAAAGTCACAGATCTAAACCTCACAGTAAAGTCTCACATCTAAACCTCACAGTAAAGTCAGATCTAAACCTCACAGTAAAGACACAGATCTAAACCTCACAGTAAAGACACAGATCTAAACCTCACAGTAAAGACACATCTAAACCTCACAGTAAAGTCACAGATCTAAACCTCACAGTAAAGACACATCTAAACCTCACAGTAAAGTATCATATCTAAACCTCACAGTAAAGTCACAGATCTAAACCTCACGTAAAGTCACATCTAAAACCTCACAGTAAAGTATCATATCTAAACCTCACAGTAAAAAAAAAAAAAAAAAAAGTATCAGATCTAAACCTCACAGTAAAGTCAATCTAAACCTCACAGTAAAGTCACAGATCTAAACCTCACAGTAAAGTCACATCTAAACCTCACAGTAAAGTCACAGATCTAAACCTCACAGTAAAGTCACAGATCTAAACCTCACAGTAAAGTCACAGATCTAAACCTCACAGTAAAGTCACAGATCTAAACCTCACAGTAAAGTATCAGATCTAAAACCTCACAGTAAAGTATCACATCTAAACCTCACAGTAAAGTCACATCTAAACCTCACAGTAAAGTCACATCTAAACCTCACAGTAAAGTCAGATCTAAACCTCACAGTAAAGTCACATCTAAACCTCACAGTAAAGTCACAGATCTAAAACCTCACAGTAAAGTCTCAGATCTAAACCTCACAGTAAAGTCACATCTAAACCTCACAGTAAAGACACAGATCTAAACCTCACAGTAAAGACACAGATCTAAACCTCCACAGTAAAGACACAGATCTAAACCTCACAGTAAAGTCACAGATCTAAACCTCACAGTAAAGACAGATCTAATCCTCACAGTAAAGACACAGATCTAAACCTCACAGTAAAGACACAGATCTAACCTCACAGTAAAGTCACATCTAAACCTCACAGTAAAGACACATCTAAACCTCACAGTAAAGTCACAGATCTAAAACCTCACAGTAAAGTCACAGATCTAAACCTCACAGTAAAGTCACAGATCTAAACCTCACAGTAAAGTCACATCTAAACCTCACAGTAAAGACACATCTAAACCTCACAGTAAAGACACATCTAAACCTCACAGTAAAAGACACATCTAAACCTCACAGTAAAGACACAGATCTAAACCTCACAGTAAAGTCACATCTAAACCTCGCAGTAAAGACACAGATCTAAACCTCACAGTAAAGTCACAGATCTAAACCTCACAGTAAAGTCACAGATCTAAACCTCACAGTAAAGTCACAGATCTAAACCTCACAGTAAAGTCAGATCTAAACCTCACAGTAAAGTCACATCTAAACCTCACAGTAAAGTCACAGATCTAAACCTCACAGTAAAGACACAGATCTAAACCTCACAGTAAAGTCACATCTAAACCTCACAGTAAAGTCACAGATCTAAACCTCACAGTAAAGACACAGATCTAAACCTCACAGTAAAGACACATCTAAACCTCACAGTAAAGTCAGATCTAAAACCTCACAGTAAAGTCACAGATCTAAACCTCACAGTAAAGTCACAGATCTAAACCTCACAGTAAAGACACAGATCTAAACCTCACAGTAAAGTCTCAGATCTAAACCTCACAGTAAAGACACAGATCTAAACCTCACAGTAAAGTCAGATCTAAACCTCACAGTAAAGTCAACAGATCTAAACCTCACAGTAAAGTCACAGATCTAAACCTCACAGTAAAGACACAGATCTAAACCTCACAGTAAAGTCTCAGATCTAAACCTCACAGTAAAGACACAGATCTAAACCTCACAGTAAAAGTCTCAGATCTAAACCTCACAGTAAAGTCACAGATCTAAACCTCACAGTAAAGACACATCTAAACCTCACAGTAAAGTCTCAGATCTAAACCTCACAGTAAAGTCACATCTAAACCTCACAGTAAAGTCACAGATCTAAACCTCACAGTAAAGACACAGATCTAAACCTCACAGTAAAGTCAGATCTAAACCTCACAGTAAAGTCACATCTAAACCTCACAGTAAAGTCAGATCTAAACCTCACAGTAAAGTCTCAGATCTAAACCTCACAGTAAAGACACATCTAAACCTCACAGTAAAGTCACATCTAAACCTCACAGTAAAGACACAGATCTAAACCTCACAGTAAAGTCAGATCTAAACCTCACAGTAAAGACACAGATCTAAACCTCACAGTAAAGTCAGATCTAAATCACAGTAAAGTCACATCTAAACCTCACAGTAAAGACACAGATCTAAACCTCACAGTAAAGTCTCAGATCTAAACCTCACAGTAAAGTCAACAGATCTAAACCTCACAGTAAAGTCTCAGATCTAAACCTCACAGTAAAAGTCACAGATCTAAACCTCACAGTAAAGTCACAGATCTAAAACCTCACCAGTAAAGTCTCAGATCTAAACCTCACGGTGATAATATAAATGACTGGTTTTTGACGCTTGTTTTCCAGCTCGGAGAAAGAGCGTTGGATCAAAGACAAGTTCGTTGAGAGGAGGTTCGTGGACCGAGGTGGCGGAGCAGGTGGGTCCAAGAATCAATTATCAACAAAAAATAATGTTTATGCGGCATAAGGCGACACGCAGGAACCACAATATAATGTAAAGACAAAAATGTATATTATACAAATATTTTTGGGGAGTTCGGTCATCAGACATTTTTTCACCAATTTTCCCCATATTTTTCCATGTTTTTTCCCCTTCAATTCCTCCCTATTTTGTCCCTTGATATTTTTTTAAATATTTTTCCCAATTTTTGGCAAATGTTTTTCCTTTTTTTAAGCCTTTTTTGTAAGAATACAATGAAATACAAACCTTTTCTTTCTAAACATCCCCCAATTTTCCCGCCATATTTTCCACATTTCTTGAGATGAACTCGGTACATTTGCAGATCTTCCAAACAGCGACACCGCCTCAAACAGAAACACCAGAGAACTTTACCCTGTGGGAAAGTTTTAGTTTCCTGATTTTCCTCATTTACTTCCATTTGCTCGGACGTCGTATCATGTAAATCTGCTCCCTGTTCCTAAACAAAGCTCTTTGTCGTCCTCTCAGCCTCCAGGGAGGACGGGGCGCGGCGTCTGTTCCGGGCGGCAGTGAGCGGGGACCTGGTCTCCATGGCGACGGCGTTGGCCCAGGCCTCGGAGGTGAACGCGGTGGCGCCGGAGGAGCACGGCCGCACGGCGCTGATCGGAGCCGCTCTCGGGTAAAGAAGGATCAGGTTTTACTCCACGACAGACTCCGGACCAGAGGCTTATTTATTTATTTACTTACTTCTTTCTTTCTTTCTTTCTTTTTTTCTTTCTTTCTCTTTTTTCTTTTTTCTTTCTTACCTCTTCCTTCTCTTTCTTCCTGTATTTCTTTTTTCTGTCCACTTATTTACTCACACAAACATTTCTGTTGTTTTATGTCTAAAACAACAGAAATGTTTGCTCTTTTTCCCACTAATTACACACTTATTAAACAACAGAAATTTCCCATTTAAACCCGGCTCTGTCCATTATGTATTATCTTTCTATATGAAAACATAAAATGACCAAAAACGTTCACATTTTTCCTCATATTTATGCCTTTAATCTTCAGTAAAAGGATCTCTCCGTTTGAACCTTTGCCTTACTCGTTGTCATGTGCTTTCTCTCCTGTAGGGGTCGCTGTTGGCCTGTGAGTTTCTTCTTCTGAACGGAGCGAATGTGAACCACAGAGACCTGAGCGGACAGGGCGCTCTGCACGCCGCCGCCACCGCTGGACACACCGGGTACTGCAGCACACACTTTAAAACAGCTTCACTGATCAACTCAAACATTACTCCGGATTACTACAACTTCTACTCCATATAATACATAATTATAGTAAAACATGAGCTACATTTAATAACAACAGCCTTATTAATACAATCAAAACTAAGACATGACATTTCTCTCTTGTGCTGGAGTTAAATGTTTATTTATTGACTTCAAAAAATGCAATAACAGGTGACAAAGTCCACACTCAAGTGTAACAGAAAATAGAAAATTCCATACATCTCCATACATCAGCCAAGACATGGAGGCTAGGGCTGGGCGATATGGACCAAAAGTCATATCCGATATATTTAGGTTGAATATCCATATACGATATATATCCCGATTTCTGCAAAGTGACTTTGACTTAACATTTCATTTCACAGCTCTCAAAGTCAAATACAAGTAGTTTTATTGAAAACTCACTATAACATGTAAACATAAGCACTGCATGACAAAGCTCTGTAAGATGAACATTTAAAGTGCATATGACAGATTTTAATGCTCTTGAAAGTATGACTTTAGATGGATTACATCAGTTGCATAGTTATCATTTTTTTGAGTGAAGCAGCAATTTTAATGAAGAAATATTTGGCAGAAAAGTTATTTTTATTTGAATTTTTAAGCTGCTGACAGGAAGTGACATAAAAGAAGGAAACATTCCAGAGCAGTTTGACTCATTCATTTCCCATTGACTTAACATGGTTGGCACGGCAACAGTTTAAAATTGTTTACCTTCTTCGATGTCACTTCCTGTCGGTGTCCAATAAGGAAGTGAAAACATAAACATCACAAAAATGGACAAACTGTGACTCTGACATCTACTGTTCTATCTACTCCAGTATCTCCAGTATCCTCGTTCCACTCATACCTGCAGTTACTCTCATACTCCAGCAGAGGGCGCTCTTCTCTCACCTGCTCTACACTAGTGTTGGGAAATCTAAAAACCTTTACCATGATTTTCAGGTTGAGCAAATTTCAGACACTTTAAGAGGAAAGAAAACCTGTAATCTCTTCTGTGCCGGAGAAAACCCAGTGTTCTTACATACACAGATCATTCATCACCTGCACAGGTTCAAAAACAACCTTCCATTCCTGAGACTTTCATCAGACATGTTGTTGAAGAGCTGATTACGGTCGTCTTAAAGAGCGGATAGTGAATAAGGACATGTTCCCTCCCTCGTGTTCACAGTCAGGTGTGTCTGCTGCTGAAGCGAGGAGCCAATCAGTACGCCGTGGACGAGCGAGGACACGACCCGCTGGCCATCGCCATGGAGACCGCCCACGCCGACATCGTCACTCTGTGGGTACTTTTAAATCTTAGTTTTAACGCCAGAGTAAAAAACGGACCAAACTCTCCCTTTAAGAAGTTTATTTATGATGTTTTGTCGAGTATCTCTCCAACATGGCTGTGTCGCTCCCTGGTCTTTCCCACGCTTATTCATTCCCAAATACTGACATGTTTGGTATCCACGTGTAGCAGGAAAGGCTGTGACCGAGATGACGCTGTAATCCAAATATGGTTGTTTCCTTGTGGGAGACAGCAGCGGCTAAAGACGGGAGGAATATACACAGGGACTAAGGTTTAACAACATCTGCACTTTAGTCGCTCCAGAAGACTCCACACTGTATAGACTCCACACTTTACAGACTCCACACTTTATAGACTCCACGCTTTATAGACTCCAACTTTACAGACTCCACACTTTACAGACTCCACCTTTATAGACTCCACACTTTAAGACTCCACCTTACAGACTCACACTTTTAGACTCCACATTTACAGATCAACTTTATAGACTCCACACTTTATAGACTCCACACTTTATAGACTCCACACTGTATAGACTCCACACTGTATAGACTCCACACTTTATAGACTCCACACTGTATAGACTCCACACTTTATAGATCCACACTTTACAGACTCCACCACTTTAGACTCCACACTTTATAGACTCCACACTTTACAGACTCCACACTTTACAGACTCCCACTTTATAGACTCCACACTTTATAGACTCCACACTTTAAGACTCCACACTTAGGACTCCACACTGTATAGACTCCACACTTTATAGGACTCCACACTTTATAGACTCCACACTTTACAGACTCCACACTTTATAGACTCCACACTTTACAGACTCCACACTTTACAGACTCCACACTGTATAGACTCCACACTTTATAGACTCCACCACTTTATAGACTCCCACACTGTATAGACTCCACACTTTATAGACTCCACACTTTATAGACTCCACACTTGTATAGACTCCACCATTTATAGACTCCACACTGTATAGACTCCACACTTTATAGATCCACACTAGACTCCCACTATAGACTCCACACTGTATAGACTCCACACTTATAGACTCCACACTTTTATAGACTCCACACTGTATTAGACTCCACACTTTATAGACTCCACACTTTATAGACTCCACACTGTATAGACTCCACTTATGACTCCACACTTTATAGACTCCACACTTTATAGACTCCACACTGTATAGACTCCACACTTATAGACTCCACACTTTATAGACTCCACACTTTATAGACTCCACACTGTATATGACTCCACACTTTATAGACTCCACACTTTATAGACTCCACACTGTATAGACTCCACACTTTATAGACTCCACACTTTATAGACTCCACACTTTATAGACTCCACACTTATAGACTCCACACTTTATAGACTCCACACTTTAAGACTCCACACTGTATAGACTCCACACTTTATAGACTCCACACTTATAGACTCCACACTGTATAGACTCCACACTTTATAGACTCCACCACTTTATAGACTCCACACTGTATAGACTCCACACTGTATAGACTCCACACTTTATAGACTCCACACTTTATAGACTCCACCTTTATAGACTCCACACTTTATAGACTCCACACTTTATAGACTCCACACTTTATAGACTCCACACTTTATAGACTCCACACTGTATAGACTCCACACTGTATAGACTCCACACTTTATAGACTCCACACTTTATAGACTCCACACTTTATAGACTCCACACTTTATAGACTCCACACTTTATAGACTCCACACTTTATAGACTCCACACTTTATAGACTCCACACTGTATAGACTCCACACTTTATAGACTCCACACTTTATAGACTCCACACTTTATAGACTCCACACTGTATAGACTCCACACTTTATAGACTCCACACTTTACAGACTCCACACTGTATTGTCTCCACACTTATAGACTCCCACTTTATAGACTCCACACTGTATAGACTCCACACTTTATCACACTTTGACTCCACACTGTATAGACTCCACACTTTATAGACTCCACACTTTATAGACTCCACACTGTATAGACTCCACACTTATAGACTCCACACTTTATAGACTCCACACTTTATAGACTCCACACTTTATAGACTCCACACTGTATAGACTCCACACTTTACAGACTCCACACTGTATAGACTCCACACTTTACAGACTCCACACTTTATAGACTCCACACTGTATAGACTCCACACTTTATAGACTCCACACTGTATAGACTCCACACTTTACAGACTCCACACTGTATAGACTCCACACTTTATAGACTCCACACTTTATAGACTCCACACTTTATAGACTCCACACTGTATAGACTCCACACTTTACAGACTCCACACTTTATAGACTCCACACTTTATAGACTCCACACTTTACAGACTCCACACTTTATAGACTCCACACTTTATAGACTCCACACTTTATAGACTCCACACTTTACAGCACACTCCACACTTTATAGACTCCACACTTTATAGACTCCACACTTTATAGACTCCACACTTTACAGACTCCACACTTTACAGACTCCACACTTATAGACTCCACACTTTACAGACTCCACACTTTATAGACTCCACACTTTACAGACTCCACACTTTATAGACTCCACACTTTACAGACTCCACACTTTATAGACTCCACCACTTTACAGACTCCACACTTTATAGACTCCACACTTTACAGACTCCACACTTTATAGACTCCACACTTTACAGACTCCACACTTTATAGACTCCACACTTTACAGACTCCACACTTTACAGACTCCACACTTTATAGACTCCACACTTTATAGACTCCACACTTTATAGACTCCACACTGTATAGACTCCACACTTTATAGACTCCACACTTTATAGACTCCACACTTTACAGACTCACACTGTATAGACTCCACACTTTACAGACTCCACACTTTTATAGACTCCACACTTTATAGACTCCACACTTTATAGACTCCACACTTTATAGACTCCACACTTTATAGACTCCACACTTTACAGACTCCACACTTTATAGACTCACATGTATAGACTCCACACTTTATAGACTCCACACTTTATAGACTCCACACTTATAGACTCCACACTTTACAGACTCCACACTTTATAGACTCCACAACTCACTTATAGACTCCACACTTTATAGACTCCACACTTTATAGACTCCACACTTTACAGACTCCACACTTTATAGACTCCACACTTTATAGACTCCACACTTTATAGACTCCACACTTTATAGACTCCACACTTTAAGACTCCACTTATAGACTCCACACTGTTAAGACTCCACACTTTATAGACTCCACACTTTATAGACTCCACACTTTATAGACTCCACACTTTATAGACTCCACACTTTACAGACTCCACACTTTATAGACTCCACACTTTATAGACTCCACACTTTATAGACTCCACACTTTAAGACTCCACACTTTAATAGACTCCACACTTTATAGACTCCACACTTTATAGACTCCACACTTTATAGACTCCACACTTTACAGACTCCACACTTTATAGACTCCACACTTTATAGACTCCACACTTTATAGACTCCACACTTTATAGACTCCACACTTTAGTATTTAGACTCCACACTTTATAGACTCCACACTTTACAGACTCCACACTTTATAGACTCCACACTTATAGACTCCCACTTATAGACTCCACACTTTACAGACTCCACACTTTATAGACTCCACACTTTATAGACTCCACACTTTATAGACTCCACACTTATAGACTCCACACTTTATAGACTCCACACTTTATAGACTCCACACTTTACGACTCCACACTTTATAGACTCCACACTTATAGACCCACACTTAGACTCACACTTTATAGGACTCCACACTTTATAGACTCCACACTTTATAGACTCCACACTTTATAGACTCCACACTTTATAGACTCCACACTTTATAGACTCCACTCTTTATAGACTCCACACTTTATAGACTCCACACTTTAGACTCCACTCTTTATAGACTCCACACTTTATTAGACTCCACTCTTTATAGACTCCACACTGTATAGACTCCACACTTTATAGACTCCACACTTTATAGACTCCACACTTTATAGACTCCACTCTTTATAGACTCCACACTGTATAGACTCCACACTTTATAGACTCCACACTGTATAGACTCCACACTTTATAGACTCCATTTATAGACTCACACTGTATAGACTCCACTCTTATAGACTCCACACTGTATAGACTCCACACTTTATAGACTCCACACTTTATAGACTCCACCACTTTATAGACTCCACTCTTTATAGACTCCACACTGTATAGACTCACTCTTTATAGACTCCACACTGTATAGACTCCACACTTTATAGACTCCACACTGTATAGACTCCACTCTTTATAGACTCCACACTGTATAGACTCCACACTTTATAGACTCCACACTGTATAGACCTCCACACTGTATAGACTCCACACTGTATAGACTCCACACTTTATAGACTCCACACTGTATAGACTCCACACTGTATAGACTCCACACTGTATAGACTCCACACTTTATAGACTCCACACTTTATAGACTCCACTCTTTATAGACTCCACACTGTATAGACTCCACACTTTATAGACTCCACACTGTATAGACTCCACACTGTATAGACTCCACACTGTATAGACTCCACTCTTTATAGACTCCACACTGTATAGACTCCACACTGTATAGACTCCACACTTTATAGACTCCACACTTTATAGACTTTATAGACTCCACACTTTACAGACTCCACACTTTACAGACTCCACACTTTACAGACTCCACACTTGAATAGATTTGGAAGGTTTTTACTCACAGGGATTTTTCAATATCTAATTGCTGCCAAATTTACTGAGCGTTGAACCAAAAACACAAGGAGGAATATGTTTATTTTTTTTACAGATTTTTTTTCACTTATAAATGAAAAACCCAAATCCTTCTGAACAAATCTTTGAAACTAAAATATCAACATATTAAAACCAAACATTTAAACCTGGCTCTATCTGTTAAGTACATTTTTGTTGCTGAAAACTGTGTCTCGTGTGTTGCAGGCTGAGAATGGCTCGAATGAACGAAGAGATGAAGGATTCTGAGGGAGCGTTCGGAGCCGTCGGTGAGTCCAGACGATTTTATTTTTTTTATTTGCTGATCTGGATCTCGTTTCCTTCAGACACTATGAGTTTCTCCCCATATAAATGAATGTTTCCAGGCCCTATACTAAACTATAATTAGTATGGCATGTCTGTTTCATTGCATTTATATAATTTCTGTGGTTTCTTTATCATTCATTCATATCTATTAACAATTTTCATATGCACTTTGACTTTAAATCCAGTGAATTTAACACACATGTCTATAAATGTGCTGGTTTTGCTCAGGAGACGACGAGACGTTCCAGGACATTTTCCGAGACTTCAGCGCGATGGCGTCTCACGAACCGGACAGACTGAGCCGACGCAAGTTCAGCCGCGATGCAGAGGAGGAGGAGCTCGACGCAGAGGAGGAGGGGCTCCACGCAGAGGAGGAGGGGCTCCACGCAGAGGAGGAGGAGCTCCACGCAGAGGAGGAGGAGCTCGACCCAGAGGGGGAGGAGCTCCATGCAGAGGAGGAGGAGCTCCACGCAGAGGAGGAGGAGCTCCACGCAGAGGAGGAGGAGCTTGACCCAGAGGAGGGGAGCTCCACGCAGAGGAGGAGGAGCTCCACGCAGAGGGAGGAGCTCCACGCAGAGGAGGAGGAGCATCTGCCAAATGTGGAGTGAACCGAGAAATATTCAACATTTCCAACACGAAAACTGACTGAAAAGGTCAAACACTGACAGGTGCAGAACAATAACACTTTAATCATGAAAGCTTCAAGTGATGCAGAGGAAGATCATGTTACTTATAGAACTGTGTATTTGATACATATTTGATGAATGTGAGAAAAGACTCAAACATGAACTGTCTGAATCTACCCCAGAGGAGAGAGCTGTTATTGGTCTTTTAGGGATATTTTAAAGTCTATTATTGTATCATTGTTAACCTGTGTGAAAAGGGAGTTTTGCTGTAAACTGCTGTTACAGAGTTTTTAATGTTACAGGGTCAGAGCCACTTTATGTTTTCACTAAAAGGTCAGACACATTTCAGACGAGGCACTTACTTTTATTCTGGCACTTAACAATAATATTCATCTGATACTTAGTGTTTTTATAGTTTATGTTAGCAGTTTCATACATTACAGTCATGGATGTAATCGTCAGTCAAATATCGACTCCCCAAATGTTGCAGCCATGAAATAAATGACCTGCAACTTTTAATAAACAGTCCTTGGTTCATGACATTAAGTATTATTCCTTTTCTGCTCACGACAACACGATGCACAGATTCTTTGGGATTGAAAGTGTTGCTCTGTCCACAAGAGGGGGCAATATACTCAAAGAGAAACGTTTTGGATTTATATGAGCACTATGGCACCTCATGCAAAGATCTTAATAAACTGCTTTACAGTGCTTAAAAATCATTAAAATCGTCCCCACCAGCAGATATACATAAATAACAACAACCCCCACCTCCCCCCACCCGCACACACAGACACACAGACACACAGACACATATACATACAGACAGCCCAGCAGTTAAAAGTCTTAAATAAAAATGGACATAAAGTTGGGGACATAAGGCTGAGTACAGATGAACCGAAAGAGGAAACACCATCCAAGGAGCCTCTGCACCAGGAGCAGCCCATCGGCCACAGAGCGCCAACACAGGGCGCCCGGAGGAGGTGTAGGAGAGACGTCCAACCTCCATCCAGGCACCCACAGGAGAGCGCCCGCACGGCCAC
The DNA here is from genome assembly GCA_007210695.1 of Neogobius melanostomus. Classification (NCBI taxonomy): domain Eukaryota; kingdom Metazoa; phylum Chordata; class Actinopteri; order Gobiiformes; family Gobiidae; genus Neogobius; species Neogobius melanostomus. The sequence continues at coordinate 218,147 of VHKM01000938.1, read as the reverse complement.
AGCCAACCAGCACTCCCGGGGCAGAGGGCTCCCTCAGAGAAACCACTGGGAGAACATAAAAATAAAAGATAAATTAAAACAGCTAAAACTCGGCTAAAAGTGTGGAATAACACAAGATAAAAAGAGTGAAACTAAAGAAATAATTGTATAGAACTAAACAGATTCAAAGGTTAATATAAGTAAATATTAGTTAAAGGCTAAACTGAAAAGGTGGGTCTTGAGCCTGCTCTTAAAAACATGAACGTTCTCTGCAGCCCTGAGCTTCTCCCCTTCACGTCCCCGCTCAGCTGTCTGTCTCTCGGTGCTTCCCGTCCTGTGTCTCTCGTGTCCCGGGCGCTGCTCTCATGTTTTCTCTGCTCGGACTCGGGGCATCTCCACACACTCATTTAAACTCTTCTTATTGTCTCTAGCGGCGCATCAGGACAGTAGTTTGGTGAATAGTCGGAGTAAAGCCGAACACGTGGCCTTTTTGTCTCAAAGAGGAGTTGACTCCACACGGTTCTCATGAGCACAGTTACAGTAACTCTGGTTCTATGAATGTGCACAGTGTAAAACGAATTGGGCTACTCACAGGCTCATTCTCAGCAGTGAGACAGAAATAATCAGTTTTAAATCAGTGGTTCCCAAACTGTGGGTCAGGAACCAGAGGTGAGAGAATGTAACCATTTACCATTTTAAAAAAGTGGGGAAATAGACTAGTAGTCCTGAACCCCAGTCTCACTGTGGTTAGTGGTTAGTGGTTCTCACCCAGAGGGGCAGGGCCTGAATTGAGGTCATTATTTTCCACTTCTTTCCTGCTGCACAGTGGAACTGTTTATGACCGTAAATGGGTTTGCTCGTTGTCGAATAACCTTACTGTAGGGCCCCCGAGTGGATTTTTGCTTAGGGCCTCAGAAGGGCCAGAACCGGCTCTGCTTAGACTATTGGATACACAATATGATTATTCCTGCACGCTGGGAGGGGGGGGAGGTGGTGCGGGGGGCGAGCGCACGTGCTGATTGTTGTCATGTTTAAGCAGCATGGCCAGCTTTGACCAGCGCTACACAGAGAACATCACTATTCACTCTTTCTCTCAGGGCAGCGTTGAACTTACACTGGATACATCAGCACTTTGGTTCCTGTTTGTGCGTGAAAAGTCGGAGAGATGGAAAGAGGAGAGACGTGCACACTCAGCCTGCCCAGGTATGTGTGCAACGCTGCTGCGTGCACGTACCTCTCACACATGGCGCTCTCCTCTCGGTGCAGCAGCTGAATGCGCAAAGCTCTGACCGGGCAGGCATTAAATAAATAATTATTTACGTCGGGTTTGTTTCGGCTCTATTGCTCGGGCTTGGGTCGGGTCGGGCTTATTTGGGCCCGATCTTAGCTCTATTCTCCAGGTTCTGTGCTTCAAAATGAGGTGCAGCATGTTCATATTCACTGAGGTTTATTCAGTGAAACTTGTGTTTAACAGACTTTTTTCATTGTGATGTTTCTCAGTCCCGTTAAGCCCTCCCACTGAGCCCTTTCCAGTGTTAATCAGTGTTAGATCGGGCCGATAGCCGATTTTAAAAAATCCCCAAATATCGACCTTCTAATAAAAACAACAATCAGCAATTCTCCAAATAGCAAAACAGACACAAACTTGTTGACAAAGTTATGTTTAATATTTCCATTGTTCACACTGTCTCACTATTTCCTTTATGGCCTGCTCATTTCTCTTACATTTCAGTAATCCATTTTTGCTCTGGTGAAAAAGTACATTAACATGAAGCTTAACCTTATCGTACATCGTGCTCAGGTCAGTTTCATCTATTGCACAGTCTTCACTATAGTTGTGGTGCATTAACACCAGGATCACAGGCTTCTCTCTCGCTGCATCTGTAATTTAAAAAGTTATTTTATTTCTTTTTCTTACATTGTCCAAAGTGGCCATTTAGTCATCACAACAATCAGTGTGTAAATGAAATTGTTACTGAGGTCATGTTTTACCTGGAATCTTCCCCATTGCATCATCCACGTCTGATCCAGGACATGTATTGGCCACACAGAAGAGAAGGACGACCGCACAGTCTGCAGGGTCTGCAGGGTCTGTCAAAGTCAATTTCTTTCCACCTTGTTAATGAGTTGTTTATCTGCTCCATATGTTCTTGATGTCACAATCGTGTGAACTTTCAGTGACGGCTTATTAAAATAACCAAAGATGCCTGAAACGATCAACATAAGTAGTGTCAATACATATGGACATGCAATAGTTCAGAGATTTATATTTAATACATTAGCAAAACATTCTTAAAATCTTTTTTCACTTTTTCATTATCGGGTATTGTGTGTAGATTGATGAGAAAAAATAATAATTTATTCCATTTGAATGAGGCTGTAACATAAAATGTGGGAATTCCAGATCCACTAATATGTTTAGGATTGTTTTTTTTTGTTTTGTGTTTTTTTTACTTGTGCTGAAGAAAATGCACAGTATTCTGATTGATTGTGTCTATTGTACTCCAGCTCTCTTTAAGCCAAATGCTTTTAAAACTGATTGAAATGTATTAATTCATGCACTTTCAACAACATACTATACTGTTATGCTATAACATACTATACATACAATTCTGTCATTATTTAAATGGCAATGACAATAAAGCATTGATTGATTGATCTACAGTAGATAGTGTAAGTCTACCCCATACACTTTTCACACATTTTGTTATGTTACAGCCTCATTCCAAAAACAATGACATTTTTTCCCTCATCAAGCTACACACAATAACCCATAATAATGAAACTGAACTGTTTTTAGAATATTTCGAAAATTAATCAAAAATAAAATAAAACTCTGAAATATTGCATGTGTATAAATATACACACCGTTTACTATGACACTCCAAACAGAGCTCAGGAGCATCCAGCTTCCACTGTTCCTCCTGGAGATGCTTCTACAAACTGACCAGAATCTGTGGTAAATTAAATGGATTGGACTTGATTTGGAAAGACCATAGCTCTACATAGAGATCAGCGGGTTCCATTCATAGTAATGATCCCGGTCTGTGAAGTGAACATGGCTGCTCGGTCTCCTCTTATGAAGCCTGTTTCTTAAACGGGCTGGCAGACCGGCTACGAGCCTCCACAGAGCTCCAGAGTCTGTCAATCATAGACTTTTTATTTCTAATATACAAGTGTCAGTGTGGTTAAAATATGACACCTATCCCAGCGTGTCACATGGGCCATAGCAATTTTTAGAAAAAGAAAACCTTTTAGGAGCCAGGCTTTTCTAAGCAGTTCAAACAAAGTCAAAGTGCTCATAAGAACGCTGTTTACCAAGTGTCTTTTGGAGTCGCCCTGGCCACCAGGGGGTGCTATTAAAGCAAAGTCAGCTCCCACCATGAGGACCAAAGAGAAGCGCTCTCCTCATCCATTGGGAAAGACACACACCAGAGTGTGTTTACAAGGGCTTGATTTATTAGCCATATTCCGGTTATAGCAGTTTTCTGGATATGGTGTTTATATGTCACTGAGAAATCTGGAAACTCAAATCCCCTGTTCACATGTTCAAATGAGGAATCCCGGCTTCTCGTGTTTAAGCTATATCCGCACAAACATTATAATTTTGCACACAATATCCAACAAACATATGTAAAGCATAAACATGTGACCACTGTGGCTTGTTCTTTTGAATCAGTCTGGCTCGTGCCAGGCTAGAAGGTTAGAGCCGGGGCTGGTGGGAGAAAGTGGAGCTGATGGAGTTCACGATAGTTAGTGGAGGGAGAACTTTAGCTCTGTGTTGTGGTCGACCTCTCTCTGTGTCTGGAGGAAAACCAGCCGCCGACAGTTTTTCATAAATCCACATTACGATGCTTCTTCCTAACTTAAATATCCACCACTTTTAGTCCTTTCATGGTTAAATAAAAAACTCAGTCTCCTCTGGCTCTTCAGACTCGCCGCCGCCATGTTTGTTTAAGGAAAGGGAAGTTGCTCAAAACCGGAAAATAGCGTTTACATGCTGTTATATCCCGGTTACATGACCAAAGACAAAACCGGAATATGAAAAACTCCCGATAATAACCGGGAAAGTCGAGCCCTTGTAAACATAAGGTCCCTCAGCTGACAGGTGCATGTCAGAGGAGAAACTAAGTCAAAGGAACTGTGTGTAGACTCAGAGACAGGTTTGTATCGAGGTTCAGGTCTGGGGAAGCTCCAGAGAAACTGTTGCAGCACTGAAGGTCCTGAGGAGCACAGTGGCCTCCGTCAGTCGTACATGGAAGACGTTCAGAACCACCAGGACTCTTCCTAGAGCTGGACGTAAATGACTAGATTGATAATACTTTTTACTTTATCGCAAATTGGTTAATTTGTTTTATTTTATTTGTAACATTAGGCTTAGGCTACAGTTTATACGCTTTTGCATTGAAAGAGCTCAGAGAAGGCGCCGTACAGCGAAAGGAAGCAGACGTACTTCTCTGTCTGCTTTACACTCGTTAATGCTTATTGCTGCTTTATGTTTGTTAGCACCTGGTTCATAAGGGAACAAGGTTAGTATTAATGTTTTGTTTTGAAAATGTGTATTTTATTACTTTTTGGGATTTTATAATTAGCTGCTTTGTATAACGTGTTCACCCACTAGAGGGCGCTATTGCACTTAATTAAAAGCATTGCGTGATGCACTGTGATTTCTAAGGTTCAGGCAATGTGTGTATTATTTCATGTTACATAAAGGTTAAAAAAGACAAGGTTAAAAGGATTGAATAAATATACAATAAGAGGTCCTTAATCCCATTTAAATGTTCATATTATTTTTTTAAGCTCCAACCCCTGAATTTAGTTCGAATAGTCACAAAAACTCTCCTGATATCTGTGTTTCAAATTCCAATAACATTTACCTCTGGCTCATTGAGCTTCAAGTCCCTAAGGCACACTTTGTTAAGGGGAGACGCTGCAGGTGAATAAGGAAACATTTCAAATTTAAAGATACCAATTTTAAACTTTTGCTGCTGATTATTGACATGAATATGAGAAAAAAATGTATTGCAAGTTGTCAGTTTATGTTTTCATATAAAAAATAAGACGTTTTATGCCTAAAATGCCCAAAATTCCCCATATTTCAGTGACGAAATCTGAATAATGGCTCAAGCCAGGTTTAAAAGTATGGTTATATTTTGTTGATAATTTGTTACAAAGACTTTTTCAGAGCAGATTCTTTCTTTTCTATATTTCTTTTCATTTCAAATCATATTTGCTTTATTCACTCCCAAATACAAAGCATCTCTAAGGGTTCCCTGGGGTAAAACTTCAAGGTCGATGGGGCAGGGTCAATGTTATCCAGTTGAGAAAAAAAATCACCAGGAGAGTTTTCTCGACTATTGCAATGAATTCCAAGGGTTGGAGCTTACATTTCCTTTTTAAGGACCCCCTGATATACATGGCAGTTACATAACAGCACTCAAAGTAGAGATTGTCATGTAGCAATTCACTGAAGGTTAAGATAAAAACAGGTATAAGGTAAACATACTGTTAAGAGTTGCTAATTGAATTGTATTTTCTGTTGTAGCTCTTGGTGTGTGCATGCAAGGCAATAAGACGCTGTGAACCATCAGTTTGAGAGAGCATCTTTTTGACCGCGGCTGCTAAACCGGCCGTCCGTCCAAACAGAGCGATCAGGGAGAAGGGCCTTAGACCGAGACCCTGGTGGTCTCTGACGAGCTCCAGTTATTCTGAGGAAATGAGAGAATCTACAGATGGACAAACATCTCTGCTCCTTAAAGGTCTGATAGTGGAGTGCTGCGGGGATGGCCTCATTCCAAAGTGGATTAAAGTGTTTTTTTTTCATCAATCTACACACAAACAAAATACCCCATAATGACAGTGAAAACAGTTTTTTTTTAATGTTTTGCAAATGTATTAAAAATAAAACTGCAGCACTCCACTGATCAGACTGTGAGGCAGAGATGTTTGTCTGTCTGTAGATTCACCCATTTCCTCAGAATAACTGGAGCTCTGTCAGACTGACCATCAGGTTAGGACGGGCGTCCAGCTCTGGGAAGAGTCCTGGTGGTTCTGAACGTCTTCCATTATAAATGATGGAGGCCCCTGATGGGATAGATCTGAGCCTCGATACAAACCTGTCTCTGAGTCTACAGACAGTTCCTTTGACTTCAGGCCTTAGTTTCTGCTCTGACATATATCTGTCAGCTGTGGGACCTTATAGAGAGAGAGAGGTGTGTCTTTCCAAATCAAATCCATTTAATCTACCACAGGAGGACTCCAGGAGAGCTGTAGAAACATCTCAGGACGATCAGTGGAGGCTGGATGGACCTGAGCTCAGTTCTGAGTGTCAGAGCAAACGGTGTGTATATTTATGCACATGTCATTATGGGGTATTGTGCGTAGATTGATGAGAAAAAACTAATTGAATCCATATTGGAATGAGGCTGTAACAAAATATGGTAATACTTTCCTTTTCCACTGTAATTAAAGGTCAGCCTTTAAAGCTAATAAATGTCACATGTAAACTATATTTTAGTTTGTCATGTTAAATGACATTATTCAATTCTTAAATCATTACTTCTGATATATCCAGGGGCAAGTCTTAATACACTACACATGTAAAGGAAAAGAAAAGGTAACAGGGATAGCTGTCTTACAGAAGTAAAGTGAGCTCTGCGTGTTCTGCGTGTCCACGATCAAAGCCTTTTCACTGCAGTCTGAATCTGAAGCATGTTTAAGTTAATGTGAATATCTGGTCTCCATTTTCTTACTGATGATTAACAGGATTTTCTTACCTCTGTGTGATGCAGGAGGATCGTCATTCCTCATTCGCTTTGACTCCGCTTGACTGTCTTTCTCTGGTTATCAGGGTTTTTGTTACAGGATATTAAAAGTTTAAAAAGAACATGAATACGAGAAGAATCCAAAGACATGAGGCAGTAAAATCACCTTGGATCCAAGGACTCAATCCATTCAGAAATGTCTTCAGTTTGGACAAAGCCTCTGGATGTTTCCTGCAGATTTCTATTATCGGCTCCAGATCTACAGAGAGAGCGGTGACTGTTTAGTTAGTACAGGGTGATTTGATGTGTAGAAAACACAGAAAAGGAGATCGTTTTAAATTTACTCCAAGTATTTGACTTGTTTAAAAGAGTGCAAATCTTTATAGAGCAAGAAAAGGAGAACATACCTTCAGACGCTTTTGGAGGTGGGTGAAGTTTGTCAAAATCAGCCTTAAGCTTCTTGACCTGAACAAATGATACATGAACAAAATAAGACACAGAATAAACTGACAATAAGGGGCTAAAGGTAAAAATCACAAGTATTTTTATGACAGTGTTTTTGGATGTGACGATGACTCTTTCTTTTCTTTTTTCTTTTTAATTATTGATATCTACAACTTAAACTTTTATATAATAACAATAATGGTGATACAAAGCAAAGCACTGTTGGGTTTAATGAATTACAAAAGTAACGAGTTAGAAAAATATAAGACTTTTTCAGTAACTGTGGATGTAGCTCAGGCTCATTTATGTTCAGTATGATTTTTATTGTAAGGCAGTCCTGTGTATTTTCTCTTGTACCTGCCTCAGCTGATCGTCCCGTCAGCTAAGGCAGGGGTGCGGCTTCACTCCCAGTCACACGGCACAGGGAATGGTGCTACCGGACGGACTATTGAAGGCATCAGGCCTCACCTCACGGACTAAAGCCCGGGTTTGGAGAGCTGTGTGAAGTTGGCCCCCCTTTAAACCATAATCTCTATACAAATATGTCAATGGTTTGTGCTGTAAAAATGTGTTTGATGGGGAGAGTCGGACATTCAAAATAAAAAGGTTTGGTAACACCTTCATAAATATTCATCATGAACAATTCATTAGTTCCATGTGACTAACACAACAGTTAAATGAATGAACTCATAATTTATAGTTCTTCCAATACTTTAACAACTACAACTGATGAACTGTTCCTAATAAATGAAGTGTCATTTATTACAGCTCAGTAAGGTGGAGTTATTATAAAGTGTTACCAACAGTTTGTAAAAATACACAACTCCCAAACCAGAAACAGCTGTTATTATCAATTCACATTTTTGTGTGGAAGGGCCCACAAGGGGAGCTTATTTTAAAGACGGTTTACAATGGGGAAAGAAAAGATATTATGAGGGAGAAAAAAATAGATCACCAAAGGAAACACCCTTAGAAACACTTCAACAAATCTGAATGAAAAACGTCGGAGTCCCATTAAAAACTCACCTGTTCATCACTTTCCGTTAATCCTTTCTCTGCCATTTTCCTTTGTTCTCAACTATGGAGAATAAGAAATACACACTAAATATCACAGTGTGTCTGAACATCAGAAACTAGTAACAAAATGCTGAGTTTGCAAAAAAAAATCGAAAGTTTAATCATTACTTCCCTTCCATAATTCAGAGTAATGAGAGTGTTGAAATGTGAGACTTACCTTTAGCTGCTCAGGGCTGCGTGTGAGTGAAGACTGAAGAGACTGAAGAGACTGGAGGCTTTATGTGGAAACTCCTCCCACCTCCATCTGTGACTGTGCAGTATTAAACACTGTAACAGTGCAAACTATGGCTAAGGACTATTTTCTTTTATAATAAAAAAAATCAAGAGGGTTTAAAATCAACTCTGTGTTGAAAATGTATTTCAAATGAAATCATCATTTGGAATAGTCATTGTATTCCATCATTTAGTATCTGTAAGGTTTGTACCAGGCTATACGCCCTTGTCCTGCAGCTGAAGGGGGACGGCTTCAGTATAAAGCACTTTAGGGTCAGTGTGAATCTAACCTCAGCACTTAGGTAGTGTGAATTAACTCAGCACTTTAGGGTCAGTGTGAATCTAACCTCAGCACTTTAGGGTCAGTGTAATCTAACCTCAGCACTTTAGGGTCAGTGTGAATCTAACCTCAGCACTTTAGGGTCAGTGTGAATCTAACCTCAGCACTTTAGGGTCAGTGTGAATCTAACCTCAGCACTTTAGGGTCAGTGTGAATCTAACCTCAGCACTTTAGGGTCAGTGTGAATCTAACCTCAGCACTTTAGGGTCAGTGTGAATCTAACCTCAGCACTTAGGGTCAGTGTGAATCTAACCTCAGCACTTTAGGGTCAGTGTGAATCTAACCGCAGCACTTTAGGGTCAGTGTGAATCAGTGTGAATCACATTAGGGTCAGTGTAAATCTGCAGCACGGTAGCGCAGCGGTTAGTGCTCTCGCTTCACAGCAAGAAGGTCCTGGGTTCGATTCCCACCTGGATGGGGCCTTTCTGTGTGGAGTTTGCATATTCTCCCTGTGTGGGCGTTTACAGTGTGAATCTAACCTCAGCACTTTAGGGTCAGTGTGAATCTAACCTCAGCACTTTAGGATCAGTGTGAATCTAACCTCAGCACTTTAGGGTCAGTGTGAATCTAACCTCAGCACTTTAGGGTCAGTGTGAATCTAACCTCAGCACTTTAGGGTCAGTGTGAATCTAACCTCATCACTTTAGGGTCAGTGTGAATCTAACCTCAGCACTTTAGGGTCAGTGTGAATCTAACCTCAGCACTTTAGGGTCAGTGTGAATCTAACCTCAGCACTTTAGGGTCAGTGTGAATCTAACCTCAGCACTTTAGGGTCAGTGTGAATCTAACCTCAGCACTTTAGGGTCAGTGTGAATCTAACCTCAGCACTTTAGGGTCAGTGTGCTTTTTTTCATAAATAAGTTTGTAACTGGCGAGTAACAAGTGTAGCCTAAACATCTTGTTAATACGCTACTTTTATGCATCAATATTATGCAAATCAATGTGAAAGTATTGTAAGTATTCAGAATACAGTACTCTGACTGGACAAAGTGATGGAATACGTTATAAAATACATTTTAAGACGAGTATTCAGTATTCTGTAACTAAATACAATTTCAAAGTATTCTCCCCCCAAAGCTAATACGACCAGTGTTGGAACGTTACTTTAAAAAGTAATTAGTTATAGTTACTCACTACTTGTTCCAAAAAGTAACTGAGTTAGTAACTGAATTACTCTATAATGAAAGTAACTCGTTACAGGGAAAGTAACTATTTGCGTTACTGTTAAATAAAAAAACTTGCTAATATCAAAGATTTTTTTTTTTTTGCAGTTTTCAAAAGTCAGTGTGAATGAGTAGAACAGACAGGTGTTTGTTTTTATGTACTATCAAGTCAAAGATGTTCATAGTAACTGAATGAACTGAATGGGGGGTAGAGTGGGGGGGAAGCCTCTGTGACTGAATGGTATTGACCAGTGTTTGCGCGCTGTTTAATTAATGTAGGAATACGGCTGTATTCAAAGAGAATGGGGAGGAACAGGAGTAAAAGAAACATGTGCCAACGCAGCCAACGATCAGACTTTACGCACAGGCATTGTGCAAGTCTCTCCGTTCATTCATCAGGCAAAACGGAAAACAATGTCTCTGGAGCGGAGAGCGGGGAGAGAGGAGCCTGCGCTGAGAGAGACACAGGGAAGGGGAAAGACGCGTCTCCACCGATTCTGCGTCTTTGGGTTAAAACATAAGTTCCAACACTACAGATCAATGATCACCAACTGGATTCTCCCCCGCGGCCGCACCGCGCTGTGGGGATGACGGCCGCGCCTCGGGGACACACGTAGTTTTTGGAGCAGAGAGCACGATACAACAGTACTCCGTGAGACTCCGCCCACCCTCTCCACTGCTCCTGCTGCGTGAGCTGACACCGCGGCGCTCATTCAGTCTAAATGTAACGTGCCACTTTGTTTACCCAGTAACGATAACGGCGTTGTAACGACGGGGAGAGTAATGAATTAGATTACTCCGTTACTGAAAAAATAACGTCGTTATTTTAAACGCCGTTATTCCAACACTGAATACGACTAAACAACACGACGTTTCAATTATGACCTGATCCTGACTGAACACTTCTCCTCAAATCAAACTGTATTATAAAGCGCTTTTCATACAAGTGTAACACAAAGTGCTTTACAGTGCTTAAAAAAACATTAAAATCGTCCCCACCAGCAAATATACATAAATAACAACAACCCCCCACCTCCCCCACCCCACCCGCACACACAGACACACAGACACACAGACACACAGACACATATACATACAGACAGCCCAGCAGTTAAAAGTCTTAAATAAAAATGGACATAAAGTGGTACATAAGGCTGAGTACAGATGAACCGAAAGAGGAAACACCATCTAAGGAGCCTCTGCACCAGGAGCAGCCCATCGGCCACAGCCACAGAGCGCCAACACAGGGCGCCCGGAGGAGGTGTAGGAGAGACGTCCAACCTCCATCCAGGCACCCACAGGAGAGCGCCCGCACGGCCACAGCCAACCAGCACTCCCGGGGCAGAGGGCTGCCTCAGAGAAACCACTGGGAGAACATGAAATAAAAGATACATTAAAACAGCTAAAACTCGGCTAAAAGTGTGGAATAACAGAAGATAAAAGAGTGAAACTAAAGAAATAATTGTATAGAACTAAAACAGATTAAAGGTTAATATAAGTAAATATTAGTTAAAAGCTAAACTAAAAAGGTGGGTCTTGAGCCTGCTCTTAAAAACATGAACGTTCTCTGCAGCCCTGAGCTTCTCCCCTTCACGTCCCGCTCAGCTGTCTGTGTCCCGGTGCTTCCCGTCCTGTGTCTCTCGTGTCCCGGGCGCTGCTCTCATGTTTTCTCTGCTCGGACTCGGGGCATCTCCACACACTCATTTAAACTCTTCTTATTGTCTCTAGCGGAGCATCAGGACAGTAGTTTGGTGAATAGTCAGAGTAAAGTCGAACACGTGGCCTTTTTGTCTCAAAGAGGAGTTGACTCCACACGGTTCTCATGAGCACAGTTACAGTAACTCTGGTTCTCTGAATGTGCACAGTGTAAAACGAATTGGGCTACTCAGGCTCATTCTCAGCAGTGAGACAGAAATAATCTGTTTTAAATCAGTGGTTCCCAAACTGTGGGTCAGGAACCAGAGGTGAGAGAATGTGACCATTTACCATTTTAAAAAAGTGTGGGAATAGTAGTAATCCTGAACCCCAGTCTCACTGTGGTTAGTGGTTCTCACACAGAGGGCAGGGCCTGAATTGAGGTCATTATTTTCCACTTCTTTCCTGCTGCACAGTGGAACTGTTTATGACCGTAAATGGGTTTGCTCGTTGTCGAATAACCTTACTGTAGGGCCCCCGAGTGGATTTTGCTTAGGGCCTCAGAAGGGCCAGAACCGGCTCTGCTTAGACTATTGGATACACAATATGATTATTCCTGCACGCTGGGAGGGGGGGAGGTGGTGCGGGGGGCGATCGCACGTGCTGATTGTTGTCATGTTTAAGCAGCATGGCCAGCTTTGACCAGCGCTACACAGAGAACATCACTATTCACTCTTTCTCTCAGGACAGCGTTGAACTTACACTGGATACATCAGCACTTTGGTTCCTGTTTGTGCGTGAAAAGTCGGAGAGATGGAAAGAGGAGAGACGTGCACACTCGGCCTGCCCAGGTATGTGTGCAACACTGCTGCGTGCACGTACCTCTCACACATGGCGCTCTCCTCTCGGTGCAGCAGCTGAATGCGCAAAAGCTCTGACCGGGCAGGCATTAAATAAATCATTATTTACGTCGGGTTTGTTTCGGCTCTATTGCTCGGGCTTGGGTCGGGTCGGGCTTATTTTGGGCCCGATCTTAGCTCTATTCTCCAGGTTCTGTGCTTCAAAATGAGGTGCAGCATGTTCATATTCACTGAGGTTTATTCGGTGAGACTTTTTCAGACCGATTTTCATTGTGATGTTTCTCAGGCCCCTTAAGCCCTCCGACTGAGCCCTTTCCCGTTCCAAAAACAGGGAGCCACTATCATTTTAGGTTCCGGAGATATCTGTGTTAATCAGTGTTAGATCGGGCCGATAGCCGATTTTAAAAAATCCCCAAATATCGACCTTCTAATAAAAACAACACTCAGCAATTCTCCAAATAGCAAAATAGACTCAAACTTGTTGACAAAGTTATGTTTAATGTATCCATTGTTCACACTGTCTCACTATTTCCTCTATAGCCTGGTCATTTCTCTTACAGTTCAGTAATCCATTTTTGCTTCGATGAAAAAGTACATTAACATGAAGCTTAACCTTATCGTACATCGTGCTCAGGTCAGTTTCATCTATTGCACAGTCTTCACTATAGTCGTGGTGCATTAACACCAGGATCACAGGCTTCTCTCTCGCCGCAGCTGTAATTTAAAAAGTTATTTTATTTATTTTTCTTACATTGTCCAAAGTGGCCATTTAGTCATTACAACAATCAGTGTGTGTAAATGAAATTTACTGAGGTCATGTTTTACCTGGAATCTTCTCCATTGCATCATCCACATCTGATCCAACACGTGTATTGGTCACACAGAAGAGAAGGACGACCGCACAGTCTGCAGGGTCTGCAGGGTCTGTCAAAGTCAATTTCTTTTCCAACTTTTTAATGATTTGGTCATCTGCTCCATGTGTTTTTGATGTCACAATCTTGTGAACTTTCAGTGACGGCTTAGACAAGCCTGAAACGATCAACATAAGTAGTGTCAATACATATGGAAATGCAATAGTTCAGAGATGTATATTTAATACATTAGCAAAACATTCTTAAATCTTTTTTCACTTTTCATTATCGGGTATTGTGTGTAGATTGATGAGAAAAAATAATAATTTATTCCATTTGAATGAGGCTGTAACATAAAATGTGGGAAATTCCAGATCCTCTAATATGTTTAGGATTGTTTTTTTGTTTTTTGTTTTTTACCTGTGCTGAAGAAAATGCACAGTATTCTGATTGATTGTGTCTATTGTACTCCAGCTCTCTTTAAGCCAAATGCTTTTAAAACTGATTGAAATGTATTAATTTATGCACTTTAAACAACATACTATACTGTTATGCTATAACATACTATACATACAATTCTGTCATTATTTAAATGGCAATGACAATAAAGCATTGATTGATCTACAGTAGATAGTGAAAATCTACCCCATACACTTTTCACACATTTTGTTATGTTACAGCCTCATTCCAAAAACAATTACATTTTTTCCCTCATCAAGCTACACACAATAACTCATAATAATGAAACTGAACTGTTTTTAGAATATTTCGAAATTAATCAAAAATAAAATAAAACTCTGAATATCCCTCCTCGAACTGCAACCTTAACGTGGTGGAGGGGTTTGAGCGCCCAAATGATCCTGGAGCTCTGTTGTCGGGGGCTTCGTGCCCCTGGTAGGGTCTCCCATGGCAAACAGGTCCTAGGTGACGGGTCAGACAAAGAGCGGTTCAGAAGCCCCTTATGAGAGACCAACAGACCCGGTTAGAACCATGAGGCCGTCCTTCTGTGTACCCACCACCTGCAGGAGGAGCCATATTGGGCTGGTGCTATGTGATTTGGGCAGCTCCAACAGCTGCCCCACGACCCGGCAACGGAAAAGTGGAAGAAGATGGATGGATGGATGGATGGATGGATGGAACTCTGAAATATTGCATGTGTATAATATACACACCGTTTACTATGACACTCCAAACAGAGCTTAGGAGCATCCAGCTTCCACTGATCACCCAGGAGATGCTTCTCCAAACAGAGCTTAGGAGCATCCAGCTTCCACTGTTCCTCCTGGAGATGCTTTTACAAACTGACCAGAATCTGTGGTAAATTAAATGGATTGGACTTGATTTGGAAAGACCATAGATCTACATAGAGATCAGCGGGTTCCATTCATAGTAATTATCCCGGTCTGTGAAGTGAACATGGCTGCTCGGTCTCCTCTTATGAAGCCTGTTTCTTAAATGGGCTGGCAGACCGGCTACGAGCCTCCACAGAGCTCCAGAGTCTGTCAATCATAGACTTTTTATTTCTAATATACAAGTGTCAGTGTGGTTAAAATATGACACCTATCCCAGGGTGTCACATGGGCCATAGCAATTTTTAGAAAAGAAAACCTTTTTGGAGCCAGGCTTTTCTAAGCAGTGCAAACAAAGTCAAAGTTCTCATAAGAACGCTGTTTACCAAGTGTCTTTTGGAGTCGCCCTGGCCACCAGGGGGTGCTATTAAAGCAATGTCAGCTCCCACCATGAGGACAAAGATTTCCATTGGGAAAGACACACACCAGAGTGTGTTTACAAGGGCTCGATTTATTAGCCATATTCCGGTTATGGCAGTTTCTGGATGTGGTGTTATATGTCACTGAGAAATCTGGAAACTCAAATCCCCTGTTCACATGTTCAAATGAGGAATCCCGGCTTCTCGTGTTTAAGCTATATCCGCACAAACATTATAATTTTGCACACAATATCCAACAAACATATGTAAAGCATAAACATGTGACCACTGTGGCTTGTTCTTTTGAATCAGTCTGGCTTGTGTCAGGCTAGAAGGTTAGAGCCGGGGCTGGTGGGAGAAAGTGGAGCTGATGGAGTTCACGATAGTTAGTGGAGGGAGAAGCATGTCAGAGGAGAACTAAGTCAAAGGAACTGTGTGTAGACTCAGAGACAGGTTTGTATCGAGGTTCAGGTCTGGGGAAGCTCCAGAGAAACTGTTGCAGCACTGAAGGTCCTGAGGAGCACAGTGGCCTCCGTCAGTCGTACATGGAAGACGTTCAGAACCACCAGGACTCTTCCTAGAGCTGGACGTAAATGACTAGATTGATACTGTAATACTTTTTACTTTATCGCAAATTGGTTAATTTGTTTTATTTTATTTTGTAACATTAGGCTTAGGCTACAGTTTATACGCTTTTGCATTGAAAGAGCTCAGAGGAGGCGCCGTACAGCGAAAAGAAGGAAGCAGACGTACTTCTCTGTCTGCTTTACACTCGTTAATGCTTATTGCTGCTTTATGTTTGTCAGCACCTGGTTCATAAGGGAACAAGGTTTCTATTAATGTTTGTTTTGAAATGTGTATTTATTTTGGGAATTTATAATTAGCTGCTTTGTGTAACTTCTTCACCCACCAGAGGGCGCTATTGCACTTAGTTAAAAGCATTGCGTGATGCACTGTGATTTCTAAGGTTCAGGCAATGTGTGTATTATTTCATGTTACATAAAGGTTAAAAAGACAAGGTTAAAAGGATTGAATAAATATACAATAAGAGGTCCTTAATCCCATTTAAATGTTCATATTATTTTTTTAAGCTCCAACCCCTGAATTTTGTTCGAATAGTCACAAAAACTCTCCTGATATGTGTGTTTCAAATTCCAATAACATTTACCTCTGCCTCATTGAGCTTCAAGTCCCTAAGGCACACTTTGTTAAGGCGAGACGCTGCAGGTGAATAAGGAAACATTTCAAATTTAAAGATACCAATTTTAAACTTTTGCGGTCGATTACGGACATGAACATGAGAAAAAAATGTATTGCAAGTTGTCAGTTTATGTTTTATATACAAAATAAGACGTTTTATGCCTAAAAATGCCCAAAATTCCCCATATTTTTGGCGACAAAAATCTGAATAATGGATCAAGCCGGGTTTAAAAGTATGGTTATATTTTGTTGATAAATTCGTTACAAAGACTTTTCAGAGCAGATTCTTTCTTTTCTATATTTCTTTTCATTTCAAATCATATTTGCTTTATTCACTCCCAAATACAAAGCATCTCTAAGGGTTCCCTGGGGTAAAACTTCAAGGTCAATGGGCAGGGTCAATGTTATCCAGTTGAGAAAAAAATCACCAGGAGAGTTTTCTCGACTATTGCAATGAATTCCAAGGGTTGGAGCTTACATTTCCTTTTTAAGGACCCCCTGATATACATGGCAGTTACATACAGCACTCAAAGTAGAGATTGTCATGTAGCAATTCACTGAAGGTTAAGATAAAAACAGGTATAAGGTAAAACACTGTTAAGAGTTGCTAATTGAATTGTATTTTCTGTTGTAGCTCTTGGTGTGTGCATGCAAGGCAATAAGACGCTGTGAACCATCAGTTTGAGAGACCATCTTTTTGACCGCGGCTGCTAAACCGGCCGGCTGTCCAAACAGAGCGATCAGGGAGAAGGGCCTTAGACCGAGACCCTGGTGGTCTCTGACAGAGCTCCAGTTATTCTGAGGAAATGAGAGAATCTACAGATGGACAAACATCTCTGCACCTTAAAGGTCTGATAGTGGAGTGCTGCGGGGATGGCCTCATTCCAAAGTGGATTAAAGTGTTTTTTTTTCATCAATCTACACACAAACACAATACCCCATAATGACAAAGTGAAAACAGTTTTTTTGGAATGTTTTGCAAATGTATTAAAAATAAAACCGCAGCACTCCACTGATCAGACTGTGGCAGAGATGTTTGTCTGTCTGTAGATTCACCCATTTCCTCAGAATAACTGGAGCTCTGTCAGACTGACCATCAGGTTAGGATGATGGGATAGTTAAAGGGATAAATCTGAGCCTCGATATAAACCTGTCTCTGAGTCTACAGACAGTTCCTTTGACTTCAGGCCTTAGTTTCTGCTCTGACATATATCTGTCAGCTGTGGGACCTTATAGAGAGAGAGATGTGTCTTTCCAAATCAAATCCATTTAATCTACCACAGGTGGAGTCCAGGAGAGCTGTAGAAACATCTCGGGACGATCAGTGGAGGCTGGATGGACCTGAGCTCAGTTCTGAGTGTCAGAGCAAACGGTGTGTATATTTATGCACATGTCATTATGGGGTATTGTGTGTAGATTGATGAGAAAAAACAAATGGAATCCATATTGGAATGAGGCTGTAACAAAATATGGTAATACTTTCCTTTTCCACTGTAATTAAAGGTCAGCCTTTAAAGCTAATAAATGTCACATGTAAACTATATTTTAGTTTGTCATGTTAAATGACATTATTCAATTCTTAAATCATTACTTCTGATATATCCAGGGGCAAGTCTTCATACACTACACATGTAAAGGAAAAGAAAAGGTAACAGGGATAGCTGTCTTACAGAAGTAAAGTGAGCTCTGCGTGTTCTGTGTGTCCACGATCAAAGCATTTTCACTGCAGTCTGAATCTGAAGCATGTTTAAGTTAATGTGAATATCTGGTCTCCATTTTCTTACTGATGATTAACAGGATTTTCTTACCTCTGTGTGATCCAGGAGGATCGTCATTCCTCATTCGCTTTGACTCCGCTTGACTGTCTTTCTCTGGTTATCAGGGTTTTTGTTACAGGATATTAATAGTTTAAAAGAACATGAATGTGAGAAGAATCCAAAGACATGAGGCAGTAAAATTACCTTGGATCCAAGGAATCAAATCATTCAGAAATGTCTTCAGTTTGGACAAACCCTCTGGATGTTTCCTGCAGATTTCTATTAACTGATCCAGATCTACAGAGAGAGCGGTGACTGTTTAGTTAGTACAGGGTGATTTGATGTGTAGAAAACACAGAAAAGGAGATCGATTTAAATTTACTCCAAGTACTTGACTTGTTTAAAAGAGTGCAAATCTTTATAGAGCAAAAAAGGAGAACATACCTTCAGTCACTTTTAGAGGTGGGTCAAGTTTGTCAAAATCAGCCTTAGGCTCCTCGACCTGAACAAATGATACATGAAAAAAATGAGACACAGAATAAACTGACAATAAGGGGCTAAAGGTAAAAATCACAAGTATTTTTATGACAGTGTTTTTGGATGTGACGATGACTCTTTCTTTTCTTTTTCTTTTTAAATTATTGATATCTACAACTTAAACTTTTTATATGATAACAATAATGGTGATACAAAGCAAAGCACTGTTGGTTTAATGAATTACAAAAGTAACGAGTTAGAAAAATATAAGACTTTTTCAGTAACTGTGGATGTAGCTCAGGCTCATTTATGTTCAGTATGATTTTTATTGTAAGGCAGTCCTGTGTATTTTCTCTTGTACCTGCCTCAGCTGATCGTCCCGTCAGCTGAGGCAGGGGTGCGGCTTCACTCCCAGTCACACGGCACAGGAATGGTGCTACCGGACGGACTATTGAAGGCATCAGGCCTCACCTCACAGACTAAAGCCCGGGTTTGGAGAGCTGTGTGAAGTTGGCCCCCCTTTAAACCATAATCTCTATACAAATATGTCAATGGTATGTGCTGTAAAAATGTGTTTGATGGGAGAGTCGGACATTCTAATTAAAAAGGTTTGGTAACACCTTAATAAATATTCATCATGAACAATTCATTAGTTCCATGTGACTAACACAACAGTTAAATGAATGAACTCATAATTTATAGTTCTTCCAATACTTTAACAACTATAACTGATGAACTGTTCCTGATAAATTAAGTGTTAACTCATCATTTATTACAGCTCAATAAGGTGGAGTTATTATAAAGTGTTACCAACAGTTTGTAAAAATACACAACTCCCAAACCAGAAACAGCTGTTATTATCAATTCACATTTTTGTGTGGAAGGGCCCACAAGGGGAGCTTATTCTAAAGACGGTTTACAATGGGGAAAGAAAAAATATTATGAGGGGGAAAAAACATAGATCACCAAAGGATACACACTTAGAAACACTTCAACAAATCTGAATGAAAAATGTATTAGTCCCATTAAAAACTCACCTGTTCATCACTTTCCGTTAATCCTTTCTCTGCCATTTTCCTTTGTTCTCAACTATGGAGAATAAGAAATACACACTAAATATCACAGTGTGTCTGAACATCAGAAACTAGTAAAAAAAAAAATCAAAAGTTTAATCATTACTTCCCTTCCATAATTCACAGTAATGAGAGTGTTGAAAATATGAGACTTACCTTTAGCTGCTCAGGGCTGCGTGTGAGTGAAGACTGAAGAGACTGGAGGCTTTATGTGGAAACTCCTCCCACCTCCGTCTGTGACTGTGCAGTCTTAAACACTGCAACAGTGCAAACTATGGCTAAGGACTATTTTCTTTTATAATAAAAAAAATCAAGAGGGTTTAAAATCAACTCTGTGTTGAAAATTCATTTCAAATGAAATCCTCATTTGGAATAGTCATTGTATTCCATCATTTAGTATCTGTAAGGTTTGTACCAGGCTACGCACTTGTCCTGCAGCTGAAGGGGGACGGCTTCAGTATAAAGTCACAAGGGCGCCGTAAAGGGGTGGAAGGTTAGGACGATTCTAAGGGCCAGGCTGATGAAGGGCCCAGAAGAGCAAACCCTCTTTTTCTTTCTTATTTCTTTTCTCTTTTTTATACATACGTTAAATGTGCTAGGGCCCCTCATAGACTTAATGTGTATTTTGTCCGTTTTGACCACAGATTTAATATTTAACAAACAAATAATGTATTTACTGTTTTAAGTCACACCCCTCCCCCTCACAATGGTTCATTCCACCTGCGCTGTCCGAGCTACGCTCGCTAGCGTAGCGTCTCTTGCTTATTGCATTTGTTATGATGCAGTGCAGATAGTGACACACGCAGGCATGTCACACCAAAAGTCAGGGCATCAAAACGGAAAGAAAGAAGGAAAGAGAAGACCGAGAACGCCGAAGTCGACAGTATGTCACACAGTTTTTCAAAAAGAAAGGTAGCTGGCCCTATTCCTGTATTCCAAAACTTTCAGACTTCCTTATTTTTGTTGCTACATGACCTGCTTTTATCTAGCTAGCTTAGTAAAATAATTACTGAATTATGATTTACATCCAACAATAATAACATCTCTGCTGTCTCCGGGTTATCATGTCTCGTAGACACAGATTCAGCGGCCGCTGCTGCACACCCACGTCCTCCTTCCCCGCGGCCCCCGTCCCGTCTCAGCCAAACAAGGTGAGCCTGAGCGCAAAACTTCACGAAGATTGAAGGCTCTAAGCACGTCTTATCTACTGTGTTCTCCACATGATGATAACTTTACTAAACAAAAAGTAATCTACACGCTTCAAAAATTACAAGATGCAGCTGCAGAGTATTTTTGGGCAGGTCTGCATAGTTTTGTGAATATTTTGCACATTGCCTGTGACCGTTGCTGGTGGCGAGAGAGCATTCAGTAGCTGAAACTGATTAAAATGATCTTAGGTCTGCTATGTTGCAGGACAGACTTGTCACCTTGCCATACTATCCATTGAAAGCAAACTGGCAGAAAGCTGAACTTTGATGATTACATGATTTTGCCAGCAGAAAGGCGCGCCGCTGGGCCATTATAAAGCGATGTTGAACATAACTTTGTTATACCTGGATCAGAGGTTCCGTTAGACTTTTTTTTGTCGGCCACTTTGGCCGGCTGGGTTGTAAAATGTCGGCCATTCACAAGAATTACCGGCCATTAAAAATATATACAGTAGCCTATAATGAATGTGGCTTATTATCAATAACAATCTACATTTAGACCGAGCTCTACACGAGTGCTTTAGTGAGTCCAAAACAAGGCTATTTCTAATGAAAGAATGACGGGAGAAAATGTAACAACAACTCAATCCAAACATAAAGTTGTGCGCGTGGAGACGATAGAGGCAGCAGGTGCCACGCGGATGTACCCGCTTGACAGAAGGAATCTATGACCCGAACGCTGTCCAGATCTGACCACATCAGCTGCACACACGAGGGCTGGGCTGTAGATGCTATTCCGCGCTTTAACGTGGCTTCAGGTGTAACATTAGCAACGTCTCTAACCGCTGAAATATTCTGGCGGGACAAATCGACAATGCTAAAGTCACCAAAAGTCACTTTCAAGCGATGCGCCCCGGACCCAGCTCTGACACACTCAAGAGCGGCTCCAACACCGGTGACTAAACCGAGGCGTCTGCGCAGACTGACTGAGGGAAGCGCCTCTAAACCCGGCCACTCTCCCAGGAAGAGCCGCTGTGAGACTGCGCGTCAGTCTGACTGAACACACAGAGTTTAAAGAATATCCTAATCGAATTCATTAGCTGCTGAGTTCTTAACACACTTTTATTAAAGTAAATGTACCTGTAATTCACAGTTTTCTTGGAAAATGTGAAGAACCACGAAGAAAAAGCGTAACATATCCAGAGAGCGATGAAGGCGCTTCAACTGCGCTTCGTAAAATGGGCTAAGAGCGTAAGTCGAAACTTTTTTAATAGAAATATTGAACATTTTTTAATATTTAGGCCTGTCTCGAAAACACTTTGTTATGTTAGTCACTGGCTTAGGTCAAATGTTAATATATTTTTCTATATTCTCTCCATATTTTTTATTTTTATTTTTTTACTATCGGCCAATTTGGCCGATGGAAATCATTTTTACCGGCCATTTGCTTTTCACACCGGCTCACGGAAACCCTGACCTGGATAACAAACAGTTTATGTCTGGTTCAGTACTTGTTTAGTCCTGGACTGGTTTAGGCCTGGCATTACTCCTGGTGTGTCTTGAGTTTGAGCCCTTTTGGCCTAGTTTGAGTCTTGGACTGATTTAGTTATGAGTTAGTTCTAGCTGATGTTTCCTGATTGAGCAGTTGGACCCAGTTAAAGCTTGTTCACATAAAGTATATGTCAATATGTGTACATTATGATCTGTTGTGTTTGCAATTGCAATTGAAATAATAAATATTCTCCTTTTATGTAAACAAGTACATATTTCCATAGTTTTTTCTTGTTTTTGTAGGCTCATCAGACATTTTAACTATGCAATGTGCTAAGTATCTTTTTTAAAGTATACAGGGCATGTTTATTGGGTTACATTT
Organism: Neogobius melanostomus; assembly: GCA_007210695.1. Lineage (NCBI taxonomy): Eukaryota > Metazoa > Chordata > Actinopteri > Gobiiformes > Gobiidae > Neogobius > Neogobius melanostomus. The sequence continues at coordinate 195,585 of VHKM01000938.1, read as the reverse complement.
TATCTGTAAAATGTAGGGGGCCCAGAATTTTTGTTTCCATAGGGCCCAGAATTTCTGGCGGCACCCCTGCTCAGCACTTTAGGGTCAGTGTGAATCTAACCTCAGCACTTTAGGGTCAGTGTGAATCTAACCGCAGCACTTTAGGGTCAGTGTGAATCTAACTCAGCACTTTAGGGTCAGTGTGAATCAGTGTGAATCACATTAGGGTCAGTGTGAATCTAACCTCAGCACTTTAGGGTCAGTGTGAATCTAACCTCAGCACTTTAGGGTCAGTGTGAATCAGTGTGAATCACTTTAGGGTCAGTGTGAATCTAACCTCAGCACTTTAGGGTCAGTGTGAATCTAACCTCAGCACTTTAGGGTCAGTGTGAATCTAACCGCAGCACTTTAGGGTCAGTGTGAATCTAACCTCAGCACTTTAGGGTCAGTGTGAATCTGACCTCAGCACTTTAGGGTCAGTGTGAATCTAACCTCAGCACTTTAGGGTCAGTGTGATCTAACCGCAGCACTTTAGGGTCAGTGTGAATCTAACCTCAGCACTTTAGGGTCAGTGTGAATCTAACCTCAGCACTTTAGGGTCAGTGTGAATCTAACCGCAGCACTTTAGGGTCAGTGTGAATCTACCTCAGCACTTTAGGGTCAGTGTGAATCTAACCGCAGCACTTTGTGTGAATCTAACTCAGCACTTTAGGTCATGTGAATCTGACCTCAGCACTTTAGGGTCAGTGTGAATCTAACCGCAGCACTTTAGGGTCAGTGTGAATCAGTGTGAATCACATTAAGGTCAGTGTAAATCTGCAGCACGGTAGCGCAGCGGTTAGTGCTCTCGCTTCACAGCAAGAAGGTCCTGGGTTCGATTCCCACCTGGATGGGGCCTTTCTGTGTGGAGTTTGCATATTCTCCCTGTGTGGGCGTTTTACAAAGTGCTTTTTTTCATAAATAAGTTTGTAACTGGCGAGTAACAAGTGTAGCCTAAACATCTTGTTAATACGCTACTTTTATGCATCAATATTATGCAAATCAATGTGAAAGTATTGTAAGTATTCAGAATACAGTACTCTGACTGGACAAAGTGATGGAATACGTTATAAAATACATTTTGAGACGAGTATTCAGTATTCTGTAACTAAATACAATTTCAAAGTATTCTCCCCCAAAGCTAATACGACCATGTTGGGAACGTTACTTTAAAAAAGTAATTAGTTATACTTACTCACTACTTGTTCCAAAAAGTAACTGAGTTAGTAACTGAATTACTCTATAATGAAAGTAACTCGTTACCAGGGAAAGTAACTATTTGCGTTACTGTTAAATAAAAAAACTTGCTAAATATCAAAGTTTTTTTTGTTTGTTGCAGTTTTCAAAAGTCAGTGTGAATGAGTAGAACAGACAGGTGTTTGTATTTATGTACTATCAAGTCAAAGATGTTCATAGTAACTGAATGAACTGAATGGGGGTAGAGTGGGGGGAAGCCTCTGTGACTGAATGGCATTTACCAGTGTTTGCGCCGCTGTTTAATAAATGTAGGAATACGGCTGTATTCAAAGAGAATGAGGAGGAACAGGAGTAAAAGAAACATGTGCCAACGCAGCCAACGATCAGAGAAGACTTTACGCACAGGAATTGTGCAAGTCTCTCCGTTCATTCATCAGGCAAAACGGAAAACAATGTCTCTGGAGCGCAGAGCGGGGAGAGAGGAGCCTGCGCTGAGAGAGACACAGGGAGGGGGAAAGACGCGTCTCCACCGATTCTGCGTCTTTGGGTTAAAACATAAGTTCCAACACTACAGATCAATGATCACCAACTGGATTCTCCCCCGCGGCCGCACCGCGCTGTGGGGATGACGAGCCGCGCCTCGGGGACACACGTAGTTTTTGGAGCAGAGAGCACGATGCAACAGTGAGACTCCGCCCACCCTCTCCACTGCTCCTGCTGCATGAGCTGACACCGCGGCGCTCATTCAGTCTAAATGTAACGTGCCACTTTGTTTACCCAGTAACGATAACGGCGTTGTAACGACGGGGAGAGTAATTAATTAGATTACTCCGTTACTGAAAAAATAACGTCGTTATTTTAAACGCCGTTATTCCAAACACTGAATACGACTAAACAACACGACGTTTCAATTATGACCTGATCCTGACTGAACACTTCTCCTCAAATCAAACTGTATTTATAAAGCGCTTTTCATACAAAGTGTAACACAAAGTGCTTTACAGTGCTTAAAAAAACATTAAAATCGTCCCCACCAGCAATATACATAAATAACAACAACCCCCACCTCCCCCTACCCCACCCGCACACACAGACACACAGACACATATACATACAGACACACAGACACATATACATACAGACAGCCCAGTTGTTAAAAGTCTTAAATAAAAATGGACATAAAGTTGGTACATAAGGCTGAGTACAGATGGACCGAAAGAGGAAACACCATCTAAGGAGCCGTCTGCACCAGGAGCAGCCCATCGGCCACAGAGCGCCAACACAGGGCGCCGGAGGAGGTGTAGGAGAGACGTCCAACCTCCATCCAGGCACCCACAGGAGAGCGCCCGCACGGCCACAGCCAACCAGCACTCCCGGGCAGAGGGCTCCCTCAGAGAAACCACTGGGAGAACATGAAAATAAAAGATACATTAAAACAGCTAAAACTCGGCTAAAAGTGTGGAATAGCACAAGATAAAAAGAGTGAAACTAAAGAAATAATTGTATAGAACTAAAACAGATAAATAAAGTTAATATAAGTAAATATTAGTTAAAGGCTAAACTAAAAAGGTGGGTCTTGAGCCTGCTCTTTAAAAACATGAACGTTCTCTGCAGCCCTGAGCTTCTCCCTTCACGTCCCCGCTCAGCTGTCTGTGTCCCGGTGCTTCCCCTCCTGTGTCTCTCGTGTCCCGGGCGCTGCTCTCATGTTTTCTCTGCTCGGACTCGGGGCATCTCCACACACTCATTTAAACTCTTCTTATTGTCGCTAGTGGAGCATCAGGACAGTAGTTTGGTGAATAGTCAGAGTAAAGTCGAACACGTGGCCTTTTTGTCTCAAAGAGGAGTTGACTCCACACGGTTCTCATGAGCACAGTTACAGTAACTCTGGTTCTCTGAATGTGCACAGTGTAAAACGAATTGGGCTACTCACAGGCTCATTCTCAGCGGTGAGACAGAAATAATCTGTTTTAAATCAGTGGTTCCCAAACTGTGGGTCAGGAACCAGAGGTGAGAGAATGTGACCATTTACCATTTACCATTTTAAAAAGTGGGGATAGTAGTAGTCCGGAATCCCAGTCTCACAGTGGTTAGTGGTTAGTGGTTCTCACCCAGAGGGCAGGGCCTGAATTGAGGTCATTATTTTCCACTTCTTTCCTGCTGCACAGTGTAACTGTTTATGACCGTAAATGGGTTTGCTCGTTGTCGAATAACCTTACTGTAGGGCCCCGAGTGGATTTTTGCTCAGGGCCTCAGAAGGGCCAGAACCGTCTCTGCTTAGACTATTGGATACACAATATGATTATACTTATTCCTGCACGCTGGGAGGGGGGGGAGGGGGGGGTTTGGTTCCTGTTTGTGCGTGAAAAGTCGTATTTTTTAAATGCAGCGCGATGTTTATGAACAACTAGGAGAAGGAGAAGAGAGACGTGCACACTCGGCCTGCCCAGGTATGTGTGCAACACTGCTGCGTGCACGTACCTCTCACACATGGCGCGCTCCTCTCGGTGCTGCAGCTGAATGCACAGAGGCTCTGACCGGGCAGGCATTAAATAAATAATTATTTACGTCGGGTTTGTTTCGGCTCTATTGCTCGGGCTTGGGTCGGGTCGGGCTTATTTGGGCCCGATCTTAGCTCTATTCTCCAGGTTCTGTGCTTCAAAATGAGGTGCAGCATGTTCATATTCACTGAGGTTTATTCGGTGAAACTTGTGTTTAACAGACTTTTTCAGACCGATTTCATTGTGATGTTTCTCATGCCCCTTAAGCCCTCCCACTGAGCCCTTTCCCGTTCCAAAAACAGGGAGCCACTATCATTTTAGGTTCCGGAGATATCTGTGTTAATCAGTGTTAGATCGGCCGATAGCCGATTTTAAAAAATCCCCAAATATCGACCTTCTAATAAAAACTTAATACATTTCAGGCAACACTCAGCAATTCTCCAAATAGCAAAATAGACACAAACTTGTTGACAAAGTTATGTTTAATTTTTCCATTGTTTACACTGTCTCACTATTTCCTTTATGGCCTGGTTATTTCTCTTACAGTTCAGTAATCCATTTTTGCTCTGATGAAAAAGTACATTAACATGAAGCTTAACCTCATCGTACACCCTGCTCAGGTCAGTTTTATCTATTGCACAGTCTTCTCTATAGTCGTGGTGCATTAACACCAGGATCACAGGCTTCTCTCTCGCTGCAGCTGTAATTTAAAAAGTTATTTTATTTCTTTTTTCTTACATTGTCCAAAGTGAGTCATTTAGTCATTACAACAATCAGTGTGTAAATGAAATTGTCACTGAGGTCATGTTTTACCTGGAATCTTCCCCATTGCATCAGCCACATCTGATCCAGGACGTGTATTGGCCACACAGAAGAGAAGGACGACCGCACAGTCTGCAGGGTCTGTCAAAGTCAATTTCTTTCCCAACTTGTTAATGAGTTGTTTATCTGCTCCATGTGTTTTTGATGTCACAATCGTGTGAACTTTCACTGACGGATTATTAAAAAAACCAAAGATGACTGAAACGATCAACATAAGTAGTGTCAATACATATGGACATGCAATAGTTCAGAGTTTTATATTTAATACATTAGCAAAACATTCTTAATCTTTTTTTCACTTTTTCATTATCGGGTATTGTGTGTAGATTGATGAGAAAAAAATAATATTTATTCCATTTGAATGAGGCTGTAACATAAAATGTGGGAAATTCCAGATCCTCTAATATGTTTAGGATTGTTTTTTTTTCTTTTTTCTTTTTTTTTACTTGTGCTGAAGAAAATACACAGTATTCTGATTGATTGTGTCTATTGTACTCCAGCTCTCTTTAAGCAAATGCTTTTAAAACTGATTGAAATGTTTTCATTTATGCACTTTCAACAACATACTATACTGTTATGCTATAACAAAATCAAGTCATTATTTAAATGGCAATGACAATAAAGCATTGATTGATTGATCTACAGTAGATAGTGTAAGTCTACCCCATACACTTTTCACACATTTTGTTATGTTACAGCCTCATTCCAAAAACAATGACATTTGTTTTTCCCCCTCATCAAGCTACACACAATAACCCATAAGTGTGAAAAGTTTTTTTTAGAATATTTCAAAAATGTATCAAAAATAAAATAAAACTCTGAACTGAAATATTGCATGTGTATAAATATACACACCGTTTACTATGACACTCCAAACAAAGCTCAGGAGCATCCAGCTTCCACTGATCCTCCTGGAGATGCTTCTACAAACAGAGCTTAGGAGCATCCAGCTTCCACTGATCACCCAGGAGATGCTTATACAAACAGAGCTCAGGAGCATCCAGCTTCCACTGTTCCTCCTGGAGATGCTTCTACAAACTGACCAGAATCTGTGGTAAATTAAATGGATTGGACTTGATTTGGAAAGACCATAGATCTACATAGAGATCAGCGGGTTCCATTCATAGTAATGATCCCGGTCTGTGAAGTGAACATGGCTGCTCGGTCTCCTCTTATGAAGCCTGTTTCTTAAACGGGCTGGCAGACCGGCTACGAGCCTCCACAGAGCTCCAGAGTCTGTCAATCATAGACTTTTTATTTCTAATATACAAGTGTCAGTGTGGTTAAAAATATGACACCTATCCCAGCGTGTCACATGGGCCATAGCAACTTTTAGAAAAAGAAAACCTTTTTGGAGCCAGGCTTTTCTAAGCAGTGCAAACAAAGTCAAAGTTCTCATAAGAACACTGTTTACCAAGTGTCTTTTGGAGTCGCCCTGGCCACCAGGGGGTGCTATTAAAGCAAAGTCAGCTCCCACCATGAGGACCAAAGAGAAGCGCTTTCCTCGTCCATTGGGAAAAACACACACCAGAGTGTGTTTACAAGGGCTCGATTTATTAGCCATATTCCGGTTATGGCAGTTTTCTGGATATGGTGTTTATATGTCACTGAGAAATCTGGAAACTCAAATCCCCTGTTCACATGTTCAAATGAGGAATCCCGGCTTCTCGTATTTAAGCTATATCCGCACAAACATTATAATTTTGCACACAATATCCAACAAACATATGTAAAGCATAAACATGTGACCACTGTGGCTTGTTCTGTTAGGACTTGGTTCTTTGTATCACGCGAGAACAGTTATTTGGATATGGCCAAAGCATACACTGGAGATAGAAGTCGTTTCAAGAAAAGGCCTTTATTGCCGTTGTTCCTAGTTACAAAGCAGTAAAACCAGCTGGTGACTTCAGAGAAAGAGAAGAAGTGAAGCCCCGACCCCCGTCAACAGTTGTCTTTTATCCTAGTCTTGCACTTCTCTACGCAGAGAGGGTGACGGCCTATCAGTGAGTCAGTTGTTTGTGTCTATGTGTCAGTATATTATCTGTACTTCACGGTATGTTCAGAATGATTATGGTGTCGACCGTTGTCTGTCAGCCAATCTCACTGACATGGCCTTCTTGTTCTGTAGCGTGTGAGCAAAGCCTGCGTCAGGAGCCTTTTCAGATTGCGATACAATCCTTACAGTTGTTTTGAATCAGTCTGGCTTGTGTCAGGCTAGAAGGTTAGAGCCGGGGCTGGTGGGAGAAAGTGGAGCTGATGGAGTTCACGATAGTTAGTGGAGGGAGAACTTTAGCTCTGTGTTGTGGTCGACCTCTCTCTGTGTCTGGAGGAAAACCAGCCGCCGACAGTTTTTCATAAATCCACATTACGACGCTTCCTTCCTAACTTAAATATCCACCACTTTTAGTCCTTTCATGGTTAAATAAAAAACTCAGTCTCCTCTGGCTCTTCAGACTCGCCGCCGCCATGTTTGTTTAAGGAAAGGGAAGTTGCTTAAAACCGGAAAATAGCGTTTACATGCTGTTATATCCCGGTTACATGACCAAAGACAAAACCGGAATATGAAAAACTCCCGATAGTAACCGTGAAAGTGGAGCCCTTGTAAACATAAGGTCCCTCAGCTGACGGGTGCATGTCAGAGGAGAAACTAAGTCAAAGGAACTGTGTGTAGACTCAGAGACAGGTTTGTATCGAGGTTCAGGTCTGGGGAAGCTACAGAGAAACTGTTGCAGCACTGAAGGTCCTGAGGAGCACAGTGGCCTCCGTCAGTCGTACATGGAAGACGTTCAGAACCACCAGGACTCTTCCTAGAGCTGGACGTAAATGACTAGATTGATACTGTATAATTGGTTAATTTGTTTCATTTTATTTTGTAACATTAGGCTTAGGCTACAGTTTATACGCTTTTGCATTGAAAGAGCTCAGAGAAGGCGCCGTACAGCGAAAAGAAGGAAGCAGACGTACTTCTCTGTCTGCTTTACACTCGTTAATGCTTATTGCTGCTTTATGTTTGTTAGCACCTGGTTCATAAGGGAACAAGGTTAGTATTAATGTTTTGTTTGAAATGTGTATTTTATTTTGGGAATTTATAATTAGCTGCTTTGTATAACTTTTTCACCCACCAGAGGGCGCTATTGCACTTAGTTAAAAGCATTGCGTACCGCACTGTGATTTCTAAGGTTCAGGCATGTGTGTATTATTTCATGTTACATAAAGGTTAAAAAGACAAGGTTAAAAGGATTGAATAAATATACAATAAGAGGTCCTTAATCCCATTTAAATGTTCATATTATTTTTTTAAGCTTCAACCCCTGAATTTTGTTCGAATAGTCACAAAAACTCTCCTGAAATGTGTTTCAAATTCCAATAACATTTACCTCTGCCTCATTGAGCTTGAAGTTTGCCCCTAATGGTGCGTACAGACCAACGCTGACACGCCACCAACTTCCATGTTAACCCTATGTAGACGCTTCGACGCGCTTCGAAATGTAAGCAAAGATGTCCGCGCGTATGAAGCGTTCCAAATGTGAGCAGATGAGGATAAACGTGCGTCAAAACCAGTGAGAACAGCGCGGTACAGAGCAGCGATGCCCCGCCCACTGCTTCATGCACTCAAGTAATCACAATCTACACGTGTGTTCATTTACGCCTTGTTAACCAATCAGGGACTGGGCTCAAATAGTGAGGTCACCTGTTACCTGCAGCAGTGGAGCAAAAAGGGCAAACGCAATATATGCCTTTCATAGGGGCGACAATAGTGATGTGTTCTTTTTAACAGTCTATGTGTGTCGGTCGTGAACGATCCGGCTCTTTTGAACGAGTCTTTACAGTGAACGATATGAACAGGTTCGCGGTGGTGAAGTGTTTTTTTTTTAATTCCTCTTTGGGGGAGGGGCGTCACTTTAGTTAGGCCCGAGCCAGGACGAAGTCCTGGTAAGGGACTTTTGTTCTCCCCCGGTTTCTTGTTATTATTATTAGGCCCGAGCCAGGACGAAGTCCTGGTAAGGGACTTTTGTTCTCCCCCGGTTTCTTGTTATTATTATTCCGCCTCTAAGATCCTGTTTTTCAGTGCCTTCCCGTGCAAAAGTACACGCAGAAATTGGCACAGTGATCAGAGTCGGCGAAAATTGCGTGTCAGTGGGCGACGTGCGCACGCCCAAAACAAATGGCTCCACAGCGCCCCCTCAAAGTTGACCCCCATTCAAAAAGAACATGCGTTTTTGGGCGTAGGCCCAAATCCTTGGGTACAGTGAAAGGCACATCAGGACAAACCAAAAACTCCATTGGAGCGCCACGCCCGGACGCACAGGGAGTCGGCCATTTTGACTTGCAATTGGAAAACCGGCTGGACTCAACTTATGTTTTAACGAACTAGTCCCTGGTTTTTCAGCTAAATCCACTCACACATGGTTTAACAGACTCTAGAGACATGGGCTACAAAGTGATGCCAGCTTTTTTACATTGAACCTCCGGTTTTCAAATAGCGCCCCCACAAAAAACATGCTTTTTCCCCATACCTTGGACAACCCCTCGCAGGTATGCGCTCTATCTAATCTGGATCATATTTGGCTGACATAAGGCCTCTTATGGTCTGAATTCATAGAGCTCAATAACTGCACGGTGCTCACCACTATAGCACCCCCTATCTATACCTTGAAAATTTTAGTTTGTACGATTTATATGAAACGTTGCAGGTATATTCTACACATTCAAACAAACACAAAATATATTACCTATATTTGATATTTTCGAAGCTGTGGGCGTGGCAGGGGCGCACAAGAAGTCGGCCATTTTAACTTTTAATTGGGAATCCGTCTGGACTCATCTTATGTATTAATGATCTAGTCCCTGCTTTTTCAACAGAATAAGCTCACGCCTGGTTTAACGGACTTTAGAGACATGGGCTACAAAAAACATCCAGCTTTTTTTTCATTCAACATCTGGTCTTAACCTCTTAACTCCCACCTGAACTGAGCACATTTTCGTGTATTTTTGGTGCTTTTTGGGCACTTACGTCTCATTTTTGTAACTGTGTTTCTATCGCTATTTTGACACTTTTTTTCAAGAAGCTTTAAGATATGGGTCAAGTCAAACTGGAGAAATGTGCTCGGTTAAAGTGGGGTTAAGAGATTATAATGCCACCAACATCCCTTTTTGCTGTACATTTCACAACATCTCGCAGGCATGCGCTCTATCCAATCTGGATCATATTTGGCTGACATAAGGCCACTTATGGTATGAATCCATAGAGCTCAATAAATGCACGGTGCTCACCACTATAGCGCCCCCTATCTATACCTGACAATTTTAGTTTGTACGATTTATATGAAACGTTGCAGGTATATTCTACACATTGAAACAAACACACAAATATATTACATGTGTATGATATTTTCTACGATGTGGTTATGGCAAGGCTAAATATCCCAGAGACTGCATAATATCCTTTATAATTCTCACGTACCTAGTCAGATTGAGTTGAAAATGTGATCACTTTTCACATGGGCCACTAAAGCTCTGAGCCAGATACAACTCCAGAATGAGCACCAAGTTATGTAGACACAATTATTTATTTAGCCACTTTTCTACCTTTCACTGCCATTTTCCTCTTTACTCGTGCAGATCACTGCTCTTTTTCTGCAAATGCAAGAGTGCACCTCTGTCCAGATGCTGTTTTGCCTGCTGGCTTCTCCCGAGTATTGCAGTTCACTGGTCATAGCAGGTATTTCAACTATAGAACGAGTGAAAAGCACCGCTGTGGTGAACGTGAGGCCGGGGCCTAATGCACGTGGGCTGGCATCATAGATACCTGGGGCAAGAGTAAGGTGTGACGAAGGCAAGGCGAGAGTGGGCCGGAGCAAGAGTTTGCAGAGAGCACACAGGTTGTGTGTGAGGCCGAGGGGAGAGCAGGTTTGGGCGAGAGCGGGACGGTAGCAAGGGGGGGCGGTCGCAAGGGGGGGCAGCGCCAGGGGCGAGGGCCTACATCGCCGCTTGCGGCTTTAATTGTGCTTATTTTGCGAAACAAAAGTCACTGCTGGAGTGGGGCAGAGAGGAGTGCAGAGCAGTGACGTGCGGTGAGGTTTGTTGCTGGTGAGGCACATGCTATTGACTCCAATATAAGTAAACCAATAAATAATAAGTAAACAAAACTGCAGGGAAAAAATGCAACTTGCCGTCTCTGGTATAGCATTCAATAGCAACACATTTAAACATAAAATACTTTCTCACGATATTGCAAATAAAAATTAAAGACAACATAGTGGACTTGACCAGGACTCGTACCCGCCCTTTAAGTGATAATTAATGACAATCCTGATGCTCCACGCGGACGATACGTGATAGTGGCGACATTTCCAGCATAAAGACTCGTCGACAGCATTTCATCCATAAAATGTCAGCCTAATCAGTTTTCCTTTTTACGTTTAAATTGCCTCTCCTAAACCGTGCAGAATAATAAAACAGACTGGTTTCACGTGTTGTCCACATGTTTTGTAGAAATGTTGTAGCGCTGACACAGCGCCCCCCTCGTATCGTCAGGGCAGTGCATTGGAGGCGAGCCTCACTTCGGGACCATCAAAACACGGTTTAAAGTCAAATGAACAGGTTAAACAAGTCGTTCTTATGCCTGATTCTTTATCCAGGTGATAGAAAACCAACAAAAACCCATTTACAAATGTATTTTAGTTTTAAGGGCGAAAAAAGCCCCGAATGGGACAGAGCGCTGAGTGAATGTGCCGAGCTCAAGTGTGTGCAGGACGCTGGAGGCTCCGCCCTCTTTACACGATATCGACAACTGATGAAACATTTGGGCATTTTAACCACGAGATTGATTAAAATCATAGAAAATCCCTCATCTTAAGAGAAGGGACTTGTTTTATAAAGTTCATTGTATTTTTAAATTTTTGTTTTTTTCCATGATGACTGGTGAGGCCTCACCTGCCTCCCCTGACCGCACGTCACTGGTGCAGAGGGACTGTCATCTCCACCCCCCACGAGGAGCTCAAAGTGAGCATAAGGCAACAAGTTTGAGAAATAAATAGTCCTAATGAAATAATAAACACGGTTACAGAGGAGATCGCGTTGAAGCTTGTGTTGTTTTCTCCCCTCTTGTGCGAGGGAGAGAGAGGGAGAGGAGGAAAAGTTACGTGAATGAAGCAACAGAAGCTTAATCGGCCGTGTGATTGTTTTTTTTGTGATAACAAACTCCATAGAGGGAAATATCGATGTTATATTGTGTGAAATAGTGACATTTTCGTTAAATAAAGTCAATTCAGAGGGTATTTATTTTCTTTAAAAAAAAAAGAAACAACCATCAAAGAGCCGTGTGGTGTGTTTGTGTGTGGGAGGGGGGTAGTTGCGGAAGTTGATCATGGCGGTTTGCGCTCGGCCTGAATTGTATGACACGCCTCCTAATTATGACGCTGCAAACTTCACGCGCCGCAAACAGGCGTTTCTCGCGAGTGTGAAGCGGCAATGTTTGGCGTCCAACTAGAGGCTGACGGAGCGTGGACGCACGTTCGGTCTGAACGCACCTTTAGGCACACTTTGTTAAGGGGAGACGCTGCAGGTGAATAAGGAAACATTCCAAATGTAAAGATACCAATTATAAACTTTTGCTGCTGATTATTGACATGAACATGAGAAAAAATGTATTGCAAGTTGTCAGTTTATGTTTTTATATAAAAAATAAGACGTTTTATGCCTAAAAATGCCCAAAATTCCCCATATTTTCAGTGACGAAATCTGAATAATGGATCAAGCCAGGTTTAAAAGTATGGTTATATTTTGTTGATAAATTCGTTACAAAGACTTTTTCAGAGCAGATTCTTTCTTTTCTATATTTCTTTTCATTTCAAATCATATTTGCTTTATTCACTCCCAAATACAAAGCATCTCTAAGGGTTCCTGGGGTAAAACTTCAAGGTCAATGGGGCAGGGTCAATGTTATCCAGTTGAGAAAAAAATCACCAGGAGAGTTTTCTCGACTATTGCAATGAATTCCAAGGGTTGGAGTTTACATTTCCATTTTAAGGACCCCCTGATATACATGGCAGTTACATAACAGCACTCAAAGTAGAGATTGTCATGTAGCAATTCACTGAAGGTTAAGATAAAAACAGGTATAAGGTAAAACACTGTTAAGAGTTGCTAATTGAATTGTATTTTCTGTTGTAGCTCTTGGTGTGTGCATGCAAGGCAATAAGACGCTGTGAACCATCAGTTTGAGAGAGCATCTTTTTGACCGCGGCTGCTAAACCAGCCGGCCGTCCAAACAGAGCGATCAGGGAGAAGGGCCTTAGACCGAGACCCTGGTGGTCTCTGACAGAGCTCCAGTTATTCTGAGGAAATGAGAGAATCTACAGATGGACAAACATCTCTGCACCTTAAAGGTCTGATAGTGGAGTGCTGCGGGGATGGCCTCATTCCAAGTGGATTAAAGTTGTTGTTTTTTCATCAATCTATTCTACACACACACATTAAACACAATACCCCATAATGACAAAGTGAAAACAGTTTTTTTTTATGTTTTGCAAATGTATTAAAAATAAAACCGCAGCACTCCACTGATCAGACTGTGGCAGAGATGTTTGTCTGTCTGTAGATTCACCCATTTCCTCAGAATAACTGGAGCTCTGTCAGACTGACCATCAGGTTAGGACGGGCGTCCAGCTCTGGGAAGAGTCCTGGTGGTTCTGAACGTCTTCCATTATAAATGATGGAGGCCCCTGATGGGATAGATCTGAGCCTCGATATAAACCTGTCTCTGACTCTACAGACAGTTCCTTTGACTTCAGGCCTTAGTTTCTGCTCTGACATACAGTATATCTGTCAGCTGTGGGACCTTATAGAGAGAGATGTGTGTCTTTCCAAATTCATATCCATTTAATCTACCACAGGAGGACTCCAGGAGAGCTGTAGAAACATCTCGGGACGATCAGTGGAGGCTGGATGGACCTGAGCTCAGTTCTGAGTGTCAGAGCAAACGGTGTTATATTTATGCACATGTGATATTTCAGAGTTTCATTTTTAATAACATTCTAAAAAAACTGTTTTCACTTTGTCATTATGGGGTATTGTGTGTAGATTGATGAGAAAAAACAAATTTAATCCATATTGGAATGAGGCTGTAACAAAAATATGGTAATACTTTCCTTTTCCACTGTAATTAAAGGTCAGCCTTTAAAGCTAATAAATGTCACATGTTAACTATATTTTAGTTTGTCATGTTAAATGACATTATTCAATTCTTAAATCATTACTTCTGATATATCCAGGGGCAAGTCTTAATACACTACACATGTAAAGGAAAAGAAAAGGTAACAGGGATAGCAGTCTTACAGAAGTAAAGTGAGCTCTGCGTGTTCTGCGTGTCCACGATCAAAGCCTTTTCACTGCAGTCTGAATCTGAAGCATGTTTAAGTTAATGTGAATATCTGGTCTCCATTTTCTTACTGATGATTAACAGGATTTTCTTACCTCTGTGTGATGCAGGAGGATCGTCATTCCTCATTCGCTTTGACTCCGCTTGACTCTCTTTCTCTGGTTATCAGGGTTTTTGTTACAGGATATTAAAAGTTTAAAAAGAACATGAATGTGAGAAGAATCCAAAGACATGAGGCAGTAAAATCACCTTGGATCCAAGGAATCAAATCATTCAGAAATGTCTTCAGTTTGGACAAACCCTCTGGAGGTGTCCTGCAGCTTTCTATTAACTGATCCAGAGCTGCAGAGAGAGCGGTGACTGTTTAGTTAGTACAGGGTGATTTGATGTGTAGAAAACACAGGAAAAGGAGATCGTTTTAAATTTACTCCAAGTATTTGACTTGTTTAAAAGAGTGCAATCTTTATAGAGCAAGAAAAGGAGAACATACCTTCAGTCACTGCTGTAGGTGGGTGAAGTTTGTCAAAATCAGCCTTAAGCTTCTCGACCTGAACAAATGATACATGAACAAAATAAGACACACAGAATAAACTGACAATAAGGGGCTAAAGGTAAAAATCACAAGTATTTTTATGACAGTGTTTTTGGATGTGACGATGACTCTTTCTTTTCTTTTTTCTTTTTTAATTATTGATATCTACAACTTAAACTTTTTATATAATAACAATAATGGTGATACAAAGCAAAGCACTGTTGGGTTTAATGAATTACAAAAGTAACGAGTTACAAAAATATAAGACTTTTTCAGTAACTGTGGATGTAGCTCAGGCTCATTTATGTTCAGTATGATTTTTATTGTAAGGCAGTCCTGTGTATTTTCTCTTGTACCTGCCTCAGCTGATCGTCCCGTCAGCTGAGGCAGGGGTGTGGCTTCACTCCCAGTCACACGGCACAGGGAATGGTGCTACCGGACGGTCTATTGAAGACATCAGGCCTCACCTCACGGACTAAAGCCCGGGTTTGGAGAGCTGTGTGAAGTTGGCCCCCCTTTAAACCATAATCTCTATACAAATATGTCAATGGTTTGTGCTGTAAAAATGTGTTGATGAGGAGAGTCGGACATTCAAAATAAAAAGGTTTGGTAACACCTAATAAATGATGAATTAACACTTAATTCATCATGAACAATTCATTAGTTCCGTGTGACTAACACTTATTAACTACCGTATTTCCGGACTATAAGTGGCTCTGGAGTATAAGTTGCACTCACCGTGGCTACTACCTGGGCATGGAGGCGTAACTAGCAGTACAAGCAGTAAGAGTAACCTCCACTTTTCGTCAGTCCTTCACAAGTTTCTCGCTGACTCCAAACTTTCTTTCTGCTGCTCGATTACCTTTTTTTTTAAATCTTCAGTGGTACAGGAGTAGCAGATACAGGTACACAGGCCCAGAGCGCCCTCTAGCGGCTGTCAGTGTGAAAATAACGAACATGTGAAATTATATTAAAGGAAAAAGAATGAGCCGAGGCACTCTGAATAGCAAAAAAGTAGTGGTTTATTAAAAAGCGTGTACAACGCGTTTCAACTCTTTCAACTCGTTTTTTCAAGTCTTCATCAGGGTAAGTGACACCACAGGTGTGTGAGCCCCATTTAAAACAAGGGGATCTCACATGATCATAAACACGTGACGTATAGAATACTAGACATTTTTCAAAACTGCAACATGGGCAATTAAAGAAAATTAAACATTTACAAAAAAAACTCCAATGCATAAACTGCAATATAATTACACACAAATAAATCAGGTGGCTGAGAAGTGTACATTGAGCACAGACCAAACAGACAAGGAACTGGAGGAGCACAGTTACCTATACAGTGTGGAGTGTGACCTAAAACAGTCATTGGGGATCACAGAAAAGTGTAAGTAACCGACCATAAGGACAAAAGAAAAAGATATATAGGAAACATCATCAATATAGAAAAGGAAAAAAAGGAAAAAAAAAACACCGGGGCCCCGGCAAATTAGAAATTATATGTTTTGATATAGAGCGGGTCGTCTCATGATCGGAAGGTCGGGGGTTCGAATCCCGCCTCCTGAAGGTGCACATTGTCGTTGTGTCCTTGGGCAAGACACTTCACCCACATTGCCTCCAGTGTCTGCGTACACTGGTAGCCCCCTAGGAGAGACCAACAGGCCCGGTTTGAACCGTGAGGCCGTCCTTCCGTGGACCCACCACCTGCAGAAGGAGCCATGGGGGCCGGTGCTATGTGACCTGGGCAGCTCCAACTGCCCCCACGACCCGGCAACGGACAAGTGGGAGAAAATGGATGGATGGATGTTTTGATATATAAGTCGCACCTGAGTATAAGTCGCACCCCCAGCCAAACTATGAAAAAAGTGCGACTTATTGTCCGGAAAATACGGTACTTAACTACAGTTAACAGTTAAATGAATGAACTCATGAATAGTTCTTCCAATATTTCAACAACTACAACTGATGAACTGTTCCTGATAAATTAAGTGTTAACTCATCATTTATTACAGCTCAGTAAGGTGGAGTTATTATAAAGTTTGTAAAAATACACAACTCCCAAACCAGAAACAGCTGTTATTATCAATTCACATTTTTGTGTGGACGGGCCCACAAGGGGAGCTTATTCTAAAGACGGTTTACAATGGGGAAAGAAAAGATATTATGAGGGAGAAAAAAATAGATCACCAAAGGAAACACACTTAGAAACACTTCAACAAATCTGAATGAAAAACGTCGGAGTCCCATTAAAAACTCACCAGTTCATCACTTTCCATTAATCCTTTCTCTGCCATTTTCCTTTGTTCTCAACTATGGAGAATAAGAAATACACACTAAATATCACGTGTGTCTGAACATCAGAAACTAGTAACAAAATGCTGAGTTTGCAAAAAAAAATCAAAAGTTTAATCATTACTTCCCTTCCATAATTCACAGTAATGAGAGTGTTGAAAATGTGAGACTTACCTTTAGCTGCTCAGGGCTGCGTGTGAGTGAAGACTGAAGAGACTGGAGGCTTTATGTAGAAAACTCCTCCCACCTCCGTCTGTGACTGTGCAGTATTAAACACTGCAACAGTGCAAACTATGGCTAAGGACTATTTTCTTTTTATAATAAAAAAATCAAGAGGGTTTAAAATCAACTCTGTGTTGAAATTCATTTCAAATGAAATCCTCATTTGGAATAGTCATTGTATTCCATCATTTAGTATCTGTAAGGTTTGTACCAGGCTATACGCCCTTGTCCTGCAGCTGAAGGGGGACGGCTTCAGTATACAGTCATTCTCAGGAAACCTCCAGGTCATTCACTGGAGGAACATCTGCAGGAAGGTCTGGGACAGCTGTGGGCTTTGTTTGTTTGTGTTGATTCACTTTTTCATTCTTTCGTTCTGATTTCTTTTCAGATTTTGTAAAGTTGCAAAAATAAGATGGGCAGTTTTCTGAGCATTTTTTGGAGCAAAGGTAAGATCTACATAATACAAGTTCAAGAAATGTTAAACATTGTTATCCTGACTTTTATTAGTTATTAGTTTATTAATGATTGTTTTTATCAGCTAACACAAAGTCCCAAACAGAGTTTCTTCCTCTAAGAGGCAGCTTCTTCTTAGCTCGAAGCTTCTGTGACAAGAAGTGAAACGTCTTTAACTTTACCAAAACCCAGTCCAGTCGATGATTTAGCTTTTCTACAACACTAAAAGAGACTTTTCTATTTAGGTTAATTTTGCCAAATTATTGCTTTCATTAAGGTGCACAGTATGCAATTTGTATTTATACTAAACACATATTAAGCAACAATTCTTCTTTTATCCAGATCTTGATGACCCATGGAGACAGATCGACTGGGGGTGAGCTATATTATATTATATTATATTAATAATTATGGACAATCATGGACAATATTACCTTTCCAATGTTTCACCTGCATCATTAGAGAGTACCTAAACGGGCGTGCCAGAGGAAGCAGAGGGTAAACAATCAGATGATGACACAGAGTGAACACAGAGAAACAGTCAACCTAAAACATCAGGGCGTGTATTTTACTTTAAAGAGTACTGTTTAGGTACTCTTTAAGTGTACCTAAACGGGCGTGCCAAAGCCTTTCCCCACCCAAAAAAAAAGTCAAAAATTGCTGTGAAAGAGGCGGTCTCTGAAGTTTGGGGGGGCATGCGGGGGGTGAGTGTGTGGGCCTTTGCATTGGCACAATCACAGCAGACTGATTACGTGGGAGGGACTTGGTTATAAACCACAGGTACAGGGCGGGACAATGGCAGGACAATGGGCAGCACCTGATGACGATGTGTGGAGCTGGTGCGGCTTATGACGTTCTGTGGAGGCCGTGGACACGTCTCCAGCCAATCAGGAAATTCTAATTTAGTAGCAGAGTTTACCCTGAAGGGGGCGCAACCCATTCGTTTTCAGGCCAAAGATAGGATTTAACACCTGTTTGCGCTATAATGTCAGAATAATGTCAGGGACCAGTAGACAACACTAGGAGACACCCATTGAGACAGTTTATCAGTAAAAAAAAAAAAAAAGTTGATTTGGTGTTTAGTTGCTCTTTAATATTACGTTGAATGTTTGTGTGATGTTCTAGCTTTTTGGTTAAGGATATTACTATGCTTTATTTTACATGGTTTATTTGTTTAGTCTCTTAGGGCGTTTTCACACAGGCTCTAGTTAGGTCGACCCAGGGGTGAAAGTAAGCCGGTACGGTCCGGTACTGCGTTCCGTTAAAAGATTTGCCGGTGGTACGCAGTACCAGGAAGGAGTAGAGGTGCGCTCTCTCACCTTACGCACAAACAGCACTCTGCCAATATATTACACCGTGAGCTCAAACGCGTTGAAGTTCAGCCACTTAATGCAATATAGAGACTCGGCAGACTGGATCTCATCTGCTCTGTCCCTGAACTTTCTGCACACACGGTAACGGCGCAGTTTTGCCATTTTGGCTGCGGGTCCCCCCGTGCGTCTTTACGCATTAGAGAACAGACGGCTCTGTTTTGCCACGGCTCACATGCTCCTCCATCTAAAGCTTTCACATTAGAATGAGAGTCCCCTTATACGGGCTCTTCTGGCTTTTCTGGTTTTCCTTCGCTGGACACTTTCACAGCGTGTAGACTCTGTTTACCTGCGAAAAGGAGGAGGAACAAATCCGCGCTGGGTCCGCCGCCTCTCCCTCTCGAATCTCTCTCTGCAGTTGTGGAACGCGTCACAAATGTCCTGTTTATCCATGTCTTGGAAATGTTAAATCCTTTACCAAACAACGGCCCAGCCCAGTGAAATAAAAATAAATCCTACTGCCCAAGGAGGACGGATAACATCACCTTAACCTGATGTGTTTTTATTCCTTTGCACTGGCTTTAAATACAGCTTGTACAAAATGTTTTTGTATTGTTTCTAAGCAGTAATACGACTTTATATTTTGCTTATTGTCGTTTGTGTTTGCAACACTTTGGGGCCGTTTGTAAATGTGCTTCATAAATGACCCATTTTATTATGTGTGTGTTTCATGTTACATTTTATCTTTTGTTTTTCTTTATTTTGTTTTCTACAGTATCTATTTCCATTTCATACATTTATTTTTAAAGATTGAGGCTCAGAAATTCCTTCCATGAACATCATTTTCTCTTTCTGTTTTGCATCAATACAAAACAATCTAATCCTGCCAGTTTTGCCAGTCAGACAATCCATTTGAAATTTTCCAGGAAAGGAAGGAGTGTTTTCATAATCTCAAAAGAATCAGATGTATTTTTACAGGCTTTGTTTTGAAAACTGTCTCACACCATGTGGGTGCACAACAATGCTGGTACTGATAGATTACATTCCTTTGAGGGCGTGGAAATGCTCCTCCTTTTACTGGAACAGTTCAAATGACATTTGACACTGTTTGTATTTGTTGTCGTGGGTAACTGCTGAGTCACATACCTTTTCCAGGCTTCATTTCTTTCAATATTTACCTCCTATAAAAGTACAGAAACATCTGAATCTATAGAAATGATGTTGTTTTGGTGATAATTTCAGGTTTATAGTTGTATTTAATGTTTATTCAACAGACATTTGTTGGTTAATTAAAGTTTACGTGACATATATTAAAATTCGATACTCATTCTGGCTTGCCATAGGATTATGCTGGATCCTGACAGGATCTCCATTGAGAACCACAGGTCTAAAGAAGCTAAGAGTTAAAATTACACTTAACAATGTAATGTAACTCTGAGAAACCAATCCTAAACAGAACCGGTCAAAAACATTTGGAAACACTCTCTTTCATGTATTGTTTTTTCTATTGACTTTGTCGATTCTCACTGAAGGTGTTAAATAGAAATAGATTCTTCCAAACCTTTGGCTTTGATTTCTGTTTTGCACTTTTGACATTTTCTCAGTGAGCTTCACGATGTCGTCACAGAAATGGTTTGGACTTCAGACACCGTTAAACCAGAAGAATAAAATAAGGGAATATAAAACATATTTCGACTTGTTTCCTTCATAATCCCATGTGTTCACTCATAGTCTAACGTCTGCAATGAGGATCACACAGTGGAAATAGTGTTGAAAATAAAGAAAAGCTTTGACGGGCACTGGAGTTTAGATCATAAATTCTGCTAAATCACAGCCGTTTATTCTTGGCCTTTTCTCCACGAGCTTCAGAACGTCGTCCCTGAAATGGTTTAACGTCTGTGAAGTGAAAACTATCTATTTATTTATTTGGTCGAGAACAACACAATTCCATATGAGAAAATAAAACACTAAATAAATAGAAAAAACTATGCATGAAAAGAGTAAATAAGGACGTTTTGACAAGTACTGTGTATTATGAAGGAGTTCAGGTGGAAGGCGAAAGTTAGAAAACACTGGGCTGAAGTTTTAAATCACTCCTTTCCACTCGATAAACTCAGCAGAGCCATTAGAGCAGTGACTCATAACTGTAGGTCACTAGCGCCACCTGGAGGGCCGTAGAAGAACAATGTTTTTATGCCTGAGATCTGTGAAAGCCGTCGAGCCCTACAGGAATTCACGATATTGCAAATATTATCACAAAATCAGATTCAGTTTAATCAAGCAACTCTTCCCCACAACTAAAGTGACGCCGTTGTTCATCCTGATTTTAAAACCAGTCCGTAAGTGACCCAGGCTTTACACTTTGTCAATGCACTTGTTTTGACAAGTCTGAATGAAACCTTCAGACTCTCAGAGACACCGGGTCCAGAATACAGTCTTTGTAAACCATGACTATTGTATCTTTCCTCTTTGCACATCTTTATTAGGCCCGAGCGGCCTGCCGTCGCAAGGGCCTATTGTAATTGCAACGCAGTGCGCAGAGTGCACGAAAACAGCGCGAAGCGCTGTCCCATGTCAAACGTAAACTCACCGTGTAAACAGTGACTGCCCACACCTCTGGTGTGGGCCCTGTATACTTATAATTGCATGAAAATGAATGGGGGTATATGGCCAACTGTCATACGGAAGTGGATGACGAGCGCGAAGCGCTCGTCATCCACCTCGGACCCACACGGCTGCGTGGGGGTGGTTGAGAGCTTTCCAAAATGTATAATATGTTGTCGTCGCGAAAGCGACTATATTGTTTTTGCAAGAAATATTATTATTCTTCTTTCTTTCTTTCTTTCTTTCTTTCTTTCTTCTTCTGCTCTTTGAGCAGGAATTTGACCCCCTGAACATAGTTGAAAACTCACCAAACTTTGCCCAAAATTCAGGTCCGGTGAAAAATTAATTTAAATATGTGTTTCATTTTGGGGAAATAAAAAATGGCGCGACAGCGCCACCTACAAAAGTGAAAATACATTGCGCCTATGGAGGAGGGGCCAACGTCAACTTTGTCATAGAGCGACGGGATTCGGTACAGACATTCGTCATGTGACGACAAACAAAAATATTATTGTGGCCACGCCCCCAGACAAACCGGAAGTCCGCCATTTTGACAGGAAGGTGGGAAATGCTGAGTCAGCGTTTTCGCTGACATCGCGTTTTAACGAACTCCTCCTAGGGCGTTTGACCAAATTAGCTCCAAATCGCTCCAGCTCATCTCGAGATGTGGGGCATCAAAAGTTATCCAAATTTTTTGGCTAAGTTTTACGGTTTGTGTCCGGCGAAGCCGCAATCTTTACAAAGAATTTTGCGACTTAACGTAAACAACAAAATGCTCCCATTCGCACAAACAAACTCCGATTAAAAATCGGAAATATACATTGTATTGACCTTTCACCCCCGAACGCAACAAATGTGAAAATGTGACATTGGGCGCGATAGCGCCCCCTCTAGGCTGAGAAGAAAAATGCATTATGGGAAAATATTAGTTTCTCGGAAATTGATAAAATTCGGCACAAAAATAGTTGATGGCATCCCGATCAAAAAGCCAATGAGACCCATACCGTATTTTGTACGGTGTTGCCATGGGACGCCCGAGGCCCCCCATGTTATCCTAATGGGACTGACACATAAATCTCACATTATACACAATTACAGCGCGTTAGCGCCCTCTGTAAGGAGCTTGTGGACAGTAGTCATTGAAGTACGGCCCGATAGGGCCGTCCGATGCTGCTTGTGAAATAAAAAGATTTGGGGCGCGCTAGCGCCCTCTGCAGGTTGGAGCCATTATTCACATGGAGAGGCTAAAAATGTAGTTTTGATGTTTACTGACAAAGATTTATTGTACATCAGGGCAATAAAATGTAGTAGGCATGTTAGCGCCCTCGGTACTGGCGCTAAAGGAGGCACGGCCGCGAGGGCCGTTCGATGCCGCTTGCGGCTTTAATTTTTCTTTATTAGGCCCGAGCGGCCTGCCGTCGCAAGGGCCTATTGTAATCGCAACGCAGTGCGCGGAGCGCACTGTACCTAGGTGCGCGGAGCGCACGAAAACAGCGCGAAGCGCTGTCCCCATGTCAACCGTAAACTCACCGTGTAAAACAGTGACTGCCCACACCTCTGGTGTGGGCCCTTTATACTTGTTATTGCATGAAAGTGAATGGGGGTATATGGCCAACTGACATACGGAAGTGGATGACGAGCGCGAAGCGCTCGTCATCCACCTCGGACCCCCACGGCTGCGTGGGGTCGTTAAGAGCTTTCCAAATATGTATAATATGTTGTCGTCGCGAAAGCGACTATATTGTTTTTGCAAGAAATATTATTATTTTTCTTTATTCTTTATTCTTTCTTCTTCTTCTTCTGCTCTTTGAGCAGCAATTTGACCCCCTGAACATAGTCGAAAACTCACCAAACTTTGCCCAAAATTCAGGTCCGGTGAAAATTAATTTAAATATGTGTTTCGTATTGGGGAAATAAAAAATGGCGCGATAGCGCCACCTACAAAGTGAAAATACATTGCGCCTATGGAGGAGGGGCCAACATCAACTTTGTCATAGAGCGACGGGATTCGGTACAGACATTCGTCATGTGACGACAAACAAAAAATATTATTGTGGCCACGCCCCCTGACAAACCGGAAGTCAGCCATTTTGACAGGAAAGTGGGAAAATGCTGAGTCAGCGTTTTCGCTGATGTCGCATTTGAACGAACTCCTCCTAGGGCGTTTCACCAAATTAGCTCCAAATCGCTCCAGCTCATCTCGAGATGTGGGGCATCAAAAGTTATCCAAATTTTTTTGCTAAGTTTCACGGTTTGTGTGCAGAAAAGCCGCAATCTTTACGAAGAATTTTGCGACTTATCGTAAACAACAAATGCTCCCATTCGCACAAACAAACTCCAATTAAAAATCGGAAATATACATTTTATTGACCTTTCACCCCCGGACACAACAAATGTCAAAACGTGACATTGGGCGCGACAGCGCCCCCTCTAGGTTGAGAACAAAAATGCATTATGAGAAAAAATTAGTTTCTCGGAAATGGATAAAATTCGGTACAAAATAGTTGATGGCATCCCGATCAAAAAAGCCAATGAGACCCATACCGTATTTTGTACGGTGTTGCCATGGAGACGACCGAGGCCCCCCATGTTATCCTAATGGGACTGACACCTACATCTCACATTATACACAATCACAGCGCCTTAGTGCCCTCTGTAAGGAGCTTGTGGACAGTAGTCATGGAAGTACGGCCCGTCAGGGCCGTCCGATGCTGCTTGTGAAATAAAAAAAGATTTTGGGCGCGCCAGCGCCCTCTGCAGGTTGGAGCCATTATTCACCTGGAGAGGCTAAAAATGTAGTTTGGATGTTTATTGACAAAGATTTATAGCACATCAGGGCAAAAAAACTAGTTGGCACATTAGCGCCCTCGGTAGTGTTACAAAGGCGCTAAAGGAGGCACGGCCCGCGAGGGCCGTTCGATGCCGCTTGCGGCTTTAATTTGTTTATATTTTACTAAATTAAACAGACGAAAATGCTTTACCTCAACGTATCATTTCAAAACCTCTTTTCACGGGCAACATAGAGATCACGGGTTCATTGTGGACTTTGAAGTCACAGAGAAGGACCGACTGAAGGACAGACTTTAGGATTACACGGAGGTTCTTAAATCTGGGTACCTGAATTTTTGGTGTTGTAGAATACATTTATTTTTGCCTCCTCAGAGTCTGTTGCAAACACAGCAAACACAGAGCTTATTGTATTGTCTTCACCTAAAGTCTTATTGAGCAATGGATGATAGAAGTCTAATCTAAATGAGTGGATTGATCTTAGGGGTGGCCCCGCCCCTGCTTCACTTTGTCACCACTCAATGCTGTATATGGGTGTGAAATGTGCATGTAATTACATTCTTCGAACAAATTGAACACATAGGAAAGACTGTGAGAACTAGAAACAAGTTTGGGCCAAAACAAAAAATGTCACTGTTTGATCAGGAAAATCAGGTACCTCAGCTTTAACTAATATATATTATATATAGCTCCGCGGCTGCTATATATATATATATATAGAGCAGAGGAAAGTCGTGGTGGTTGACATAGCAATACCAAGCGACTTCAACATCAGGAAAAAGGAACACGAGAAACTAGAGAAATACCAGGGGCTCAGAGAAGAGCTGGAGAAGGCCTGGAGAGTGAAGGCATCAGTGGTGCCCGTGGTCGTTGGGGCACTCGGGGCAGTGACCCCCAAACTGGAGGAGTGGCTCCAGCAGATCCCAGGAAATACATCAGACATCTCGGTCCAGAAAAGTGCACTTCTAGGAACAGCAAAGATACTGCGCAGAACCCTCAAGCTCCCAGGCCTCTGGTAGAGGACCGAGCTTGGAGGAAAAAGAGAGAGACCGCCCGTGGAGGGTGAGGAAGAGTTTTTTTATGTCATATATATGACATATATATGACATATATATGACATAGTACCGGCAAGAAAAAAAAGCTACTTTCACCCCTGAACGCAGTACCGGACCGTACCGGCTTACTTTCACCCCTGATGATGACACAGAGTGAACACAAGAGAAACAGTCAACCTAAACATCAGGGCGTGCATTTTACTTTAAAGAGTACTGTTTAGGTACTCTTTAAAGTGTACCTAAACGGGCGTGCCAAAGCCTTTCCCCACCCAAAAAAAAAAGTCAAAAATTGCTGTGAAGAGGCGGTCTCTGAAGTTTGGGGGTGACATGCGGGGGGTGAGTGTGTGGGCCTTTGCATTGGCACAATCACAGCAGACAGATTACGTGGGAGGGACTTGGTTCTAAACCACAGGTACAGGGGCAGGACAATGGGCAGCACCTGATGACGATATGTGGAGCTGGTGCGGCTTATGACGTTCTGTGGAGGCCGTGGACACGTCTCCAGCCAGTCAGGAAATTCTAATTTAGTAGGAGAGTTAACCCTGAAGGGGGCGCAACCCATTCGTTTTCAGGCCAAAGTTAGGATTTAACACATGTTTGCGCTATAATGTCAGAATAATGTCAGGGACCAGTGGACAACACTATGAGACACCCATTGAGACAGTTTATCAGTAAAAAAAATAAAAGTTGATTTGGTGTTTAGTTGCTCTTTAATATTACGTTGAATGTTTGTGTGATGTTCTAGCTTTTGGTTAAGGATATTACTATGCTTTATTTTGCATGGTTTATTTGTTTAGTCTCTTAGGGCGTTTTCACACAGGCTCTAGTTAGGTCGACCTAAAGGGACTTTCAGCCCAAGAGCAGCACTTTAGGGTCAGTGTGAATCTAACCTCAGCACTTTAGGGTCAGTGTGAATCTAACCTCAGCACTTTAGGGTCAGTGTGAATCTAACCTCAGCACTTTAGGGTCAGTGTGAATCTAACCCAGCACTTTAGGGTCAGTGTGAATCTAACCGCAGCACTTTAGGGTCAGTGTGAATCTAACCTCAGCACTTTAGGGTCAGTGTGAATCTAACCCAGCACTTTGGGTCAGTGTGAATCTAACCTCAGATGAACAACCTCACACTTAGGGTCAGTGTGAATCTAACCTCAGCACTTTAGGTCAGTGTGAATCTAACCCAGCACTTTAGGGTCAGTGTGAATCTAACCGCAGCACTTTAGGGTCAGTGTGAATCTAACCGCAGCACTTTAGGCCGCAGCGGTGAATCTGCAGCACGTAGCGCAGCGGTAGCCTCGTTCACAGCAAGAAAGTCCCGGGTTCGATTCCCACCTGGACAGGGCCTTTCTGTGTGGAGTTTGCATATTGTCCCCGTGTCTGCGTAGGTTTCCTCCAGGTACTCCGGTTTCCCCTACCACTAAAAACATGTACAATAGGCCAGGATGAATGATGTGTGTGAATGCATGGTGGTGGTCAGAGGGACCGTTGGCGCAGTGTGTGCAGTCGCGACAGCGCTTCTGTCAGTCTCCCCCAGGGGAAACTGAAGCTACTAAGGGAGTTTACCACCACCAAGTATGGAGTGAATGTAAAATGCTCTCATGTAAAGTGCTTTGTGACCATGTCTGTGAAAGGCGCTATATAAATAAAGATCTTCTTCTTCTTCTAATCTAACCTCAGCACTTTAGGGTCAGTGTGAATCTAACCTCAGCACTTTAGGGTCAGTGTGAATCTAACCGCAGCACTTTAGGGTCAGTGTGAATCTAACCTCAGCACTTTAGGGTCAGTGTGAATCTAACCTCAGCACTTTAGGGTCAGTGTGAATCTAACCGCAGCACTTTAGGTCAGTGTGAATCTAACCTCAGCACTTTAGGGTCAGTGTGAATCTAACCTCAGCACTTTAGGGTCAGGGACGGGTCGGGGACAGGTCTCTCACTGTTGTCTCAGTCTACGGGCCCAAAATCGGTGCAGAGTACCCGGCCTTCTTGGAGTCCCTGGCAGGGTACTAGATGGTGCTCCGGCTGGGGACTCCATTGTTCTACTGGGGGACTTCAACGCCCACGTGGGTAACGACAGTGAGACCTGGACGGGGTGATGGGAAGAACGGCCTCCCTGATCTGAACCCGAGTGGTGTTCTGTTATTGGACTTCTGTGCTAGTTACAGTTTGTCCATAACGAACACCATGTTCGAGCACAAGGGTGTCCATAAGTGCATGTGGCACCAGGACACCCTAGGCAGGAGGTCGATGATCGACTTTGTAGTTGTGTCATCTGATCTCCGGCCGCGTGTCTCGGACACTCGGGTGAAGAGAGGGGCTGAGCTGTCAACTGATCACCACCTGGTGGTGAGCTGGATCCGCTGGCAGGGTGGGAGGAAGCCGGTCAGACCTGGCAGGCCCAAACGTGTTGTGAGGGTCTGTTGGGAACGTCTGGTGGATCCCTTTGTCAGTAGGGTCTTCAACTCCCACCTCCGGTAGATCTTCACCCAGATTCCAAGGGAGGTTGGAGACATGGAGACATGGAGTCCGAGTGGACCATGTTCTCCTCCTCCATTGTCGATGCGGCTGCTCGCAGTTGTGGCCGTAAGGTCTCTGGTGCCTGTCGCGGCGGCAATCCCCGAACCCGGTGGTGGCGCCCGGAGGTAAGGGATGCCGTCAAGCTGAAGAAGGCGTCCTACCTGGCCTTGTTGGCTTGTGGGACTCCGGAGGCAGCTGAGAGGTACCGGCAGGCCAAGCGTGCTGCAGCTCGTGCGGTCACAGAGGCAAAAACTCGGGTCTGGGAGGAGTTCGGAGAAGCCATGGAGGAGGACTATCGGTCGGCCTCGAAGAGATTCAGGAAAACCATCCGGCGCCTCAGGAGGGGGACTGTTTACAGTGCGGGTGGGGAGCTGCTGACCTCGACTGGGGATGTGGTCGGGCGGTGGAAGGAGTACTTCGAGGATCTCCTCAATCCCACTGTCACGTCTTCCGATGAGGAGGCAGAGGCTGGGGACTCGGAGAGGGGTTCGCCCATCACCGAGGCTGAAGTCACTGAGGTGGTTAGAAAGCTCCTCGGTGGCCCGGAGGTGGATGAGATTCGTCCTGAGTACCTTAAGTCGCTGGATGTTGTAGGGCTGTCTTGGCTGACACGTCTCTGCAACATTGCGTGGCTGCCCCCCTCGGGAGGTGCTCCAGGCATGTCCTAATGGGAGGAGGCTTCGTGGAAGACCCAGGACACGCTGGTGGAACTATGTCTCTGAGCTGGCCTGATGTCGCCTCGGGGTCCCCCCAGAACAGCTGGAGGAGGTGTGCATGGATCTGTAAGTCTGGGCATCTCTGCTCAGATGCTGCCTCCGCGACCCGGTCCCGGATAAAGCGGAAGAAAATGGATGCATGGAAGGCTAAACAATTTTAAACACACATCCAATGAGCATTTTATATATATATATATATAATATAAAAACTTGTCCTCACCTCCGCGGGTGGTCTCCTTCAAGCTTGAGTCCTCTACCGTCGGCCTGGGAGCTTGCGGGTTCTGTGTAGTATTTTGCTGTTCCTAGAACTGCACTTTCTGGACTATTTTTGGGTCATAACTTGTTGTCCGATGGTTAGGTCTCAATGACATATCAGACAAACACCGATTTATCAACACAGTCTCACTCCGAAAGCGTCATAAATTGACGAACGGTCACTCGCCTTATGCGTAAGGGCCTGGACAACGTGCTATCATCAATAGAAAAAATAATTCACAAGTTTATCAAGATATTGCAGAAAACCTGAGACATTCATAGCATGAATGGAATAAGTGAGTACACCCTTGTATAAAACTGCTTTTCTGTAGTTGCAGATCAGACGCTCACAACGATCAGGATGAATCTTGGACCATTCCTCTTTAAAAAACTGCTGCAGTTCAGTGAGATTCAGGTGGTGTACTTACTTATTCCACGCTCTCCTGTGAATGTTTACATTAGGGGTGTCCATGATTAACCGACTAACGTTAAAAAAATTGCATCACCGAGTAAAAGCATTTTGCTCAGTTAACTGGCGTGTATAATTTGCCGTGCCATTGAAAATACTTGTAATCTAATATATATATAATATACTGTATATCATTCGCGTAGCCACGGGTGTGCCAGTGCCACCCACAGAGCCAGCTGGCACACCCAAAAAACGGAATGCATTTTTTTTTACATGTATGTAGCTTTTCCATGTTTGATAACCAGTCGATCAATTTGTAAAAATTGCCACCAGGCGATGCGTTGCGACACCTGCACTGGGCATGTTAACTCAATCAATCAATAAAAAGTGTTATCAGGTGAAGGGGGTTGTGACACCTGCACCTGGCAACCAACCTAATGACCTGACTGTGACCCTCCCGCACAGCGAGCACTGCAGGAGCGATAAAAGTGTTAGTAGCCTAGCTAGAGTGTTGCTAGCAATGAAACAGAGTTCGTTAATAAATTATTTCAAAAACAAGACTCCAGGAGTCAAGTTCTACAACCGAGGAGGATGTTTCCTCTCCATCCGATGGACGAGCCTCCATGCCAGCCGAAACTTCAGGCTGTCAGTGGTAAGATGAGGAATTTTTCCGGTATGCCCGCTACAGTTGGTTGGAGTACAGCATTAAATGGATGCGGTGTTTTGCAAGTGTTGTCGCCACTTTAGCACAGATGTAAGCCTCGGTCACAACCGGCCGTACGACTTTTTGGTCGTGCGATTTCTGGCGTTTCCCAAATCGCTGCGTTTATATTTTGTTCGTGGAGAACGTAGTTGTGGTATTCAGATCACCGCGCACCCAACGTGTATCACACGGAGCTGCTCAGATGTGCGGCTGTCGCCTCATTCGTGCAGTAAACACACGACCAACCTGCAATAAACGTACTGAGCGTGGGTCCATGAGGGCATCGTATGAAGTTTGCAAGAACTGCACACGATCTTGTGCACCAACGCTGTGCGTTATCTCAGAGATTACCAGGCAATTTGGAGGGAATAGCCTTTATATTTGGCCCTTGGATTCAGAGGCGCATGTTTGGGCTGTATGACACACTTTTCCAGGAGCTGGAGAGCGAAAGCCACGGGGACTACATGTCTTATATTCCCCTAGATCCAAAAAAAACCTTTCACACAAAGTTGTTGCTGCGCATCACACCAGCATAACGCCTTTTCTCTCTCTCTGAGACCTGTTCTCTCCTCGCCTTCCCTCTTCCCCTCTTCGGCGTATTGCAAAAGCTTTGTACTTTGTACCTGGTCAGAGGCAGCTCTGAAGCTTTAAACATGGGAGTTTTCGTGAGGTAGATGCTCTCGCCTACGGGCAATTCACGAACGACTTATGTGACATGTATAGAGGACGCACGAGAGATATCTGAGCGTGCGTTGGCCGCACTAATGGTGTGCGTGTGGCACACGACACATATACAAAGTCCACAAGTGTGCCTGCCGTACAGACGACTCACACAGACGTACAGCGTTCTTGCAACCTGAAAAAAACATAAGCGCCGTAGAGTTTGTTTGACATGTCAAAGAACCTCTGCGGCTCCAAAATAAGCACGTCACACGCACGCTCTTCGTGCGTTTTCTTGCGTTTTGTGCACGTAGACCGGCCGTAGAAGCCCGTACGGCCGGTTGTGACCATTGTCAGTATTAACTGTAAGATAATACTCTGTCCAAAACTCTCAGAAGGAAAAATCAGAGCGGAGAAAAGGCTGAGTTCTCAGGAAGATGTTTATTCCAGGCATTATGTATCAGCACAGATGTACACACAGATGAACAAAGTCGAAGTCCAATTCTCTCCTCCTAACACCAGAGTTTTCCTTGCCTTAGCCCTTCCTACGAAATACGTAATCAGTTGTAGCCCTTCTCCATAGAAGGTAACGCACAGATGAGGAGAAACTTACTCTCCTTCACACCTAATAAGGTCTAGACATTGAGGGCTCAGAGCTGTCCTCATCCTACAGCTACGCATCCTTATTTGGACATGGGACACCACAAGGCCTCATCCGACCCCATCCTGGTGCACGTAGTCTTTAGAGAACATTTTAATATGGAAACACAGAACAAACGTTAAACTAATACATCACAATCTCCCCTCTCAATTACCTTTTTTAGGTAATTGCCATCAAATAAATGTCACAAATCTTGATGCATTTAAAGCTGAGAGTTGCAAGTCGCTATTTCTCACTTGATGCATGTATGTATCCACCTTCATTAATACAAATTTCACACCTGCGATAGCTCTTTTTACATTTATTTCTTTTATGCTTTTTAATTGCTGCTATGTTAAGGTCGGTGAGCAATTTAGTATGGCCAAAGCAAAACAAACAATCACAAGTGTGTTTTCAAATTAGTAATTTAACTCAATTCAACAATGTCGCGGTCTGATTGGAAATCTTGAGTGAGGAGTATATATGTGAAGTCGGAACTTGACGCGCCAGATTGGTTGTGATTGGGTTCACTACCAAGGACCGCATACAAGGAATTATACAGCAAACGACTACGGAAATTATCAACACACCGCAAGTATGGGCAGCCCTATTTTTAACAGCAAATGCCACCATGTGCCGCTAGTCAGCCAGGTCCATATGTCCCAACTTCCGGATGACATATGAGCCTGTACCTCGTCACGAGCTTGTACCATGTCCTTAATTGCCTGTGTGATTAAACCCCATCTCCACTATTATCAGGTATAAACGTACAGCATCCGGTTCCAATTTGCGCGCACACACCTCCTGCGGAGGCGGTTAATAAATCGAGCACAACACGGTTTTGTAGCACCATGGTGCGCAGGGCTTTCAGTTCCTCATTAGTTGCATTGAAGGCCACTATAGTTGTATTCATAAATCCCAATAATCTCCACCTATTATATTCTACTTCATTACGTAACTCAGAAACGCCAAATTGGGAAACAATGCCATTGCAATTCGCTGTCCTGTATTAAAGATCCGCTGGTCATATGGAACTCCGCGGTCAAATAAACGTCTCTCTTACCACGTCTGCGGTTTGCTGTTTGGACAGTCTCATGTACAGTATGTAATTTATCTTTTGGGATGTACATGATGGTTGATGTAATTCTACAATCGTGCATGTGCCTCCCCAATGAGGTGGCAAATTGGTGTAAATAGCGTGCCCACACAGCCAATACCAATCTCTCAGTACTCTAGTACCTACGTGAGTAATTGGAGCTATGCGGGAACATCTACAGCCAAGGCTAGTAGCGCACCACAAAGCGAAGTCATTGTTCATGACTTGTGCAGTTTCTCTCGCCTGTGTGTCTTGCCAACAGGAATCATTATTTAAACACGCGTAATAGGTAGGTTCATCTATGGGCGGGCAAAAGGTAAACACGTTTCGGCAATGAGTTTTTTCGATGTGCCCAACATTGGTAGTGCCGTTTCCCGTTATAACAAACGATGTATTCATGTGGCTCGATAATGTCCTCCATGACAAGAGGGTCCCCCAATTGTGCCATGTCAGCAGATCTAGTTCAGCATGGCACGGTGTGTCTTTTAAAAGGCCTTCTTTGGTAATTGCACTGGTACCGACATGTCGCCACTAGCTATGTCTCTCCATTGACCAGGGTGAATTGACAAGGCTACAAGACAGAGAAGTTGGGTGTCGTTTGGTGTGGTCGCATAAATGCCGGTATGTGTAGTCGACACTGGAAGGTGGGTACATACATAACAGTCAGTGTTATTAGTAAGATGGGCGGTGTAATTAATGTACCGCCACCATATGTTAGCTTGGTAATGATGCATTATTTCTCCTCTGTCAACGTATCTTTTATTAACAACTTCAGGATTTTCTTTCAAACATTCTTCAAACATTAGCAAAGGAAAC
This sequence comes from Neogobius melanostomus, assembly GCA_007210695.1. Lineage (NCBI taxonomy): Eukaryota > Metazoa > Chordata > Actinopteri > Gobiiformes > Gobiidae > Neogobius > Neogobius melanostomus. The sequence goes on along the minus strand of VHKM01000938.1, from coordinate 162,608 downwards.
ACAATCATAACTGATAATACCGACAAACCACATATTACCATCCAGAAGTAGCAGCCCTTTTTCTGCATACTAGTTTTTAAAGTGTCCATGATGGCGTTAGTTTCTTCTGGTCACGTGCAGGATGTATGATGTGACCACGACCGTCTCTGTTTCTAGAGCAGAGGTTACTAGCACTTGCTCTTTAGTTGGTTCTAACAGTCTTTGTGGATTATGGTACCTTCAGTTCAACAGTGGGAGAAGAGGATTCAGGGAGATTTTAAAGCCTTCACCGCCGTGGCCTTGTCCACAGCGCGTGGCATGGACTCTCCCACCTGGATGATGACCGGTCCTTTTTCTATCGTCCTTGTTATAATCCAGTCTCTCCTGGTGTTTCTCCGTCCTGTAATGGAAAAGGTTCATCCGCAGTTCATCTGGTATTTGACTATAAGCAACAATGTCTTTTTATTTAATATTTCGTGCTTTTTCAATTCCTCTTTTCTTCCTGCATCTTGTGAGTTTGCATTCAGGCATATATTTGTTCTAAAATTGCGTGCACAGTGTTTTTGCATTGCAACATCTAGATTAGCAATTAGTATAAAAAGTGTATATCATGAAAGAGTTATAGGATACTACATTAAAATGTCACGCAGTTAAGATTATGTTAACAAATCTCACTCTATATCAGAAGGTTTAAATTTTACGTTAAAATTTTTTGTTTTCTTAAGCCTTTGTTTTTCTTTAGTATTTCTTTTATCCCCTCTTTCTCCCCTCTTTCTGCCCCTGGAGCCCCAGGGTAGAACTTGGTGACTGGTGGTTTTCGTCATCGGCGGTGGATGCTGCACAGCCATCCTCTTTGTCTTTCGTATTGTCAGAGACAGCGTTTGCAATGTCTTTTTGGATTTGGGTTAGACTCCGTTGAGTCGGATCCACCGGCGACTTGAAACAATGTGACAAGTGATACCACAGTTTGGACGTTCCTTTTTGCACTTGTACTGATCTTCCTGTTGATTGAAGAACTAGATATGGTCCAGTCTGGTATGGTTGAGTCCAATTGTTACGTTTATGTACTTTGACATAAACCCAAGATCCTGGAACAACGTCCATGTCTGGCTCAGGAGTTTCTTGAAGTTCATGAGTTCTTTTTCTGCACCGATGTAGTTGTGCCACTATGGTTTGGAGCATCTTCACATAAGAATGGTGCTGTTTGTCCACTCAATGAATGGGGTATCTTCATTAAAAGGTCCTGGGGCTTGTGCATTTCTCTTCCAGTCAACAGAAGGTGTGGTGAGTATGACGTAGTTGCATTGACACTGTTTCTGATGTCCATCAGAACAAACGGCAAAGCCGCCACCCAATCAAGTTTTGAAGTTAGCCATACTTTTGCCAATTCCTCTTTATGGTGGCGTTCATTCTCTCCACTAATCCCTGCGACGAAGAATGGTATAAATTCCCTAGGCGTTGTGAGATGTTAAGAGCCTTTAGCACATCTTTAACAACCCTAGCAGTGAAGTGCGTGCCATTGTCTGATCTTATGGTATGTGGAATACCAAATCTTGGAAAAACTTCAGTAGTCAGATGATGAACTACTTCTTTGGCAGTTTCTGTTTGCAGGGAAACGCTTCAACCCATTTTGTATATTCACATACTATGACTAGCAAGTATCTGTAACCCCGTACTCTCATTTCTGGACCCATATCTGTGAAGTCCATAACAATCTTCTCGAAAGGCTTGTTTGGGAGCGTGAAGGTGCCTGGTGGTGGTCTGCAAGCCTTTTTCGGGGTCATAGTTTGACAGATATGACAATCATCAATCCAGTATTGTAGAATGGATTGCATTTGTGGGTGCCACCATAAATCGATGTGTTTCAAAATGGCTTTGTAGCTTCGATGTGTTGGAAAGTGATATTCATCGTACAACATTTGAAGCAAAGGCGTCGGCGCCACGATTCTTCCTTCATGATTTCTCCAAATTCCTTCAGTGTCTTTCACAGCTCCTTTTAACTTCCATGCACTTTGTTCATATGCTCCCGTTGCTTCTTGAATTTCCTTGACATATTTGGTATCGATGATGCAGGTTTCGGACGCACTTCCAGGCTTTTCAGCGTCTCGAATAAGCATGTGTCTGTTGTTATAGTTCGCTGCATCTTTAGTGGCTTGATCAGCTGCATGGTTTCCCAGAGACACAGAGTCTTGGCCTTTGGTATGGACTTTGCATTCATGATGGCTAGTTTAGTTGGTAATTGGACTGCGTCAATAAGTTGTCTGATCAGTGATTCATGCTTATGGGAAGTCCCGTCGTCAGCTTGAAACCATTTCTGATCCAACCTGCAATTGATATTGTGACCGTCTTGTACGCATACACTGAGTCAGTATATATATGACTTTCTGGCCTTCTGAAAGTTGCAAGGCGCGCAATACAGCCATCAATTCTGCTAGTTGCGCTGATCCTCCTTGTATTTGTTTGCTTCCAGTACTTGATGTTGATGTTTTGATAATTGTTTGACAACAGCGTACGATGCGATGACGTGCCCTTCTTTCGCTCTGTACGAGCAGCCGTCACAAAACAAAGTCATTTCTGGGTTGGGCAATGGGGTAGTCTGTAGATCAGCTCTGACATACAGTTCAGTCTTGACTTTCTCTTCACACGTATGAGGAATTCCTTCAGTTTCCATATTGATCGCCATATTGATGGTTCCACTTTCATACGTTATGTGAGACTGTCTCAAAGTTCTTGAGATGTTGTTCGTCCTTTGTGCAGTGGTGATGAACAAGCGAGAGTTGAGATATGCAAGTATGCCATGATTTGTATGCACTATCAACTGATGATTTTGCACGAGATGCGAGGTTTTCTCGATCGTCTTGGTCAGGGCTGCCAAGTAACGTGCACATCCAGGTTGTGCTTGTTCATGTGAGTCGAGTTTGTAGGAGTAATGCTTCAGCACTCTTCTGGTTCCATGTTGCTTTGATAGAGAATAGCTTGCACAAACGACCCTCGCTCCATCACATCCAGTGAAATGGAATGTTATAGTCGGGGGCACCCCATGCACCCCATGCAGAGCAAATCGCTTGTTTAGTCCTTATGAATGCTTCTTCGGCTTCTTGATTCCACACCAATGCAGCTGTTGGATTATGCATTCCGTGTGGCTTTATGAGTTCTCTGAGAGGTGTCGTGAGCTCAGTGTATCCTGGAACGTACTCTCTTGAGTAGTTGCAGAGACCCAAAAAGCTGAGCATCTGACGCACCGTTATTGGTTTTGGTGCTTGTAAGATGGCGTCTTTGTTGCTGTCGGTCACTCCTTGTGCTCCATTTGACACTTCTCGTCCGAGAAAATATACTGATCTTCTTGCCACTTGCATCTTTTGCCTTTTGACCTTGTAGCCTTTTTCAGACAGTCTTGTGAGCACTGCTACGGTGGCTTCCAGAACTTCTTTAGCTGTCTCTCCTCCCAACAAAACATCGTCCACGTACTGAATTAACGTACATGTTTTTGGTAACTGCAGATCTGCAAGGTCTTGTCTCAAGAAGTGGTTAAAATACCCCGCCGATAGTTTCCAGCCTTGGCACATTCTTCGGTAGGTGTATTGGCGTCCTCCAAAGCTGAACGCAAAGTATTGCGGCTACTTGGGTCGAGGTTTATCGTGAAGTAGGCATTTGCCAGATCTATCACCGTGTAGAAGTTGCACTCTGGTGACAGGTTGTTCAGGGCAAGGTATGGGTCTGGAACGGGATATGATTCTCCAGCTGTTACTTCGTTGATTGGCCTCAAGTCTTGAATCATTCTCCAGTTCACCAAATCAGATTTCTTCACTGGGAATAGTGGCGTGTTATAGTCAGACTTTGTTTCATATATCACTCCCGATTTCAACAGTCCGTTGACTGTTTCTTGTATGCCCCTTATTGATCTTCTTTGAGCGGGTACTGTGGCGGTATATGGGCTTTGTTGTTGTAAGCTCCACTTGACGACGTGGTTCGTTTCTCCCACGTCGTTGGGATCCGTCATCCATACATTGGTTGGTACTTGTGCGAGATATCTGTCTGTGTCTGGATGATCTTCAAAGGTTCGATGTCTAATTTGTTTAGAAGCTCTTGTGACATCTCCGGAGCCTTGCGACACAATTATCTTGAATATTTGATGCTGTGGGTTGTAGAAGATTTTATCTGTCTCAGTGGCGTCATATTGCAAGGTAGAGGCAAATTTGACCATTGGGCCGAGTTGTTTCTGTGTGTGATGTTTAGATATGGCAAGCGACACATGGGGGCTGCTTTCTCCACTTCCCGTGTAATAGGGCTTCAATTCTTCAGGTAATGCAACTGCGAGCGCCATTCCTTGGGGCCCAATATAGGTTGGTATATGCCACTTGAAACGTTTGGTTTGATATTTGTTGCCACAGTTCATCATAGGCGTCGTCTTCAAGGGTGACATAGTTAAGGGTCACATGCAATGGATCGAAAGGTTCTTTCAATGGATACAATGATTTTGCCCATATCTTGTATTCTTGCCATAATCTTGATGCCTCATTTCCTTTTTCTGGATCTGTGAGGACTTGAGCCCAATAATTGTTGTCTGGGCCTTTAGATCTTGTACAACGTCTGGGGTATAGAATTCTTTCCATGTGTTTCTCCTTCATCCTTCGCATCATCAGAATTGTTTCACCTTGTTGAGTATCTTGTGACCTTCAGGGCAAAATATCAGAGACAGCGACAGTTTGCACATCAAGTCTCTTCCACAAATGGACACTTCACACTCCGGCAAAAACAAGAATTCATGTTCCACGATTTGGTTCTTCAATGTTACTGCCAATGGTTCAGTAAAGGTTTTTGTTTCTGGCCTTCCCACACAGCCTGTTATGGACATTGTTTTTGTTGTCAATGGAAACTTTTGTCGAATACAGGATACTGTTGCTCCCGAGTCCACTAGAAATCGAATCTTCTGTCCATTTATTTCCAAGACCACCATTGGTTCGCTTTTCCATGACTTAAGCGATTGGTCTGGCTGTGGGCCTCTCTAGTAACAATCTCCGTATTGGTTGAAACATCCGTGTGTGTCTCTTCCACTTTGGTTGTCTCCAAGGTTCATCACTCTTGGGTTGGTCACTGGATGCATCATCTGTTGTGCCATGGTTTGCATGTTGGCGTTTTGCATCATTTGTGGTTGGCCCATTGGTTGCCCATACATTTGTTGTGGGTTACCTTGTTGATTGTACCCATATGCTTGTCCTTGGAGCACCGTACGGCACTCTCTTGCCCAATGTCCCATTTTCCGCATGCATGACATTGGTCATATCGTTTTCCGACGTTGTTGCCTCTTCCTCGTCCAAACCCGCCTCGCCCTCTTCCTCTTCCTTGGGTGTTAGCGAATGGGGCGGTGTTGTATATCACAACAGGTGCGGCGGGGGTCAATGATGGCTGATTCTTTTGTACAGCCGGCGTTGTGGGCGCTTCTGGTGTCTGTTGTGGTTGCATTACCATCTTGATTGCAGTTGCCAATTGGTTTGTTGTTATCGGCACGTCTCCTTCAGTGGGGTCTTGTTTGACTGTCATGATGTTGGATGTCTTCTCTTTCTTCTTGTCTCTGGACTCCGCTTGGAATTTCTGTAGTTGCAACTTCATGGTCGCCATTTCCATCTCTCTCTTCTTGGAGTCAGTTTCTTTGTTATTGTTCAACCACTTGGTGACGTTGTGGTTACAGTGTGCGTCAAATTCTTCTTCAGTTTTGGTATATAAGCCCATCACGTCACTCAAGGCGTCTTGCACTGGCTTTGGCATCCCTTTGACAAGGGCTGAGTAGAACATGACCGTCATTCCAGTGCCTGCTTGAATCGGCTCTCCTGTTGCATCGTGGTATAGACAATTGGCACGTTGTTTGTAGCTGTAGTAATCTTCATCATTCTTCATCCGTAGTGACATGAGTTCATCGGTCATGATGCATGGGAATCTTGTTTTCAGTTCTTCTTCCAGTGCAACACGAAACACTTGTATTGAAGAATTCTTATGTAGGACCACTCGCAGCCTGTGCTCCACTGCATTCTTGACGTTAATTGCAACGGTCTCGTCTGCTGCCTTGGTTAAAGCGGCGTGTATATCTCCCCAACAAATTCTGTCTCCGGCGGTATGTTTCATGAGGGCTCTCATCCATGGAATTCCTCCTTTGGTTAGCTTTGGCAGCACCAACATCAAAGAACTCCAGTCTTTGAGCGTGAATGGTTGATAAATCATTTGTCGGTTGTCTATTGTTCTTAATGGATAAACCTTGACGTTTGCCACTTGTGGTTCCTTGTTTGCGTCTGGCATGGGGTCCACCATACCATTGATGAAGGCCCCGTTGTACTCCTCCGTCTCAACGATTCCCGAAAAGGATCCTACTATTGCGAAAGGTTCTTCACATTGTAGGTTCTTGCTGGGTGGCCTTTCATCGCTTGGTCAGTGTCTTTACTTCTGGATCTTGCTTCTTGTACGACATTATCCAGTTCCTTTAGATTCCTCTCTGTTTCCACGATGTTGGTCAATGCCGTCACTTGATTTTGTACTGATTTTACTTGTTCTTCAATGTTGATTAGATTTGGGGTGCGTTGCAGGGGTGCCAATGCCAAGGTTCCCCTGAGACTCTGTGTGTCATTTGAAGCGTCGGTGATGTTGTTGAAGGTTTTGGCGCATTGTTGGTTTCTGCGCTTGCGATGTGTGACCATGGATATAAACTTGATGCCGGTGTTGACTGAGCGGCTCGGTACGGTGGAGGTCTGGTATCAAGTGATGCACTCCTTTGTTGCTTGTCCTCTTGGGGATACAGACTTTGACTGGATGGTGGGCGATACAATCAATCAAACTTTATTTATAAAGCGCTTTTCATACCAAAGGCATCACAAAGTGCTTTACAGATTACAACATTTAAATCAAGTATCCAAGCAAACATAATGTCCAAAAGAGCGTCAGCAGTAGGTGGCGACGAGCGGCGTGGGTGTCCCCTGTCCTTAGACCCTCCAGCACGGCAAGGAAAAACTCAAAACCCGGTGGGAGAAACGAGAAACCTCGGGGAGAACCACAGGAGCTGGAAAGATCCACTCCCATGGACGGACAGGCTATAGAGACCCAGGCCGATGGAATCCCTCAGCAGAAGGACCAGGATCGAGACCATCCAGTCCTTGTTGTCAATCCAGTAGGCAGGGTTCCTCCGTTCAGCCGGGTTCCTCTGTTCAGCCGGGTTCCTCCATTCGATCTAGACAGACACTCCCAAGGGGGAGTGGGACAGGAGACACCATGTGAATAGTAATGAACAGACTACAGATAAGATAAATATTGTATCATAATAAGACAAAGTTTGTGGTAAGAAGAAGAGAGGATAGCGCTCAGTGTACCGTACTTCCCACAGCAGTGTTTCTCCTAAGGCAGCTTTTACTTCAGGCTATGGGTTAGAGCTTTACCTAACTGACCTGATCATAAGCTAATCAAAAAGGTACGTTTTGAGCCTAGTCTTAAATGTAGGGACTGTGTCTGCTTCTTTAACGTGAGCTGGAGTTTATTCCATAAAACCGGAGCTTGGTAACTAAAGGCTCTTCCTCCTACGGTAATTTTGGAGACCCGAGGAATCACTAGTAGCCCTGAGTTTGAGAGCGGAGTGCTCTGGTTGGCTGATATGGAACGATAGCGTCTTGGAGATAAAGCGGAGCCATACCCTTTATGGCTTTAAATGTGAGGAGCAGGATTTTAAATTTGATTCTAAACTCAACAGGAAGCCAATGGAGTGACTTTAGCACAGGTGTAATGTTTCTCTTCTTTTTGTACGCGTTAACAATCTTGCAGCTGCATTTTGAACTAATTGAAAACTTTTAGGGAACTTTAGGACACGCTGCTAGCAGGGAGTTACAGTAGTCCAGCCTTGATGAAACAAAGGCATGAATAAGTTTTTCTGCATCACTCTTAGGAAGGATATTTCGTATTTAGCAATGTTGCGCAGGTGAAAGAACGCAATTTTACAAGCCTGGTTTATATGTGTTTTAAAAGAGGTCTTGGTCAAACAGAACTCCAAGGTTTTTTACTGTAGAGCTCGTCGATACGCTAACATTATCCAGGGAGATGATCTGCTGAGATAGAGACTCTCTCAGTTTTTGAGGACCTAATATAATAACCTCGGTTTTATCAGGGTTAAGGAGGAGGTAATTTACAGTCATCCAGGTGTTAATGGCTTTTACGCAGGAACTAAGCGTATCTAATTTATCTGTCTGACCTGGTTTCATTGATAAGTACAGCTGTGTGTCGTCCGCGTAGCAGTGGAAATTTATATTGTGATTTCGGATTATGTTACCTAGTGGAAGCATGTACAATATAAATAAAATTGGCCCGAGCACTGAGCCCTGTGGCACCCCATAGCATACTTTGGAACACGGTGAGGACTGTTGGTTTACATTAACAAATTGGTGCCTATCAGATAAGTAAGATTTAAACCAAGAGAGGGCTGTTCCCTAATGCCTACGTCAGTTTCTAACCTCTGCAGGAGAATATTGTGGTCGATTGTGTCAAAGCGGCACTGAGGTCTAACAGAACTAGGATTGAAGCTAGTCCGGCGTCAGCTGCTAATAACAGGTCGTTGGTAACTTTGACTAAGGCGGTCTCTGTGCTATGATAAGTTCTGTATCCTGACTGAAATTTTTCAAATAAACTATTGTCCTGTAGGTGGCTGCAAAGCTGCTTAGCCACTACTTTTTCAAGGACTTTGAAATGAAAGGCAGATTAGATATGGGCCTATAGTTTGCTAAAATATCAGGATCGAGATTGGGTTTTTTCAAAAGTGGTTTGATAACAGCATATTTAAAGGACTTTGGCACATACCCATTTTCTAAAGACGAGTTAATTATTTTCAATATGGTATCTGAGATTTCAGGAGTAATTTCTTTGAGGAGTTTAATTGGAATTGGATCTAGAAGACAAGTTGACGGTTTTGAAGACATAATGATTGATAATACCTCAGCCTCATCTATAGTTATGAACCTATCTAAGACTTCAAAAGGAGACAATGATTCTACAGCTGGATTTAGATTAGAATAAGATAAGGGAAGCTTATCATTTATTTTATTCTAATGGTTGTGATTTTATCATTAAAGAATTTAAGGAAGTCATCGCAGCTAAGGGTATCAGGAATGGAAGGCACTACTGCACTGTGACTGTTTGTTAGCCGGGCTACCGTGTTAAAAGAAACCTAGGGTTATTTTTATTTACTTCAATTAATGAAGAGTAGTAATTAGTTTTTGCTTTCCTCATGGCTTGCTTATAGAGCTCCACAGTCCCACCCTTTCCGGTCCCGCTGCTCCGGTCCGGAAGCAAAAAATCCCTTTCTACGAGACCGTCGATTTTCCAAAAATTCAAATATTAAGAGTTTAACAACATTGCAAAAGCTAATCAGCTATGTAGCAATTTGTGACCATAAAATGTTTCATTTCAATCCAAAAAGAAGACATAATGTTAAAGAAAAGGCAAAGGTACAAGCCTGTGTACATATTTTACTTCCTGACTTTAGAAACTCCGTATCCCATAAACCAGAGGTCACTAAACGGCGGACCTCGGTCCGGATCCGGACCCACGCGCCAGCCATTCCGGACCTTGGATCCGAACTTTGGACCCGACCTGAATCCCCTCAGACGAGCAGCTGCGTATGCGCTCTCTCTCCCTCTCTCGCTCTCCCTCCCTCTCCCTCTCTGACTGCACCAGAGCGGTAAACTACAGCCCAGACGAACAGAAGAGAAAGTCCTACATCTTAGCTTCATGATACTTTTTAAATTTTAGAAACGGTTTCGGAATGACTGAAATATGGCTTGCTAAAAACAAAAGCGGAGGACGCCCTAATTAAATATGCACGCGCGATCGTAATGCGTAAATAGCGCGGTTGTTTCCCGAGCAGGTCTGAACCAGGACTAAACCTGGACTAAACAGGGCTCAGTGTGTTGAACTGAGCAAAGAAACACATCACTGTCATATATTATGTACACATTGTGTATAACAGAGGCTACAGTAGCCTATGCATTCTGCTATTTAGGAGCCAAAACTTATTTTTAGAGCAAAAAAACAATAACAAGATTAAATTGATTGCATTATTTTCAAATCACAGAAATAGTTTAAAAAAAGGCGTATAAATCCTGATATAACCGTGAATTAACCCCGTATGTTCCGGACCTTTGCTTGACCTTTTTTTTCATTTCGGACCTTGGTGAAATTTAATTCGTGACCCCTGCCATAAACCATTGCGACACGGCGCTGGTAAGTGGCAACGGTGGTTTTTTAGCGGGTTCGGTGAGTTTCTTTTACCATTAAGACAAGTTTTTCAACGTAATTTTACTATTAACAATCTGATTTAAGCTAAGTGGATGAAAACATATCTGTGGCTCGTTTAATGGGATCTTTAGGGACATTTTCTTGATTGCCATCTTACGATTTTTCTTACCGTCAGTGTTTATATGGATAAAACGTCAGATATCTGCCTACATGATGTTTTAATAATAATAAATAATTGCCGCTAAAAATATATATGTAGCCTGCATTACGATAAATAAATAAATACGTGGGAACGTGAAGCTCAACCAATCAAAAGCCTTGGCGTAGATCACATGACTACCGAGCATACTGGGTAACGTAGTTCTAGGACGAAGGCTCGCTGTTAAACTGTATTTTTCCTAACTAGATCGATCTCATACGTGTTTTTTCACCTACATCTGACTTTGAGGTCGCTTTATAACCACATAGCTGGTTTCAGCCCAAGCTGACGTAGTTACGGAGTTAAAGACTTTTTTTGAAATCCATACGGCCCCAAAACAAGGGGAATTTTACTTCCGGACCGGAGAGGAGGCGGGACTGTGGAGCTCTATAGGCGAGTAGGCTATTTTTCCAAGATCTAAGAGATTGCTCAGTGCTAGACTTGCGCCATAACCGTTCTAATTTGCGAGTCTTTTGCTTAAGCGTGCGTGTTTCTGCATTATACCAGGGAGTGACGCACCTGGGCCGAACAACTTTCTGTTTCAGTGGGGCCGCAACATCGAGAGCTGTTTTTAGTGTGTGCATAACGCTGTCGACAAACTGATCACTTGATTTAAATCAATAAGCGATCTATTCTCTATAGACATAGTATTAAAGACTGGCTGGATCATTTCTTTAAATTTTAACACAGCTTTTTCAGATAGTGTACGTTTTAATTGAATATTATCCTGTGGATTAGTATAATCTTCGATTAGGAACTTGAATGTAATTAGAAAATTAAAGCGCGGGATTCTGAGGGAGAACGTTTAGGTCGCTAATTTCAATCCCATATGTTAAAACCAGATCAAGAGTGTGTTTATGACAGTGAGTAGGTTGATTCACATTTTGTGTAAAACCAACCCCATCTAGTAGGGCACTAAATGCCTTGCTCAGACAATCACTATTATTATCCACATGAATGTTAAAATCACCTACTATTATAATTTTATTCCAATCTAACACTATACTAGCTAAAACTCAGAGAACTCTGCTAAGAAGTTTGAATAGGGTCCAGGAGGTCGATAATAATAGTAAGTAGTAAAGCTTTTGTTTTTTCCATTTGGGACAGGTAGAGACAGTGTTAGACTTTCAAACGAATTAAACTTTAGGTTATTTTGGGATTTAGAACAAGATTAGAGTGTGATATCACTGCAACCCCACCACCTCGGCCTGTGGTTCTAGCAGCCTGAAAATTAACATAACTAGGAGGGGTAGATTCATTAAGCCTAACATAGTCATCCTGCTGAGCCATGTTTCAGTCAGGCGAGAAGGTCAAAGCTGTTATCGCAAATTAAGTCGTTTACTAAAAAGGACTTTGATGAGATTGATCTAATATTCAACAACCACACGTTATGTGCTTAGCACTTTGTTTATTGTTTTGTTTAATGTTTAGTTTACTCTTGGGTATTTGTATTAAGTTATTTGGTCGCACGCCAGCGTTTGTTTTGTGAGCTTTAATGTTTAGTGCTTGGTGTACGGGGGACTGACACAGTCTTTATTTGTTCTGGTATTTGTATTAAGTTATTTGGTCACATGCCAGCGTTTGTTATGTGAGCTTTTAATGTTTTAGTGCTTGGTATACGGGGGACTGACACAGTCTTTATTTGTTCTGGTATTTGTATTAAGTTATTTGGTCGCACACCAGCGTTTGTTATGTGAGCTTTTGATATTTTAGTTTTTGGTTTACGGGGGACAGACACAGTCTTTATTTGTTCTGGAGAATCTACACACTTGATTTGTGACAATCCGGGAGCAGGGTCGGTGGTTACAGAGGAGTGTTCTACACGACTGCTCTGCGCCCGGGGCTCAAATCTGGACCGTCAATTTGGGCCGCGACTAAGGCTATCGGCCATATTCGTAGATAAAAGGGATGCACCATCCAAATTACAGAGAGTTGTCGATTTGAGGATGTCTTCAAGGCTTTGTGCCTTTCCCAGACTTGCTGCCAGATGACTACGTGATTCTCTCCTCTTTCGTGATGACAATCCACTTTGACCTTCTTTATTTGTCATTCCAAAATCGTCATCTTCTTCCGCTGCCGATGCGCCGTGACGACCGTATGGCGTCATCAGTTGTTGTGAGCGTGTATTGTATCCATGTTTTTATCTTCTTCATTACTGTATAAATGCCCGCTGATGGTTTCTTTAGGATGTCTCCTTGAGGTGGTTCTTCATCGAATGTCACCTTTTATCTTCATCCGTCGGCTTCATGACTAAGATTGAAGACAGTTCTTTGAAGTTCCTCTTCTCTTGTATTTCGTTTGCCCATTTGTGCATTCTTCTAGCCAGGGCTCCCTTGTTCTCATGTTTTCTTATCTTTAGGTTATTCAACTTTCTTCTCGGATGGTTCGAATAGGTGAGTCTTGTAGTGTAGGATCTTTGCTTCATGGTACTGCATGATGTTCTCCCATTGGTCTTCTGTTGGAGCAATGGCTTTCTTTCCTCCGTGGATCAGACCTTTCTTAGCATATTTCTTCAGCAGGTCTTGTATGATGGATTGACTGACTTTCGCCCTTTTTGGATCTGGTTCATGTTGCAGAACCTTGCAGTTCCAAAATTGTTGTAATTGAGTTAGGGTGACGAACTGGGACATTTATTGGCCATTGTGTTTTGTTATTATTGCACTTACTGATTGCAATTTAGTTGTGCTTGTTTACTAATCTATCGCGTAAATTGGCGTATAGTTTTAGGTATATTCGCTTTGGTACAGCTTTTGCAAATACTGTATTATTACCTTACGTATGTTTTAGGAACTTTTGCATTGGTTGCTTTTGTTGTTTTGGTTCCTCCCCCTCAGGCCTTTACACTTTTGGATCAGCCTTGGCTTCGCGCCTTCTCTTAAGTCTTCGCCTCTACAAGGAAAAGAAAAAATTGCTTTAATCAGTTTTGTTCTTTTGGTAAAACCTTTGGCTATAACCGATTGTCCTCTAGAAATCTTACGGCTTAACTATTGTCATTATTTAATTTTTTTTTTTTTTTTTTTTATCATTTATTCAATTATTTATTTATTATTTACTTGTTTATTATTGTTATTTATTTATGTATTAATTATTATTGTTATTATGTATTGATTAACCCTTTACTATAATTTTTCCTATTTTGCTTATTTATTTGTTTGGTTACACAAAACCATGCATATACCATTGACAGCCCATCGTTACTCTGTGGTGAATCCTTGGAGGAGGGCTATGATTACATTTTACTTTCATAAAATCGGCTATAAGTTTAAATTTTTTTCTAACGCAGCATTCTATTTCTATCTCCTCCATGGGTGCAAGATATACAGCCTTTAAACTAAATGCCACAACACAAATAAATATACCACACACACTGGTTCTTTATCGCCGAAGCTAACTGTGGGTTGCTATCCACAGTGCTTTGGGAAAGGCATTGTCGTTGAGAGTCTGGAGCAAGCTTCTACGCAAAACTGTTTTGCGCGGCTCCAGCTTGACTGACTCTTCTCCTTCAACGCATGTGGTTCAATCCCATTTTGTCGGTCGACTCAACGCAGTGTCCTAAACTAGATACAACCTTAATTCTCACTACCCGTCCCACAAAACAAGGCCATGCTTTGGAGGCCCTAAGCCAAAAAAAAATGTCTCCTCAAAGCATGGAAATCCTCCCACAACAATAATATAGAACATAAAAAACCCCTTTCCTGCGCCCTTATTTCATTCTAGTTATGGGTCAAGTGCCTTGCTCATGAGCGCCTTATTGCCTCCCATGGGAGACATCATTGACGTCATTTATTGTGAGCGCCGGGGCTGTCTTTATGCGAGAGACAGAGGCGTTATCTAACTTGGGACTTCCTTAGCATTAACTGGGCCAAGACCTGACCTACATCTGGACAGGATCTCTTCTAAGTTTTGTGCTGGCTTCTTACGAGAAGCCTGATTTGTGCCAAAATGGTCCTCACTTTGTTTGCTAATGCGGGCGTTCATAGATTTTCCCTGTGTGTCGCTCATTGACTGTAAATTTAGAATGGACAGCGGGAGCCAATGCCGCCCCATAGCATTCAGCGCGAGTAGAATGTAGCTCTTTGAGCTAGCAGTATAGCCGTTATGGGCGCGGCCCTGTTGTATTTGGTGGAGCCAGCTTCCATATTTGGAATTTCCGAGTCACGTTTCCAAGGACACCACAGAGCCAATCAGTGACGAGGTGTTGAGCGTACGCGCCCCCTCCCCCTCCCGCACGGTTTGTTCCTTCGGCGTCGTCAGACTCACTGTCAACGTGTCAGACGAGGCTGCCTGCTCCTCATTCCGGGCAACGGAGCTTTGCTGCAGGTGAGAGCTACACTGTTTTTCAGTTTACAATATTGGGTTAAGTTTTCATTGTCCATGTCTTTTTTAAATACTTTGTAAACTGATAAAAGCAGTAAATAATGTTAGCATAACGTGGCTAACGCTATCGCCCAAAGTTACTTCTGTGGATGTTCTGTAATAGTTAAGCAATGATAAACACACATTTTTACTTTATTTTAATGTATGTGTCATTATCAGTGTTTAAGTGTTAAAACGTCTTTCAGCAGGTGGAAAGGTTTAGCCAAATCAACAATGAACACAGACTTTAGTACATTCAAATTGTAATAGCCTAATGCTCAGGTCATGTAGTGAAATAAATACAAACATATACTTAAACACATTACACAATAAAGTGAGTTATGTGCATACTCTTTTTGGTTGCAGTCTATGAGTTTGTTTTGTTATCTTTGTAGGCCTTCATATCATAACCTCGCTGTATCCAAACACTACTTCCATGAATATTAGTCTAGAAGGATGTATGTGTAATACACGTGTAATCTTGGCATGTTACTATTATGTTGTTTGTGTCCACAGCTGCTGTCAGGATGCCCTATAGAAGAGATGAACATACTCATCCAAGAAACATGCTTCAGCAGATACAAGACTGATTAAACCAAGTGCACACTATTGAGACGAGTTAAACTGTTTGGCAAAGTTTAGGTTATACTACCCCTTTAGTATCTTATCAAATTCATTAATCTTCAGTACCCATAATTACTAACAGCAGAAAGAAATAGCACAAACATGGTTTGTAAAACTTTATTATAAAGACTGAATGTTGTGATATCAGGCCAAGCAGGAGGATGAAGGAGATGGTTCGTCAGCGGCTCAGGATCAGGCTGTCCGCAGAGCAGAAGAGGAGAGGAGAAACCACACTTTCTGCAGGAGAGGAGTCCGAAGGAGATCAGAGCTGTATCATAATCATGACCTGTAGAAAGATTTAAAAACAAAACACTTAAAGTGATATGCAGCCATGATGTGCTTTTAAAACGTAAAACTAAATAAGGCCCCAAACACGAGAACCTGCGCCAATATGAATGACAGCACAGGCACATGTGTAAAGTAAATTAATGATTAATTCTCAATATGAATGACAGCACAGGCACATGTGTAAAGTAAATTAATGATTAATCTCAATATGAAGTGAGAAACACGAAGCAAGACAAATCCCCTCCGAAGATTAAAAAAAAAGCTTAACCCATGAGATGCAGTTTATTATCCCGCCTCCTGAAGGTGCACTGTCGTTGTGTCCTTTGGCAAGACACTTCACCCAGCATGCCTCCAGTGTCTGCGTACATTGGTGTGTGAATGGGTGAGTGGATCCTTGCTGTAAAGCGCTTTGATGCTAACGTAGGTGGAAAGTGCTATATAAGTTGAGACCATTTACCATTTAATAGGAACATGCAAATGTAGTTTCTCTAAAGGCATAGGCACCGTTTTTACATACTGAGATATGTTCCTGAGCTTTGACGAGTTATTTGTACCTGTCTGGCCTCTATAGCTCCAACGAGGTGAAGATAGAAGCTACCAAGCTCTTCCACGTTTTCCCTATTTAAATGATTACATTGAAGTGTTACACTACAAAGTATAATACACAAACAATGTGGATTTTCTAACGGATAAAAGGGGAACTATATTGTAAGGCGTAATAATATAACACTTCACGTAACCATATTTAATAGGAAACGTGGAAGAGTTTGGGACTTCTATCTTCACCTCGTTTGGAGCTATAGAGGAGAAGAGAGAGGCTAAATGCTAACGCCGTCTGTGCTGTGTTTACGTTACGAAGGCACACGTGAGACCAGACAGGTACAAATGAACTTGTCAAGCTAAGGTAAGAACATATCTCAGTATGGAAAAACGGTGGCCTATTCCTTTAACTCCCGCTTTAACCAAGCACTTTTCTCCAGTTGTGCATTATCCAAATCTAAAAGCTTAAAATGGCGACAACAATGAGGATGAAAACACAACAAAATTGTGACAAAAAGTAACAAAAATGATGAAACAAGACAAAAAAGCAATGAAAAAAAGCCTCTAAAACAAGACAAACAAGCTTCAAAATGTGACATAAAGTTACGATCACTGTTGTAGATCTGAGCTTTCAAATTGGGCATTACACTGTTGCTCTCCAGTCGACAAGCTTTTAGATTTGGGTGAGCTGAACTGGAGAAAATGCCCTCAGTTAAGGTGGGGGTTAAGAGGTGCACAAAAGGTTCAACTCACATCCTGTTGTATCCTCAGAACACATCCGCCTCCAGGTCTCTTGCTCTCCCCAGACGCTTCCTCCTGAAGTAGTAAGGTCAAGTGTTTTAATGTAATCCATGTACAAGTTTCTAAATCAATAAACATTGCAATGGTGGTGTGGACATTTTACTGACTTTACCATGTGTTACATAAGTGTTAAACAATGTACTTCCCTACACACTGTTTAATGATGCTTAGCAACTTTAATTTGAAACAGAACTCTGCACTGACTGTCAAAAACAAATACCAAAGGAAACTTTTGGCCTGTAGTTCCTTCCTCTGTAGGACAATACACGTTCATTTAAGCTTAGCTTTTCGAAGTAATTAACACGTATGGTTACGTTTTAACATATCAACTGTTTTAGGAATATATCCCACTAAAGTAATAGCCAAGATTGTTATTTTACTCACCTAACTCGTAGTTTCTTACAAGCAGGAAGAACGCAGAGTCACTTTTTGGTCGTGGGGTTAGATCCAGGGAACGGCTGAAAATCCCATGTGCAAAACTAGCTACGAGCAAAAAGTACTTTTTTGCGGTCAAATACGACAGACGTGACATAATTACAAACTTTATAACTGTCACGAGTCATAACATCCCTAGCTTTGAGAAAGTGTGCATGTTAAGTGTCCAGGTTCTTCTTAAAAGTTGTTTGCCTTCAGCCGCTCTTCTCTCGTGTCCGCCATTCTCAGCGTGGATCTAATAATAGCAGCCGCCTGGGCTCTGGAGCAGCACGGAGGGAGGGGTGGGGTCGCTATGGCAACGCGTGGGTTAGCAAACCCAGCCGCGGCAGACCTCGATGAAAGAAGCACCTGATTGGCCAGTTATTTTTGTTAAAATCTAGATTTAGGGGCGAAAATAGCGAAACAAAAAAATCGGACGATGTAGCGCGTTTTAAAACAAACACGTGGGGGGGGAAATGACAAGCCATTGTTCAATATTGACTTAGAGAGAGTAGAAAAAGTTTCAATGGAACGTCCATAGGACGTAAGACCGTAGGAGCCGCCTCCCACTTCCTATACGGTTACATGGATTCTAGGCTAACACGCAGTCCATCAATTCACAGTCAATGGTGTCGCTATGTGTCTTTTAACCATTTACATGTAGACAAACTTATGCAATTTCACACAATTTAACCTTAGCGTTAGACCAACATTAATACATATATACATTGTGTACATTAATGGGACCTTACGAATTACTGTCACTGTTGTACATTTGTTTACTTCTATACGACTTGCAATGTACTTGTTTAAAATGCTATTATTATATCTCTAGGCGCGCAGACTGGGTACAAGACATGTGAAGTGCCTTGCCGGAGGCAGTGTTTATGCCTCTCGCCGCTTTTCTCTGCGTGTGCGTTTATTTAGATCATCGCTCAGCCCACTTAACTGGGATAAACACATATTTCGACTGCATCGCTGTGATTTCTCTGTCGACTCGCCGCGCAAATTTGCGAGTCCAATAATACGATTTTTCTAAGCTAGATTGGAGACGTTTAACGCAGACTTAAAAAAGTAACCTATAGAATTACCCAATAAATCTGAGGTAACAATTGCATCTACTTTTTTTTGGGTAGATTTAATTCATTTATGGAGTATAAAATACCTGAAATATAAAACTTTAATTTCTTAATAAATTTGGTAGAATTACCTCTATTTCTTGTAGATAATACCCAATATTCACCAGTAGATTATACCCAATATTCACCAGTAGATAATACCCAATATTCACCAGTAGATAATACCCAATATTCACCAGTAGATAATACCCAATATTCACCAGTAGATAATACCCAATATTCACCAGTAGATAATACCCAATATTCACCAGTAGATAATACCCAATATTCACCAGTAGATAATACCCAATAATAACAAATAGTTAGACCATTTCTGCATTACTTGATTGGCATGATTCATACAGATATGTCAATTTCAGAACCAGGAAGGGGGGACAGTTTAAGCATTTTTTATAGTGAACAATGTGGAATAACTAAAGGAAAGGAATATACAGCACCAAAACTAAACTCACATTTAAGTACTGTTCTGTCCTATGAAAGGGAGTCAAGATTTGTGCTGTATATTCCTTTTCCTTACAGTTATGCACATTGTTAACAGCAAAGTACTTAAAACTGTCCCCCCTTACTGGTTCTGAAACTGACACATCTGTATGAAAACCTGGCAACCAAGGTAATGCAGAAATGGTCCATTACTAATACAAATTAACCAATATCAGTTTCTCACCATTACATATTCAGATAGGGCCAGATATAACCCCCTTTAAAAAAAAAAAAAATACAGGCTTCATATTATTTCAATGTCTTTAATTCCAAAAAAATTAGACATTTTCTTCCAAGATGACCCTTAAATGGACTGCCATTGTGGTTTTGGGGTTTCCTCAACTGTAGAGACAGAAGAAAAAAAAATTAGAATGATAGAGTAAACATTATAATAAATAAGATAAATGTAATAACTACGACTGTGAAAAACTTTTGTATATCGATATCGCGATATTGTTTGTGCCGATCCCACGTATCGATACTTCATGCAAGTATCAATACTTAAGTATGATTCCAGATCCTGAATCAGCAGCACCTGCGGCTCCAAGTTGCAGGCTGCCACGCTTACTGCAGACCGGAGATGCTGCAGATTCCAGACCGCCTCTGCACAACTAATTTTACCTTAAAGGAATAGTTCCGGATTTTACAAATTGGACCTTATTTCCTAATGAGCCCGAGTGTTTAGAAATGTGTGGAGAGTTCAATGACTTGCATTGAATGGGAACTTCCTAAACTGCCTTTAAAACAGTCTTAGTACTCTATAGCGACTTGTGACAAATATGGCACAACGCCAGAGCAACGTTTGGAATATCTGTGTTGATAGAATACGGTTAGGAAGATACCGTTGACTTACATAGAATCCCGTTAGCATTCTCATTGAGCACCACGATGTCGTCACCAGAAATAGTTTGAACTTCACAACTGTTAAACCATTTCGGATGTCGACCTTATTAAATGAAGCTCATTGAGAAAATGCCAACAATGAAGAGTGTCGATTTTGAAGAATTAAACATTTAAAAAATATTTTGAGCTTTTTCACCCTTTTTTGTTTCCTACATAATTCCATGTGTTAATTCATAGTTTAATGCCTTCAATGAGAATCACACAAAGTAATAGTTTGAAAGTAAGAAACGCTGATACATCAAAGTGTTTCCAAACTTTGGTCTGTACTGGAAGTGTGTCATAGGTTTCCATCAGAAAGGTAAATGGTTCAGATAAGGAAGTGAATTAATAGCCCGTGTTTGGACTTTCTTACCGTGTGCATTTAATTGGATTGTGCTATGCATTCGAGGTGGTGATATTCTGCATACTTAGCATTTAAGATTTTATTTACAAATACATTACGGAGTCAAGAATGTCATGCAAGCTAAAGAATAAGACCGCAACTAACACTGATACATTATAAACAGTGTAAGTGACTTCTCACATTTAAAGACATCTCAGGTGATTCAAAAAGCAGCCATGTACACTGTAAATAATGTACATGTATCAAATAAGTCATTGTCTTGTTCTTTAGGACTGCAATATTATCATTATCACTGGATCCATTTGACTTGTATTCATCAGCATTTCAGTCCATCTGCTAACATTACGTTCAATGACAGTCCAGCTAATCGTCCGCTCATAAGATGGCCGCCACATTCATAGGCGTGGCCGATACTTTAGATCGGCCACTTTGACCCTCTGGACCAGGGTTGCCAGGTCCGCGGTTTTTGCCTTGCTGTTTTCAATGTAAAATTGGCTATTTCCATCTTATTTTTTGATCACTATCACGAATCACAAAATCTCAAATCCAAGGCTCTTTGAGCTGCTTTTTCAATACCACAGGAGAAAGGTGTGGTTTCTCATCATCGCGGGAGCACATGGGCACTGTTTACTGGTAAACAACATTGAACGTTGCAGCCGCGCCATATGTCCGCGGGTTTTCCGCGGTTTTTCAGATATTTTTGGGTGGTTTTGCTGCCCAGACCTGGCAACCCTGCTCTGGACCAAAGATATTGAATGGCATTCTAGATAGAACACTCCAATTGAAATATATTGCATTTAGAAACTTATTTTTAAATACATTTAAATTGCCATGTCTTTCACATTATGTCAGTCCACAAACAACAAACTTCTGTCTTTTCTTGTCTTGTTGCCACGTTTTTGTCATGTTCTAGTAGTTTTAGTCATGGCTTTTGGACGTGTACTCGTCAAATTTGTCATGTTTTTACCGCTCATGTTACGCCCAAGAAGCTTTTATTTTTGGGTAAAGCCAAACCTGAGGGTTTATTCTAGGCCAAACTGGACAAAATAAGATTGGTTCAGGTGGAGGTTAAGAGGTTACGTGCACTTGTAACGAATGAAGCGTCGCTCACCGCTCTCTTTCTCCATGCTGAACACCGCAGCGGCAAGTTTGTCGTTTAAGACGTCGCTGCCTCTGCTCCACAAACGTCCATAATCCAAGAAACTGTCTCTCTTCTTAAAACAGTCCGGTTACTGATGTATTCAGTCCGTTTGCTTTACATCCAGATCAGCTGCGCCTTCTCCTGTTTACTCCCAGAGCACCGCGTCTCTCCGGTGTATCTACGTTAGCTCGTCAATTTCCAGTGTGAATTCTCGTCTAACAGACCGTCTCAGCACTGATCCAGACGCAATTATTACAATTATTACCACTGTATCTCCCGGTGTTTACGAGAAACCATGTTGATGTGCGTCTTTGTAAATTAAAGAGCTCCGGTTTCTATCACGTGGAGGCTAATCCTTCTGACTGCTTCCGCTTTAGCTCCGAATACAAGCCAAGTGAAATATTTCGTCACGTTATAAATTATCATTTGCATCTGCATTATATACAGCAATAGCCCCATGCAATAGCTTACCTTTACTCATTTGTCTGTCGGCATCCGGCGCAAAAGGAAGGTGGCACACAAGATGGCTGAAAAACGTGGTCTGATCGTTTGACTCATGCGCAATTGGGAACGCAGGACTGACGCACGCGCAAGCAAGGCCACAGGGCTCACGTCTTTGGGGTGTATTTTACCAAATTCTTTGGGGTATATTTTACCATATTTCCACATAACAGTTGTTACTGTTAACAATTAGGTAGCATGTGTAAAATGTACCCATTATTTTATCATTTCATGGCTGCCTACAATAATCGAGTAAAATATATACGGTTTACATAGATTATATTTACAACTCACCAAATCACTTTTTTCAGTGATGGGGCACACACACACTGCTGCCAGCATTATCATCACGCATCCAAAAACTACAACTACCGAGGCAAACATAGCGTTATATGATTTCACGCTATTTCCTAACTCATTTTTCAAATTACTGTATTGCTGATTGATGTTATGTAGCACCTCTGAAATATGTGAAACATTCATAATTCTAGGCGACATTATTGCTTCTGCGTATTTCTGCGCAGTGCTATTCATTATGTTTGTCATCATTATCGTCTCTCCGCTTTTTGTTGCGTTTATAGGCGCATTAGTACTTTTTTCTGCTGGTTGTGGTGTTATAAATGGACTTATGGTCGTTTCTACTGCTTTTATGTCGAATGGTGACTCAGTAGTTAGAACAAGCGTCGCAGTTTCGGTAATTTTGTCTCTCGGGGTCTCTTCCCAAAAGGGCGGGATCTCAGTATTGCAATCATAACTGGGCACGATGCTTTTGCTCCCGTGGGGATGCGTCATGCATTTACAGACAAGATTTGCATGGCTGACCCGAGTTGGCCACAAACAAGTTAGGACAATTTCTGTCCCATTGGATATAATTTCGTCCACATCTAATGCAGTGCATGTCTCTGAATTGAGCCCATGGTCGCGCGAGTAAATAGCTATTAGCTGTATTTTTCCCCCGGCTCCATCTACCGTCCCCAAACCGTCCAAAAGACCTGTGGGCGAGCAAGGGGAATACCTAATCTCCATCGCGCTTACAATGCCGGTGCCTACCTTGCAGCGACATATGACATTTGAGAATTTTGAGTAATTGAGACATCGAACCTATCGTCACCATGCAAGCTTGCAAGCGTCATGATTACAAATGCGCAACAAATGTTTAGATTAGCCATAATTAGTTAAGGGGGGGGTTTATATCTTTTCTTATCTACTTTTTATTGTTATTCTTTTTATTTATACGTATTCATGTACCACTCTACACCTTTTTTTTTTTAAATTTTATTTTATTTATATATTTTTTTATTTTTATTTAATGAACGTTCAGTTATTTTCTTAATAAATATACAGCTGTTTACCTATTTTCCTGCGTATACGTTTTCTGTTTTTCTTGGTATCGTTTAACGTGCGCCAAAAAATTCCCTATTGTTAAAAAAAATCGCACTTTCATATAGGCCTTAAATCCCTCTTCATTAAAATTCTCTCGCGCATGAAAGGACACTTGTTAGGAAAGAGCGCGGTATCCACGTGTTTTTCTTATTTTTCTTATCACAAGCTATCTTATGTACAAAGCATTTTTGTTCATGGCCTTATTATACAACGTAAAGTCCCAGTCGTCACACACTACTTTAATTGATCTATATGCCAATCTTTGATAGACTTTGGAGAAAAGGGCGTCTGTCTTACCCGCTTTTTGTGTCGACTATAGCGTGTTCGGCTGCTGGTTCTTTACGGGGACTCCTTGCTGGCTCTTTTGATGTCTTTGTTCCTCGGTGCTGTCCCGTCTCTCCTGTCTCTGTGCCTTGTCCTGGTTTGAACTTCTATTTCTGTCCCGTTGGAGCCGGCGCGCAGACTTGGCTCTGTTTCTCTCCTCCTGCGCGCGTCCAAAACAGTGTCTTTTTCTTCTCTCAGTGTGATGAGCAGTCTCTGAAGTTTTTCTCTTCGCGTTTTCTTTACAGAAAAAAACTGTCACATCCTTGGTCAGTCTTTGATCTTCGCCTTGCGCATTCAATCACTTGTCGGGGTTCACCAAAAATTGTCAGTATTAACTGTAAGAAAATACTCTGTCCAAAACTCTCAGAAGGAAAAATCAGAGCGGAGAAAAGGCTGAGTTCTCAGGAAGATGTTTATTCCAGGCATTATGTATCAGCACAGATGTACACACAGATGAACAAAGTCGAACTCCAATTCTCTCCTCCTAACACCGGAGTTTTTCTTGCCTTAGCCCTTCCTACGAAACCAGTAATCAGTTGTAGCCCCTTCTCCATAGAAGGTAACGCACAGATGAGGAGAATCTTACTCTCCTTCACACCTAATAAGGTCTAGACATTGAGGGCTCAGAGCTGTCCTCATCCTACAGCTACGCTTCCTTATTTTGACATGGGACACCACAAGGCCTCATCCGACCCCATCCTGGTGCACGTAGTCTTTAGAGAACATTTTAATATGGAAACACAGAACAAACGTTAAACTAATACATCACACCATAGCTTTAAGGAGGACAGATCCGGAAAAATAGGAATGAGAGACTGGGGACATCAAGGTCAGTTTTGTGTGAAACATGAAAAAGTAAAGCTCACTCTTCTGCTATGGCCCGGCATAAAGGTTACATAGAGATACAGCGAGCTGGAAACAGTGATATCCTACATCAGGTCACAATAATAAATTTGGCACACCCAGTGTTTGCTGGTGCACACCCAGTGTCTTTTTCTGGCTACGCCACTGATATATATACTAATATAATATTTTTGCACCACCAGAGACCGCCAGAGCGCTCCCAAACATTTGTTCACGAGAAGTCGTCATCGCGAATGGCTAGCTAGTTTAACTTTTCAATATGAAGCGGGCCATAAACAGCACAGTGTGGGAGAAACACTTTACAACCCAGAATGACGGATCAAAATGCAAGTACTGCATTGCAGAGCTTAGATATACTTCAACAGCCGACACCACTTAGGAGGTAGCTAGGTAAGCTAAAGCACAACTTTCTCGTTATTGTTAAAACGTGGTGGAGAGATAAGTGTTGTAGTTGTTGTTGTACACATGAATGACTGTTTCTTTGCACAATGTTTCAAAAAAATCGGCTAAATGTCTGCAGCTAAAAACAATAAAAATATTGTAGGGCCACATGAACGCAAGTCAGTGACCTACTGACTGCGCTGTCATTACCACTGCGTTTTATTGGGGGGGTGGGGGTTGGTTAGTGCGCACACTAATGGTTAACCGAGTATTAATTGCTAAGGGCCTCGGTTAACGGTTAATGAAAAACCACAGGCCCGGGACTCAGAGCGGAGCCTGTGGCTCCCTGTCCCCGCCCTGAGCGCACAGCGTGCATGTCTACCTCTTCCCGTCCTCGCTATGTGCGGATCGGCTGATCTCTCACAGCTCTGGCTAACGTGCTGAAACAGAAGTATTTCACACGGACAGGGGGGAAGGAGAAAGTAGCGCCAAATGAAGCAGAAATAGATGAAAATGTGTAGGGTTTGGGCTGAGACCGAGGCCTGTTGTTTAGGTGTTACAAAACAGCATCAGTCTGTTACAAGTTACAGACACTTGTTGAAAAGTACAAATGTTACCATTATATTTTAGAGGATGCCAGGCAGGCTGAATGCCAGCAGGAGCCACAGTATATTTGGAAACTTGCTTTATTACATTTAATTTTTTTCTTGGGAAAACTAACAATTTGTCTTTTTTGATAGAGTTTATCGACGGCACATTCATTCCTTGCTTTTCCCCAACACACAGACAAGTCAGGTATCGATAAGAGAATCGATAAAGAATCGAATCGATAGGTAAAATAATTGATGGCATTGATATCAATAAAATCTTATCAATTCCCATCCCTAATATATATAAATATATATATATATATATATATATATATATATATTAGGGCCGGGACTTTTTTCGCTTAATTGCGATTAATTCATTACATGAGGTTTTTATTATGTATTCAGTCATTATTCAATGGTATACTAAAAATCCTTATGAGAAAACTTACTTCTCACTGTTCTCAGGTAAAATATTTATATGCGATTAATTTTGATTAATTAATTACAAAGCCTCTAATTAATTAGATTAATTGTTTTAATCGAGTCCCAGCCCTATTATATATATATACAAATGTGTGTATATGTGTGTGTGTAAATGTAGTTATTACTTTGCATTTCAAAAATTATTGCTCACAGGTGTGTTTAAAATTGTTCAGCCTAACCACTCAACACTGACATAAATGTGCGAGTTCTACATAGCCATTGTCGTGGATTTTCTTACCGCTCTAAAGGAATAACTGAAGAAGTGTGAGATTTATTACGCATGCGGAGACATGACACACAGGGTTCAGTCCATGGTAAGTTCTGCTGGCCTGGCTCCTGTATCACAGTTATACTGACAAGTACATGAAAAGGCAGCACAGCATGGGCATGGGAGAGGTGATACATTATCGGTTCCTACACCGCTCTCTGCTGATTAAAACTAGGATGTTCATAATGGTGGATTCTATGGGGAGTTCAATGTTCTGTTTTAACAGAACAAATGGTGTTTAAACAGGGCGGCTCCTCATTGGCTACAAGGGAAGCTAAGCTTCCCTTAAATTTAATTAATTACATTATTGAGTTGCTTTTCTTAACATAGATGAATAAATACCACCTCCCCGCCGGTCATCATGAGCTTCCTCCCTTTCACAGCACAGCAGCCGCCACTGTATTTAAAATACCATTTTGTTACAAACTGTTTGTGGTACCAGTTTTTAACAGTATTTTAATATTAAACATACAGACATGATTGAACCAGTCCCTTTTAAATGAATAAGATTAAGATTGTAGGTGCAGTCATTAAATGCATAATTATCAGTATTTGTTTTGTGGCCTAATGTTTTTCATCAGGGCCAAAAATCAACTTTTGACGTTTGTGAAAAACTACAAACCAGACAAAGTGGATCATGTGCATGTCCTGCTGTGTGGACCTGTGGGAGCAGGAAAGTCCTCCTTCATCAACTCTGTGGCGTCCATTATCGTCGGGGACTCTGTAAATGTTGCAGAATCCAACGCCAGCAACATAACTACAAGCTTCACTGCCGAGGTAAGATACACACACTAGAGTCCCCTTCCCTCTGGAGCCTGGAAGTCCTTTGGTTAAATTAATAAAGTCCAGGATTGTTCACTTTTTCACACTGTGGTTCTCTGTCTTTGCTGCAGTATCGAACTCATACAATCAGGATGAGAGATGAAGCAGGACAAAAATCCCAATTGTGTTCAGTGACATAATGGGACTGGAATCGAAAGAAGGTGTTGGAATACACCCCGATGACATCATACTGGCCCTGAAAGGACATGTGAGGGACGGGTACAAAGTGAGTCTGTTTTATTCTGTTCTTTGTTATGTGCTTCATCCTTAGTTACCATTTGTTTTACCACCAGCCATTCCCAAAGTCCGGAACATCGCAGCCCCTTGTCGATCCGAAATTCTCTCGTGCCCCCAATAGAAAATAAATGATCCTATTCATTGGAATTTTCTTATTGTTTTACAGCTAAAGTTACATAAAAAGCAACATCTAGCAATGAGTGGAGTTTAAAACTGGTTTCAAGTCATACATTTTAGCGAATAAATATAGCATTTTGGGCCCCCCCCCATAGTGTCTCCGAGGCCCCCCAGGGGCCCCGGACCCCACTTTGGGAACCACTGCATTAATCTATCGGCCCTTTCACACAAACGTGATAATCTCCAGTGGGTCCTGGTCGGTCAGGTTTTGGTGCGTTTGGTGTAGACAGCTCTGTCGGTCGTAGATGCCCTCTGTGGCGGTTTGTCCGTTTGCGTTTCGTCAAATCAGCGTCTCCTTGTCACCGCACTAGGAGCGCTGTGTTTGGCTGAGTGTTACCGGCTGGCAGAGAATCAGCTGCATATTAGGAGAGCTTTCCTACGGTGTTTTTGAGTTATTAAACTCTCTAAATTTTCTTCGCCCTGATTTTGATTTATTACAAATAAACAATCGAGAGTTTTAAAATCTGAATCAAGTGGTCATTTATTTAACTGTGCACAGGGAGAAAGCATCATCACCAACCGTAGGCAGGGAGCGTTCTGCTCGAAGACACGAGCAGCACATATTTATACAATCAGTATAAACATTACAAGTTACAGGGCGATAACCCAGGCGCTGCACAGACAGCGGTATCTCTAAAGAATAACAAAGAGCTGCAAGAGAATTCCAGCAGATACCAGTGAAGTGTCAAGGCCCTCTTTAAGCAATCTGTGTGCTCAACTTAAGGATACTAACATGTCATAGTTAGCTATTAAACAGGTGAGGGTCTCAGAACAATTATCATCAAACAATTTTGACATAACAATGTGTCACCGGAGCGGCAGCTGCCCACAGAGCTGCGTTCGAGGGACTGACGATGCAACACAGTGGTTAGCGCTCGTGCTTCACAGCTAGAAGGTCCAGGGTTCGATTCCCACCTGGACGGGGCCTTTCTGTGTGGAGTTTTCATGTTCTCCCCGTGTCTGCGTAGGTTTCCTCCGGGTACTCCGGTTTCCCCTACCACTAAAAACATGTACAATAGGCCAGGATGAATGAGAGTGTGTTTGAGAGTGCGCATGGGGGACGACTGATGGAAATTAGCCCAAGGCTACAATCCGGTGTGGCTTGTTTACATGCATGAGACCCATGTATGTTCATTAACATGCACTGTCCCAAATAAACCAATAAATACATTTGGCAAATAGTTGTTAAAACAAAAAGGATGAGTCCATGAGTGAACAACGTTAAAAGACAAGGCAACAACATTAGGACAGCGCCGTCATCACATCGGCGAGGCCAGATCACCTATGAAATAACAATTTAAAGTGAACACCTAATACCTTAAGGCTCATTCATACTCCACAAGACACAAGAACAAAATGAAGTCAGTTTTGTCTTGTCCCCATGGAACTGTCGTCCGTTACAGAAAACGTATGGGGTTGGCACATATAAGCTTTATTGCTTCAGCCTACTCCATTTTGAGCATTCACAATTGTAAATACGTTTTGAAAGACAAAGTGAATGTAAAACTGTTCAAATAAACTAAACTAAACCTATTATCTCTATGGGTACACAACCATTATGCGCACACGCACTGTGCAGCTATCAAGCTTGGTCTGCAGATGCTACTCTGAGCAGGTGACAAAGAGGCAGATGAAAGGTGACCTGAGCAGTCGCCCTTTTCCCCAAGAGCGACAGTGCGTCGGGTTGGTGTGAATGAGTGGCTGATGCTTCCCCGTATCTCCTTTTTAGCACCATAGAGAAAACATTAGCGCACCGCCTGGGAGACAGCAGAGAGTCAAGTGTGGGACGAGCACCGGGAGACCGACAGTCAGTCAGTGTGTTCTGGAGGCAGTGCTGCTGAAGGCCGGGCGGGATACAAGCACTCGCACTGATCACTCGTTCTTTGGGGTTCTTTGTTGTATGTGTAACTTCAGTCTCTATATTAAGCTTGTGCGTGACGGCACTTTGGACCCGACTGAACACCTTTCTGAGTGACAGTGCAGGATTTTAGAGGCAGTTGTGGTGAACAGGTCTGGGCTCATTCTACACATTAGGAAATGGTGGGAACATGTAGGAGGAGTACATTTCCAAACTCTGTATAGTTCCTTTAACAAGCAAAACAACACTGTAATTTGACTGAGACACATGGCTCTTGTGGCTGTGGGGGCTCAACGCAACCTGTGTAGTCTGTGAATAGGAAAAAACGGTTCTGCATGTATAGCACATAGTCCCAAGTTATCCAAAGACATTTTGCCTCTTGGACAAGAGGCACAATGTTGTCCTCTTAAAACACTCAAAAGGACCTGATCTTGGCTTGACTTTATTTGTATGTGATAAATATATTTATGGTCCGCCACAAATAGACAAATATTTTGAAACATTGTGATTCCCTCAGGTTTTCTTACACCTTGGCTTGTATGACACGTTGCCACCTGTACCCATTAGTGACACTGTTCTAACTCTCATTAAGGTCTCACACACAAAATACTTTTTATTGAAGTTCCCAAAAATGGATGTGTGGTTCTTTGGCACAGTTGCGTCCAGTTTTTGGAGAAAATAAAATGAGCATCAACAACATCATGAATGCATGTACTATGGACATTAGGCCAGAAATAGCCTATATAAGTTTACACAAAATATCAATGCACATTATCAGCAGCTTCTCTCACTGTCTTGATATCTGTGCACAATTGAGAATAGCTGCCTACAGCAGTGTGCGCACTGTTTGTAAAAAGCTTGAACAGCGAATGTGAAAATGTAATAAAATATCCCAACAATGTTTTTTTCTTCTTCTTAAGTTTCAGTCAGGCCACAAACTTTCAGAAAACCATGACATGTACAATCGTGTACCCTCAATCAATGACAGAGTGCATGTCCTGGTCTTTGTGCTTGATGGCAACAGCACAGAGATTAATGAAAATCTCATCAAGAAGATGACGCAAATCAGAGAAGCTGCCAGAGACCAGGGTGAGAGCAGCTCCTTTTTCATATATATATATATATATATATATATATATATATATATAATACACACACACAATTTTATATTTTTTTATATTTCCTTTATACAGGAATTCCTCAGGTCGCTGTTTTCACACACATTGATAACGTTTGTGAAGAAATCTCTAAGAATGTAAAGTGTGTATTTGAGAACAGAAGTCTGAAACAGAAGGTAAGTTTACATGAACCCTATGAGGACAACACAAAAACAATAATAATAATTATACTAATAATGAATCATAATTGTTGTTTCTTTGAAATGCACAGATGGAAGAGCTCAGCGCAAGTGTGGGGATCTCTGTTGAATATATATTTCCAGTCTGGAACAGCCATGTAGGAAATCAGAAAGATGCTGTGGATACTCTGACCCTCACTGCACTGAAAAACATCCTGAACTATGCAGACGACTATATTGATGACCGCATGTCTGACTGATCAGATAGTGGTTTCAGAACGCTCTCAGACCACCTCAGTTCCTTTGATTTTATTAAGATGCAGCTTGTTACCAAATCTGATTGCGTTTATTTTTTTCCACAAATTCTACATTGATACCCAATAGAAAATTAAAATGTAAATTTTTAAAGATTTTGTGAGAGTATACTGGAGTTTGGACTTTAGCAACAAATTGACAGTGAAAGAAATATTCAGACCCTATACCAGCCAAGTATTCACACTGATTTCAGATCCTTTAGTCAGTCCCCGTGACTGAGCTCGAAAGAGCCATGTACGCCTCATTTACACTGAGTTACATGTGGACAAACTGTAACATTCCAGTACTCTCATAAGAGAACCTAAGAACCTTTAAGAAGTGGATGTGTTGGGCTGTTGGATCAAAAAACACCTGGTGCTCTGGGGAAGTCTGCCATACCAGCCTCAGAAATCTGACACACAAATCTCAAAAGTGAGGAGGATGTTGTAAAAATATAATCTTGAAATGAAAATCAATTTTATCTTGTATTAATGATTGCAAAACTTTTAAAACCGAGCCAAGACCCACAGAGTTTGGAATGATCTACCTCTGTGTGTGGCTGACTGTGCACTCAACAAGGCTGTTCAGTTTCTACTTTTTAGTAAAAATCTTTTATTGATTGGGTTCAATGCTGTTTCATTTTATTTGCTTGTTTAAAATTGTGTATGCACTTTTTGATTTGATCTGTGAAAAGCACAAAATCAATAAAGCAACTTAAGTTTGATTTCATTCATTCTGAATTACAGTATTACACCAACCCACAGACAGAATCCTGTATCATGAGGACAGGACACATTTGAATTGGTTTTATGCCTTTTCCCAAACTTTAATGTCTGGGTTATTTTTGTAGTAAAAAAAGTGGTGCCATAAACAAAAGACAGAGATGTTAGCTTTGATTTGAGCCATTTTAGAGCTAACATGCTAAAGCTGTTTAGCTAGCTTACATTATAAAGTGGACACATGGGAAATAAACGGAGGGAATATTTTTCTCTTTTGTGTCTGATATGTTTTCATGAACCCTTTATTTTAATATTAGCTTTTATCAGTGCTTAATTTGTAAATTAGTAGTTTCAGGAACACTTTTAGTCTGATGTGATGGATTCGGGGAACAGGCCAAATCATTTGCCGGAACACTGTCATTAAACACCATTATATCAGATCAAATCTTTGCCGGATCCTCCTAAATATTTCCCGGATCCTTTACCCTGAAAAACTGGAAATTGGGGGAATGCGTTCCCCCAAACGGGGGATCAAATTAAGCACTGGCTTTTATAGAGGCCATATCTTTGGGTCATTTGGTGAATATGTACATTTTACACCTCATAGAGCAGTGGGGCCCACACTTTTTTGGCTCAAAAGCTTTTCAAAGTCAGCAAGGCCGGAGATCTTACCTCTATTTTTACCTCTTCAATAAACTTTTACTAGATATAATGTATGTATAACAAAATGTATGACCCTGTATTTAAAAAAAAGAGAGAACATTATTTAACTTGATAAATTATCAACAATTATTTGTGACAAAGCAACACATGTTATATTCTGTCATCAGTTATCATTAATGCAGCTGAGTTTTTTAATGGATTTTCAAAGATGGATCATATCGCCCAAAATAATAATCACAAAAGTGGGATGATCCACTTTTGTCACAATCCGATACGTATCACGATACAGTAAGTAATTATGATGAGTAATATATTTACTTATTTACTTTAAAGGTGTAAAAAGTCATGTGTCCAAAATGTATAAACCAAATGCCATTTGACATTATTGAAGTGTTAAGATTGAAAGAACATTGTGTTAAAGAGCATTAACACAAAATGTAACAAAGTGCTGTGTAACTGTTACTAGAAACAAAGGAGTGATGATAGAAACACCTCCTTGCAATATTGCAACACCTCCAATATTGCAATATTGAAAGTATTGCAATACTTGATAAAACATTGATACTTGGTATTGCAGCAAAAAGTATTGCGATCCGATCTGATATTTTGTTCCAGCCCTAATATGAGCAGGTGCTTCGCACATCTATTTCATAACCGGTGCGTTGGAGAGGTTGTGCAATGTGAAAAATTGAATCTCCCTCACACTGTCAAGCAAAAAAAGTCAGATTTATTCACAACATTTCAGCAGCTAGGCCATCTTCAGGCAAATGGCTAAAACAGGAGAGGAAAGAACCTCAGGGACCACCTCGTACATGCCAGTTACATACATACATACTATGGGAACTTTGAGGAACTTCCAAATGGAAACTATATAACTATAGGTGTGGTAACTGTGCACAATGCAATAACACCATGAAAACTAACCATTTCCAACACCCGATAAGACATTTGAAACGGAGAATCAGTTAACATAAAAGTACAATACACCGCAATGACCGGGAATACCCTGTGGACGTTCATTTCAACGACGCCAACCATGACGTGAGCGTGCTCCAGTTCTGTGGGATCGAGTGTGTCCCTCCACCTCCGAGAGTTGGCGAAACAACGGGAGGCCTACTGGATTTGTGCCCTTCAGACTCTGGCTCCCAAGGGTCTAAATGATGAATTCAACCTTAATTTATTTTTATAGAAAACATATGGTACTGATGGGACTCTCACGTCCGCTCTAGCATGCTCTAGTTGTGTTCTCGGGCAGCTCTGTGAATTGTTTTATATATTTGAAGCTTTCCAGACAGACTGATAAGACCAGCTGGTGGTATTTCATGGGTCTTGGATACCGTTTGCTAGGATGTCAACAGGTACACATAAATATGCAGAAAACCATTCAGGGAACTTCCACTATGATCAAGGCTAGCCAGTGGGCTACACAGGCTAATGCTAAAGCTACACGTATGGTTGCACTGGAGGATAATGCCAGCCAGGAGGGCGACATGACGGAAGGGCTGCAGTCGATCGGTGCGCAGACAGAGGACTCTGTCAGAGTGGTGCGGGCATTGCGGGAGGAGCTGAAATTGTTTTTGACGGAATTCGATGCAATATGTTAATATTGCATAGTTTCCTATGTTAATAGGAAAAAACTGGCTCCTCCCCCCCACTGGGTGACATCATCACATTCTAGAACCTGGACTCAGTAATAGTTTCTGCGCTGATATTGACGTGGGCGTGAACAGAAGCATGTGTAGCAGCACGTGGGCGTTGTTATGGTTATTTGGCGCCATGCGTATCGCCGCATGTGTTGCCAACTCGCCCCATATGCAGCGCGGGCCGCAACTTTGCAAACGTGGAGCCTTTGTAATGAGAGGGGCGTGTAACAGCTGTTGAAGATCTTGCAGCTTTATAATTGCCGTGGTTTAAAGAGCCTGCAGCGGCGTACAGTGATTCTGCTGGAAGAAATGACACCCCTCGGACAATGGCGCCCTGGGCAACCGCCCATGTCGCCCATATCAAAAACCGCCATGGTCATAAATGGTGGTATTTTACTTTAACTGGCATAGATGTCACAGGGTAATGTCACGGTAGTTTCTTGGAACTGCAAAGGTCTTAATGGGCTTTTGAAGCAAGGCAATATTTTCTCCTATCTAGAAAAACTGGGTACAGATATTGGTTTCCTACAGGAGACTGACCTCAAAGGTAAAGATCATTGTAGATAAGGGAAAATGGATATGACAGATTTAGCATTCTAATTTTAGTGCTAAAAGCAGAGGAGCGACTATTATAATTAAAAAGACAGTACCATTTGCTATGAATAAAGTAATCCCAGACAGTAGGGGCAGATACATTATCGTAACAGGAACACTTTATAATGACCCGATTACATTAATTAGCATCTATGCTCCTAATATAGATGATAACCAGTTCATGTTGTTTTTTATTTCTGCTATACCTAATATGGACACACACAAGCTTATTATTGGAGATTTTAATTTGATACTTGATCCACAGCTGCATAGGTCTTCACGGAAAACAACAACTCTATCAAAATCTGCTAAAACCATCCCAACTTTCATGAACACCTACAAAGACACTTGGAGAACACAAACCTAATAAGAGTGAATACTCATTTTTCTCAGTGGTTCATCATTCCTATTCTAGGACTGACTATTTTCTGATAGATCAAGATTTACTGCCAAAGGTTAAACAGTGTGAATATAAGGCAATGGTTTTGTCGGATCATAGTCCAGTATTACTACAACTTGCAATTGGACATAAAATTGCAAGGACTTGGAAACATCTGCTGATCAAAAAGAACAAGAAGAAATTAAAAAACACATTGACTTTTTCTTAACTACCAATGATAAACCAGATATAACCAGGTGTATCCTTTTGGAAACACAAAAAGCTTACTTGCATGGACAATTAATTGCTCTAAATAGCTTCAATAATAAAAAACGTATAATAAACGTAAAAATAATTTAAGATTATGAATGAAATCTTTAACATAGACGAGCAATACGTCGTTTCTCCCACCTCTGACCTCTACAATAAAAAGTTGTCTCTTCAAACTGAACTTAATTTGTTATATACTACTGAGACAACTAAATTGTTAACATGACTAAGGCATAAACACTACGAACATGTAGAAAAGGTAAGAAGGCTCTATAGGCATCCCAACTTAAAGTTGCCGTCTGGAGTGGTCCGTGTACCTTTCGTTCAATCAATTTTCAATTTGAAAACAACAATGAAATTACTCAGAAATGTGTGCTATCAGCATTTTTTATTTCATAAAATGAAACTAAATCACTCAAATTTGCACGTATTTTCATATTTCAATATTATACAAAAACGGAAAAATGAAAATTGAAAGCTCCTTTCTCCTCTAAACAATGCACGAGTCTTCTGTCCACCTAGATGCGGACTCTCTACATTTGTGTAGAATCTGACATTCTGCGAGATGGATTGGACCGAACGCTTTAGCTACAATTACGCACGGAGCTAAACATACTGTTCCAAGTGTCCAGTGCACCGTTCGCATACATAATTATTTGTATACATATTTATCTGTTTTGTACAAGTAACAAGGTGAGCTCCACACATTGGGTTACCAGATTCAATGGAAAAGAAGTGTGCAATGAAGGTTAACAGAACACCAAAATGCCAGCACCAATCCCCTATCACGCCCTCAATACAAGTCCCAACACAGTTTTGATGACATTAATTAATATATATATATATATATATATATATATATATATATATATATATATATATATATATATATATATAATGTATACATCTACTTTTCAATTTGATGAAGCAAAAATTCTGATCCGTTCTGCACAAGACAGAACAAATATTCAGTAAGTGATCGATGACTCCATAATGTTTCACTAATAATAATACAATTTAACCATTTTTTTTTTTTTTCACAATAAACCGCTGTTTACTAAAGCCCTCCTTGGGGCTACAGAACTGGTCAGCTGGGGAGGTGTTCCAGGTGAGTGCACAAATGTTGAGAGTCCTAATCTTGAACAAAAACTCGAACATCAAAGTGGAGGAGACAGCACGGGACAGCACGACCTACAGTACGCGCCCCAGGTTGTGCCACCTTCCCAGCCTGCGAACAGCGCACTGGCCACTTGGCACAGTATGTTTAGCTCCGTGCGTAATTGTAGCTAAAGCGTTCGGTCCAATCCATCTCGCAGAATGTCAGATTCTACACAAATGTAGAGAGTCCGCATCTAGGTGGACAGAAGACTCGTGCATTGTTTAGAGGAGGAGAAAGGAGCTCGGGGAAGCGCACGAGTTACGCACTCCAGGTAGTGCCATCTGCAGCCTGCTACGGGCGCGTTGGCCACCTAGCATAGCGCTGTAGTTAGCTCCGTGCATAACCAATCCCATCTCTGAGGAATTATTATAAAGGAGTGCTAATACCCCAGGACAAAGAACTGAAAATTGAACAATGTAATACAATCTCCGCGTTAGTTTTTATCTAAATTTGTGTTTCAGGTGGGACCTTAATGTGAACCGTACAGCCGAACTTCCGGCTATACGCAAATCAATAAAACAAAATAATGACGCTCTGAGGCTGTGATTTCAATTTTCATTTTTTCGTTTTTGTATAATATTGAAATATGAAAATACGTGCTAATTTGAGTGATTGCGTTTCATTTTATGAAATGAAAAATGCTGATAGCACACATTTCTGTGTAATTTCATTGTCGTTTTCAAATTGAAAATTGATTGAACGAAAGGTACACGGACCCTTGTGGCCTTGTCATACATCCTGATGCACCCTGGCTGGGTGCTTCACCAGATGGGGTCGTCTTTGATCCGGTCTCTGAGCCGTCCTTTGGACTTATTGAAATCAAGTGTCCAAATGTTAAAAGCTTTGTGGATTTCCCATACCTAGACATGCAGGCTGGCACATTTAGAGTGCGTGAAAGCCATCCTTACAAGTTCAGGGTCAATTGCTTTTGACAGGTTTTACGTGGTGTGATCTTGTCATCTGTGCACAAGAGGATATGCTTATTCAGCACATATTTGTTGATCCAAAGGTAACAGCTGTGATGAGAGCAAAGGCTGATCACTTTTTCTTTTATGTTTATTTGCCAAAATACCTTTCGCTATGCAAATAGTCACTGTACCTAAATAATCGAGGGAATGAGTGTGTCACTCTGCAATATAACGCTGGTATTTCCCATGCAAACAATCGAACCAGCATTGCCTTGTGTATAAAATAGATCTGTGTGCTCTGAAATGTTCATATATTCAGTCTTTTCTCAAAAGTTAATGTTTTATTCAAAATGTGCAATGAGCTGAATTTTTTATTTTAAGTTGTAAATAGCAAATCCAAATTTGCTGCACTTGCAAGAAAACAGGGTTCATACAGGCAAGACATTTAGATTTAATGTCAGTTAGTCCAGGTTAATGCTTTTTAATGATATTTAAGGTATTGATTTTGGCACTGTTAATTTATAAACTAATGTTTATAAATATTTTTATATGTAATGTTTTTAATGCCCCACGTGAACCCTAAAAATGTTTCCAGTGAGTTTAATGCACATTACATTGTTTATTTTTAAATTGTTTGTTGTGTAAAATATTTAAGATTGTCAATACATTTTACTGTGATTATAAATATTTTTGAACAGTCACAGTTTTCAACAATTCATTTCATTTAGCATGTTTTCACATTACATTTTAAAACCATACATTTGTAAATCCGTAACAACTTGTATTACAGTATATATACAAAAATTACATTACAATCAGAATCTGATTTGAGATACTACTCTGCTGGTTCCAGGGGAAAAAAAGGTTTACACAGTAGACATAGGCTGCAAAAAAGGAAAGTCTGAAACATTGCTTATATGTCACTTAAACCTCCACAAGTTCTCTGGCCCAGGCTTTGACCAGTGGTTGGTTTTGATAATTACTAAGAAGACATGCTACTGTAAAAATCTGGTTAATGCTACCTGCAATGGTTAATGGGATAATGGTGTCAAATAACTTGTTCTCCTTGATACGCCTAATAACTCTTTCAACATGTATCCTTAGACGTGCAATCTCTTGAGTGGCAAGGACCTCACTGTGGGAGAGTTGTGACTTTTTAAGGATAAAAGGAGGTCTGTAAATCTTACAGTGAACTAATTCATCCACTCTAAACCCTTTATCCATCATTACGGCCATATTATCATCCAAAAGAGGAATGATGCCAGACGCCTTAAACAAT
This sequence comes from Neogobius melanostomus, assembly GCA_007210695.1. Classification (NCBI taxonomy): domain Eukaryota; kingdom Metazoa; phylum Chordata; class Actinopteri; order Gobiiformes; family Gobiidae; genus Neogobius; species Neogobius melanostomus. The sequence continues at coordinate 124,045 of VHKM01000938.1, read as the reverse complement.
TCTGTGTCACTTATTGAGCCAGCGTAAAGGCAGGATACAAATGTTACAGCCCCATGTGGTGAGACGCCTACCATGGCTTTTAAGGTTGTGTGTGAGACTTGTAAGCTGAATACATTTCACTTTGAAGGAGAAGAGATGTAGGAACCTGACAGTGTAACTCAGTGCAGTCGACAATAACTTGGGTGTCCGTATACGAGCCAAACATGTTGGGCATTGTCTTCACGATGTTTTCAGGGGACATCCAAATCCCAACAGCACCAAGCAGTGTGTATAGGATATTTACCCAGGTGTTAACAATGCGACTCACAGTAGATTGGTGGATGCTGAACGCCCTCCAATATCACGCTGGTTCAGTCCCAATGATAGGTACACCAAGAACAAAAATAACTCATCAATGAGAGTTAAGCAACGGCTCTGGTGAGAAAGAAAAACAGAACATGGACATTAAATAATCTACTTGTTATAACGCTTTGCAAAATTAAGTTTGAAAAAAGTGCATGCAATTAACAAGAAAAAACAACAACAATAACTACATGAAGTCTTTATAGGAATACGCCTATGCACCATACAGGGCAGGCCTACCTGACGTGAGTGTTCAGATGCTGTCTCGCCTGATTGTGTGCCAACACGTACAATGCGTTTAGTGGCAGGTTCAATCAATCTCAAAAAGGCCAGAAGATGGCGGTAGCTGGAAAATCTTGAAAAACAAAATATACAACTATTATTTAAGACATTGGCTATTCTGTAGGTCTACATTATTCTAACGAAAAGGTTAGAATAGGTATATTTTATATATATATATTTTTGCTGTCAAACCAATGCTAAGTGCGTAACATGAACAAAAAAGAACATGCTGAGTTGCTCTGGACAAAAAAGTGGTGTGAAACATTGGTCACTAGATGTTTTTATTTATTTATTTATTTTTTAATCTTTTTTACGCATTATCATAAGAAGACGGTTTGTAGCCTTCTGGTTCTATAGACACTGCCTTATGTGTGCTTTTAACAATTAAGAATAATACACAATTGGTTGAAATAGACTAATAATCATAATATCGTCTTTTAATTTCAGTAAGAAAAACGTGAACATATAGTCAAAAAGCAGCCTGCTGTTGTTTATAGCAAACGTCTCCAACTAAAACTTGGTTACGTGCTTAAGTTAAAATCCTCACCTGGTATAGAATCTTATGTCATCGTCCGAGCCAGAAAATCTCTCCAGTCCGAAGTTCTGTCGGATCGACACGTCCTCCAGCTGCCTCCTGAGTTCCTCGATTACTTTCTGCTGGTCTTTTATGACATCTTGAGCCAAATCCAGTGCCGCAGGTTCAGGCCGGGAATCATAGTCATGGCACTGTAACACTAGGTCCATCTCGGTTGCTTCATCCAGCTCTGGTCGTGTTCTTCTTTCCCATACGCTGGGCCTTGATGTAGGCAGTACATAGTTGTTCCACGGGAACAACAATGGGACAGCACCTTCTCTTAAATGTCGCCAACGCACACCAGGGATCACATCCTTTCTCAAAAAATGCCGACTACACACGGTAGTGTTGGTTTTGATAACAAAATTATCACGTCTAATGTTGCGTAGTCATATTTTCTCTTACTAAACTTACTAAAGAATTAAATCTTCCAGACATTGTACAAAGTGGCACACAGCAAAAGCCCGACTGTGGATTCTCACTGTTAAGATATTTAATGGGTTTACTAAAAGACATACTGAAAAACATACAAAAATACAACCTCAATAAACGTTTGTTGGGGGCTGGAGTTTCAGACCATTGTTTATTGTTGTCATAGCGACGTGAACATCCGGCTGTAGCTAGCTAAGTTACGGCTCAGCAAGCGTTAGCTATTAATAAATACGCTAATTTTGGTACGGGAATCCCTCGTTTGAGCAGTGAGGAATTTGTATTTCTATGTAGTGACGCCAGTGGTGTGCCGTCAGGGCCAGCAGGGCCTTCTCTGCTAGCCCTGACCAAATGAAGAAAAAAAGTGTAAAATGTCTTAATAGTATATTTAATTTCTAATTTATTTATATAATGCACAGTTGAGTCGCTTATATTGGTTTTGTTGAGGTGTAACTGTAATTTCCTACTCAAAAAGTGCCTTAAACACGTCTGGCGAGCTGCTCCTCCTCAGGGCCTTCTCCACAGATTCTGCTGGCCCTGTGTTATCAGGCCGCACACATGATTGACAGCCAGCCTGACTGACAGAATTATCAGCCAATCAGAATTCGATGTACATTGACAGTACGCCCCCCAGGGCCTTCAGTAGCTCAGCAGCTTCCCCTACGCTGTCTTCGCCTGGGAAAACCACTAATGTAGCCGCCCATGGGCAAGACGATCCAGGAAAACAGACGTAAACCGGATAAACAGATATTCCTCTTGGGAACATCCGAACGAGGCAAAAAGAAGCGGATTTTCTGATCACGGATATTTTGCGCCCCTTCATTCTGAAGAGCTTTGAGAGCAAAGCAGCGGGAACAACAGCGGGACGTAGACGCTCGGCTCCCCGGACAGGAGAAGGGTTTCCCGGCGTCAGCTGTGATGGGACTCGGGCAGGGAGCAGGTACGTGACTACGACATAGACATATTATTACGAGCGGGTCTCAAACAGCACCAAACTTTAAGTTTAGTATCTTTTTTTATTTTACTCGCTCTGTCAACAAAACATCTCCTAAAAACAGCCGCCTGTTTCCACATTATAACGCGCTCGTCTCCGGAGGCCAGTCATGTGTCGTGTGTTTCCGTATTCTAGCACGAGTGTTCCCGAAGGTGTTTGCTTTTGTTTGGGGGCGGAGGCACCGCTGCTTTAGTTTGCGTTGTTGATACATCCTTTGGCGAAGAAGTGCCACGGAAAAAGGCAGTTTTATCCATACGCCTGTTGTCGATCAGTTTATATGCGATTGATTGTGTGAACCCATGTTGCTATTGAAGGCCCTGACTGAAACCCCACGGCCCGCCACTGAGTGACGAACATGTGATCCATTTTATAATGTGTACAACATGTAATAGTGTGTTAAGCTGGTAATAATTTCCTCGTCCTATTCTTTAACACGGTGACCGGAAGTGAATTACTCACTTAGTGGAATGCGGAAGTCGTTAGCGCATAACCCCTATTAGAGGTGGTTCGAGTCCAATTCCAGTATTCCCTGAGGTTAGAGTCCTCAAGGAAAAAGTGTGTTCAGTTACCGGGTGTAGCCAGAGCTGGGAGCACTGGCAACAGTCGTAGAGACGTCTCGGCGTAAGTTGCTTAATTAGGATAATAGAGAAAGTGTACGTACGACCTTTTTTGTAGAGGAAATGAGCAAAGGGCAGTCAAAGAGTAGTGTGTCTGACACAGCTGTTACCACTGTTCAGATGTTTGAGGCGTCACTAAAGCAATAAATATTAGCGTCCAAGTCACTGTCACAAAGTCACACATTAAGCAAATGTGTTTCTTTTTACTAAAAGCTCGTTTTCTCAGATTTTTGGTCAGAAACAGGCATTTTCAGATAAACTAACCAATATTCAACTGGTGATTACGGAAGAACGAAACAAGCTAGAAACAAACTTTTACTGATGAAAGTAGACACTCTTTCAGAATGTGGTTTCAGATTTTACATAGTCATAGTACACAATATTCTGTGGTTCTTGAAAACTCAGTGCAAATCATCTAAAATGCCTGGCAATATGGGGTTGCTCTGAAATTGGCTGGACGTTGAGGACCGGGATGTCCCCCAGACAGATGAGACACACGTGTCCCGAGGAGGAACACCAGGACCACCTCCAAAGCCTCCTGGAGCTGCCCAGACCCCCTTTCAAAGAACAGACTGCTTAGCACCTTAGGGAAGAGAATCTTATTTGTATAGCGCTTTTTATGTGACACTAGTCACACCCAAAGCGCTTCACACATGAAAGGGAGGGGGGTCATTCACTCCATGCTGATGGTGGTAAGCTACATTTGTAGCCACAGTTTCCCCTGGGGCAGACTGACAGAAGCGAGGCTGCTCACATCTGTGCCAACAGACCCTCCGACCACCACCAACCACTCACACATAGGCATTGGGTGAAGTGTCTTGCCCAAGGACACAACAACAGTCTGCATCTGCAGGAGCCGGGATTCGAACCCCTGACCTTCTGATCATAAGACGACCCGCTCTACCATCTGCACCACTGTCACCCCTTAAAACATGCATATCCTCAATTTTTAGTATTTTAAGTCCCCGTTCAATTAGCATTTTAAATGTTCTATCTTGACTTTTACATTGGCCTTTTAATAAATTGTTATTTAATCCCCTTTCATTGTTTCTGTTTCCTTGATTGCACCATTGTTTAGGTTAGCCTACTGCATTTTAACCTGACATGTGTAGAGGGTGGCCCTACCTCAGGTGCCACCCCACACATGAGGAAGAATATTTGTGGCAGTGTTTCCTCATTAGCATACCCCTCCCCCACTGCCTTTTGTTATGCAGCACTAATCAATGATTAGACTATAGTTTCTTTATAGAATACAAAATCAAATGAATATTAATGCTAAAGTGCAAGTAGACACAATGAACATTACTATTACTAAACACTTTGTAAGTAACACAATCCAACCCATGTTGTGGCGTTAGCATTAGTTAGTGGTGCTTGGATTTTGGTTGGTTGGTCCAGAAGGAGATTTTACCCTCACTAATATTAAATGGTTCCAAACTTCTTCTTTGTGCTGCTTTTGCTTGTTGTTTTAAGATTTTGTTCAACACATAACATTAATGAAATTAGAACTATAGCTGTAAAATAACCATGTTTAATTTGGTTTTCCTCACTTTACATTGTGCTGCTTCAAAACCACAAAAATGTGCATTCTCTGTCTTTCATTGTAGTGACCAAAAACACACTGGAAAGATTAAGTATTTAATGTATTGTGTATTTTCCTCTAAGATTCCAGAAGAGTTTGCCCTTTGACCTTTTGCATCACTTCAGATCAAACCTTGTGTTTATTAAGCTGCATTCTCAGGTCATGAGAGACAGAAGATCAGGTCACAATGTTTTTGTTTTGTAATGATGTCTTTCAATGACAGTCAGACTGAAACAGAAAGTAGTCAGCAGGCGCCTGTTTAGTGTTGCCAACAATAACAGTCTGCTGTGGTTTCTCACGCAAGTCCATATTTACAGCTTAAGAGCTGAAAGATGTTTACCAAGTGTTGCACAACAGAGTAGCACATGTTAAAGTAGATCAGCAACCGTCATTTATGCAGTTTTATAGTCATTCCCTCATATTTACATATCAGATCTGGGGTAAATTAGTGGCAACATGGCCAAAATACTGTAGTTGTAGTGATTATAGTTCTGACCTGTAGAGTCATTGCCCCGGCATAAGAAACACACACAGTCATGGATAAATGTGTGGGCAACCCTGAAATGTTTCCATTAAACCAAGTATTTCTCCCAGAAAGTTTGTGCAATTATATATGTTTTGGTTTAAACATTCTAAATACAAATATGTTCTTGATGTTTTTCATGATAAAATACAGAAAAGTAAAAAAGAAAATGAAATGAAAATGTAAAGATTATATAAACATGTTGGGATGTAATATAAGGCCTAGTCTGGGTTTGAATCCTACGTCATGAGTCTTCCAGCACTTTACCTTTTGCAACCAGAGAAGAGAAAGTCCAGAGAGAGATGGAGAGAAAGAGAAGAGGCTTTTCAACAGCAGCTTCTGCCAGAAGAAGACCAGAGAAATCCTCTCCCTGTTGTACTGATGTTTGATGTGATTTTATTTATTCAGTTGAGCTCAACGTAATAATAAGGACAATAAGCACAATAAGGGTAAATGTATATGGTTCAAAAAATCACATCCTTCAGAGAAAATAATGAGCCTTTTATTGCTCGATGAATGTCTAATATATCGTCATATATAAAATACATGAATGAAGCTGGTGAAATTAAAACTAAATCTGATTGAACAGTCGATCTTAAGGCTAATATACCAACATAGTAATTAATGAATGATTAAATCCTAATATACAGCTGCTTTCAGCCCAGTGAAAAATAAATAAATCCTACTGCCCAAGGAGGACGGATAACATCACCTTAAATACAAGCTGAGCAAGACATTTGTAACATGAAATGTTTTTGAGTTGTTGTATGACTTTATATTTTGCTTATTGTCGTTTGTGTTTGCAACACTTTGGGTCGTTTGTAAATGTGCTTCATAAATGACCCATTTTATTATGTGTGTGTTTCATGTTACATTTATCTTTTGTTTTCTATTTCCATTTCATACATTTATTGTTAAAGATTGAGGCTCAGAAATTCCTTCCATGAACATCATTTTCTCTTTCTGTTTTGCATCAATACAAAACAATCTAATCCTGCCAGTTTTATCAGTCAGACAAATCCATTTGAACTTAGGGAGGAGTGTTTTCATTATCTCAAAAGAATCTGATGTATTTTTACAGGCTTGGTGTTGAAAACTGTCTCACGCCATGTGGGTGCACAACAATGCTGATAGATTAGATTCCTTTGAGGGCGTGGAAATGCTCCTCCTTTTACTGGAACAGTTCAAATGACATTTGATTGACACTGTTTGTATTTGTTGTCGTGTGTAACTGGTGAGTCACATACCTTTTCCAGGCTACATTTAAATATTTACCTCCTATAAAAGAACAGAAACATCTGAATCCACAGAAATGATGTTGTTTTGGTGATAATTTCAGGTTTATAGTTGTATTTAATGTTTATTCAACAGACATTTGTCGGTTAATTAAAGTTTACGTGACATATATTAAAATTGGATACTCATTCTGGCTTGCCATAGGATTATGGTGGGTTCTGACAGCATCTCCATTGAGAACCACAGGTCTAAAAGAAGCTAAGAGTTAAAATTACACTTAACAATGTTATGTAACTCTGAGAAACCGATCCTAAACAGAACCGGTCAAAAACATTTGGAAACACTCTCTTTCATGTATTGTTTTTTCTTTGTCGATTCTCACTGAAGGTGTTAAATAGAAATAGATTCTTCCAAACCTTTTGCTTTGATTTCTGTTTTGCACTTTTGACATTTTCTCAGTGAGCTTCACGATGTCGTCACAGAAATGGTTTGGACTTCAGACACCGTTAAACCAGAAGAATCAAATAAAGGGAATATAAAACATATTTCGACTTGTTTCCTTCATAATCCCATGTGTTCACTCATAGTCTAACGTCTGCAATGAGGATCACACAGTGGAAATAGTGTTGAAAATAAAGAAAAGCTTTGACAGGCACTGGAGTTTATCATAAATTCTGCTAAATCACAGCCGTTTATTCTTGGCCTTTTCTCCACGAGCTTCAGAACGTCGTCCCTGAAATGGTTTAACGTCTGTGAAGTGAAAACTATTTATTTATTTATTGGTTTCTTTGGTCGGGAACTTTTTTTTTGTTTAAACACAATTCCATATGAGAAAATAAAAGAAAATACATCTAAAAAACAATAGGGGAGAGTGGGGTAAGATGAGCCACACTTATATTTTGAAAATAAAACATTTTAATTTTTCATGTAAAATGATAGATCTGCTCTTGACAGGATTTGAACTTAACAGACAAAACATTTGAAAAATTGGTTGTAAAATAAGCCCACTTTTTATGAAACGACTCAAAGTGAATTTTTGTCCTGATCACAAAAACAAAAGAACAAATACATCTTTGTCCATTTTCCCCTCATGTTGGTCAGTCATTTTGTTAGATATAAAAGCAGATTATTTAAGAAGAAATCTATTAAACACAACTCTCCTGGTTTTCTCAAAGAAGAAATCATGGGGTAAATTGAGCCTCTGCTCCATAAGAAACAATGAATGACAAATTACAGAAAATGTTAGTCTAGAAGAGACAAGCAAATGAAAATTAGATATTACATTATTATTTGCATAATCTACAGATGGTGCATAATGAAAAGAAACATTTATTATATTTTTTATTAAATAAAATTGCTAATGAGAAACACTCAAGTGTAAAAAATGAGACTTTATGATGTTTCGTGTCAATTCCACCCAGTTCAGCTTTACCCCGGGGTAAAATGAGAATAAGACCAACAAGTTTGAAACCAAATATTTCAGATGATTTTTGAAGATGCAAACAACTACAAAACTTCCCAAAATATATGTAAATAGTAAAATGTTGTATGTATTTTATACTGTTTTTACACAACAAAGAGTGGCTCATCTTACCCCACTCTCCCCTACATGAAAAAGAGTAAATAAGGAGGTTTTGACGGGTAGGTTACTGTGTATTATGAAGGGGTTCAGGTGGAAGTTGAAAGTTAGAAAACACTCGATGAACTTCCCAGCAGAGCCATTAGAGCAGTGACTCATAACTGTAGGTCCACTAGCGCCACCTGGAGGGCCGTGGAAGAACAATGTTTTTCTGCCTGATGTCTGTGAAGGCCGTCGAGCCCTACAGGATTTCACCATATTGCAAATATTAACACAAAATCAGACTCAGTTTAATGAAGCAAACTCTGCCAAGTCTGTGTCACTGCAGCTTCTGCTCGACTCAGCGACTTCCTCACAACTAAAGTGACGCCGTTGTTCATCCTGATTTTAAACCAGTCCGTAAGTGGTTTGAATCAGTCGTGCAGGGAGGATATTGTAGAGGTAATATTAACAACTTAAACCATGACTGCGAGAGTCAAAATAAAAATTCACACTTGTTTGCTGATTATGTGCCACAATATATATAAAAATATTTTCTGAATCCTTACTGGGAATTTGATTAAATGGTGCTCTTAAATTGTTGTTTTTTTGTCCAAATTATATTCTTATTCAGACTGACTATTATTCTGATAAATAGGCTATATTTGGTTAATAAAGTTAAGAGACTAAATATACATCTGGTTCAGTTCTGTTTTATTTCTTTTTTGAGACTCTAAAACAGCAATTTAGTGGAACTGAACTGCATAAAAAGTAACACATTGTTCATCAAATCCCATAAGAAACAACAGTGTCCCAAATTACCAAGCACAACCCCAACAACTTGTTCTCTGTCAACCCCAACAAAATTGTGAATCACATTATTAAAAACTTCATGTAACAAATGTTACATAAAGAAAGAGGACTCCCTGAGGATTTCAGAGATATATCACATGCTGGGACATTGTCTTCACTGTGGACAAGAGCGTCACAAAAAAAAGTCACAAATAAAAATCAAAAAACATCAAATCAAACCAAAAATTGTCCCAAATTACCTGAATTGACCCTACTATTGAAATGAAGTATAGGTACTCTCACTTGAGTAAAGAAAATAGGAACTCATGACACTGTGAATACATCTTTAATTGACAAAACTTCACGTTGACACATAAAATACACATATGTTGTGTTTTCTTACTTTATTCTTCATGTTGGCCTATGTATATGTTATTAAGGTGTTTTGTTTTGTTTTGTTATGTACCATGAAATAGCCTATTACTATTTTCACATTATTTCATGCTTTGTGTCTCCTTATTCATGTCGCAACTGAAACATGATTCTTACTTTTACGATCAGAAGGCCTACTCAAGTAAAATGTACTCCACGTACTTATAAGTAATTATTCTTGTCACAAGTTGTAACTTCTAGCTACTTGAGTAACCTTATTTTAAAGTGACATTACTCTTACTTATTTTTCCCTACTCTACCCACCTCTGATTGGCAGTCATAAATTGGACGCAGCATAACGTAGTCTACTTCTTGTGACTAATGGCTGTTCTGATGCGATGTGTTCTGAATGAATGGAGCACTCTTTTGCATTCAGAACAGAAAAAAAAGCTTACATCTTACTCTCTTCTGCATTTAAGAATAAATGGGGGGTTCGAATCCCAGCTCCTGCAGGTGCACACTGTCGTTGTGGCCTTGGGCAAGACGCATCTGTGTACATTGGTGCATGAATGAGAGAGTGAATGGGTGAGTGGTTCCTTACTGTAAAGCACATTGGGCCTGACGAAGGTAGAAAAGCGCTTTATCAGTTGAGTAAAGTATGTTCAATGAAAAATTAAACGTATTAGAGACAGTCTTTCATACAAAATTGTTATTACTAGGCTATTTATATTTGTTTGCACACCCATTTTTTTACATAATTTCTTATTTTGTACATATGTATTATTGCACATAATATATTTTCTTATTTGCATCCCCTAAGTGTTCTTCAGAGCTGATGTGGCAAGTTCATTTCTGCATTGTTACATTAATAATGTCTTATCTGTTATTATTTCAGTCGAGCTGAGTATGATGAATAAAAACATTCAGTCATGTATAGTTACATTGTACTGCAGACAGTTATGTATACTATCTGTGTTGTACCCTGCTCTTTAAATCATTAGCTATTGTCGTGGCACTTTCTCACCACTATAAAGGAAAACTTGAAAGTATTTGTCTTATCAAAAGTGTAATTTAATTTAACACACGTGCGGAGGGCAGCCATACAGAAATACAGAGAGAGAGAGAGAGAGAGAGAGAGAGAGAGAATGAGGCAGTCGCCGCCCCTGCATCATCATGCAGACATCACCTTCTATTGATGTTTAGAGCAAGACACAGGAAGGCCTTTGAGCCAGGACACGTGTGAAACAGAGACTCAGCATGTGCTTTGGCCGGGATAAAGCACAGGAGACGGGTCCGAGCATTGATTAAGCGAGCCAGACGGTCCTTCACAATTAGTGTATTACTGGCTTCAATTTAATTAACTCTAAAACTGCCATTACACTATACTACAAGAATGTCTCCAGTTATGTACGCACGTCTCTGTACAGCTGTAGGGCACTTCTACCTCTGGTCACATAATTCTCAAATGGGGGGCATGTCCTGCGGGTTGCTTCTATGCAGTCAGCCAGGTAAAAAACAAAAAAACAAAATAGAAATAACAATTTACAGTAAGATTGTGTTAGACATTTCATCAAGAATGGTGCAAACATTAATGCCATTAATGTCTCTAAACATTACGAAAACTCTAAACATACGAAACCAAAACAATGTTCTTTGGAAATCGTGTAATGAATGTACAATTACCAGTTAAAATGGCAACGAAACCATTGAAAGAGTCTATGAACAAACATTTCTTGGTGTAACACTCGATCATAAAATCAGTTTTAATAAAAATTAAAACTAAAGTTGCAAAGATTTTAGCCATAATGAATAAATCTAAATATATCATTAATAACAAAGCTCTATATACTATATACTGTTCACTTATCCTTCCACAGTTAACATATTGTGTAGAGATCTGGGGAAATGCGTATAAAAGTAATCTTGACCCATTGTTTAAAGTTCAGAAAAAGGCAATAAGAATAATCCATTTAGCTGGATACCGTGATCATACAAATCCATTATTCTTTAAATCAAAAACAATGAAATGTGAGGACCTTACTGAATTTAAGATGCTCAAATCATGTTCAAAGCCTCACAGAGAGTTTACAAAATATGTTCTGCAAACGAGAAGTTAAATACAACCTGAGATAAAATGAGCTTCAATAAACAAAACTCCAGAACAACTTTAAAAAGCCTGTGTCCCACGAGACGTGGTGTAGAAATATGGACACATTTAGATGAAAGCATTAAAATATGTAAAAACCTGGTACATTTAAAAAAAAGTTTATAAAGAATTATTATTTATTAAATACAAACAATTATTGTGAGTTGTAGTATATTCTTTTGTTGTTGTTTCTTTATTTTGTTGTTTCTTTATTTTGTTGTTGTTTCTTTATTTTATTGTTGTTTTTTATTATTGTTCCTTATTATTTGTTGTTACCTTGCCTTATGTTCCCTTGTTTATGATTTGTTTATGATTTGTTTATGTTTTGTTTATGATTTGTTATCTTGTATTACGTTTCTTGCTTTGATTGTTAATGTAAATATTATTGTTTTTAATTTTGGGGTGGGCGCTTATAAGCTATTTGCTTCGGCCCACTCCCTTTGAGCAAACTCACTGCTCAAATAAATTTAAATGAAAAAAAAAGTCCTTTTTTGCCATTAGGACATTTACTACCAGAGTGCAGGCTACATCTGGTTGCAACAGCCCCACCATTTTGCTCCCACTTTTGTGTCACAGAATATAATGTATAGGCAGACAGAAGGCCTTTTTAAAGGCCTTTGTTCGCTGTGATATGATGTTGTAAGCTGTCAAAATATATATATACATCTCAGTGATTTGATCATTATTTACTATAAACTGTAAATGCACATGCATTTCTTGCTGATCATAGATAAAGAAGCCAAAACTACTTTACTAATAGTAAGTAAGAGTGATGCATCTCCAGTAACTTCATGAACACAAACGTCTGTTTCATGTGTTGTGATTGATGTTACACAGGGCACACAACCTAATACAATTATAAGCCTCACACGTCCTTCTGGACTACACTATCACATTTGGAAGTCATTGCCAATAATGTAATATGAAATCATCTCATGTTGACACTGATAGCATAGTACAAGAACATTCATAGGTTTACACTCATTACATTATTATCATTATTTTTCTGTTTTGCATCAATACAAAACAATCTAATCCTGCCAGTTTTATCAGTCAGTCAAATCCATTTGAACTTTTCCAGTAAAGGGAGGAGTGTTTTCATTATGTCAAAAGAATCTGATGTGTTTTTACAGGCTTTGTTTTGAAAACGGTTCATGTCACGCCATGTGGTGCACAACAATAATTAGATTCCTTTGAGGGCGTGGAAATGCTCCTCCTTTTACTGGAACAGTTCAAATGACATTTGATTGACACTGTTTGTATTTGTTGTCGTGTGTAACTGGTGAGTCACATACCTTTTCCAGGCTACATTTAAATATTTACCTCCTATAAAAGAACAGAAACATCTGAATCCATAGAAATGATGTTGTTTTGGTGATAATTTCAGGTTTATAGTTGTATTTAATGTTTATTCAACAGACATTTGTCGGTTAATTAAAGTTTACGTGACATATATTAAAATTGGATACTCATTTGGGTTCTGGCTTGCTATAGGCTTATGCTGGATCCTGACAGCATCTCCACTGAGAACCACAGGTCTAAAAGAAGCTAAGAGTTAAAATTACACTTAACAATGTTATGTAACTCTGAGAAACCAATCCTAAACAGAACCGGTCAAAAACATTTGGAAACACTCTCTTTCATGTATTGTTTTTTCTATTGACTTTGTCGATTCTCACTGAAGGTGTTGAAATCGATTCTTCCAAACCTTTTGCTTTGATTTCTGTTTTGCACTTTTGACATTTTCTCAGTGAGCTTCACGATGTCGTCACAGAAATGGTTTGGACTTCAGATACCGTTAAACCAGAAGAATCAAATAAAGGGAATATAAAACATATTTCGACTTGTTTCCTTCATAATCCCATGTGTTCACTCATAGTCTAACGTCTGCAATGAGGATCACACAATGGAAATAGTGTTGAAAATAAAGAAAAGCTTTGACGGGCACTGGAGTTTATCATAAATTCTGCTAAATCACAGCCGTTTATTCTTGGCCTTTTCTCCACGAGCTTCAGAACGTCGTCCCTGAAATGGTTTAATGTCTGTGAAGTGAAAACTATTTATTTATTTATTGGTTTATTTGGTCGGGAACTTTTTTTTTGTTTAAACACAATTCCATATATGAAAATAAAAGAAAATACATCTAAAAAACAATAGGGGAGAGTGGGGTAAGATGAGCCACACTTATATTTTGAAAATAAAACATTTTAATTTTTCATGTAAAATGATAGATCTGCTCTTGACATGATTTGAACTTAACAGACAAAACATTTGAAAAATTGGTTGTAAAATAAGCCCACTTTTTATGAAATGACTCAAAGTGAATTTTTGTCCTGATCACAAAAACAAAAGAACAAATACATCTTTGTCCATTTTTTCCCCTCATGTTGGTTAGTCATTTTGTTCGATATAAAAGCAGATTATTTAAGAAGAAATCTATTAAACACAACTCTCCTGGTTTTCTCAAAGAAGAAATCATGGGGTAAATTGAGCCTCTGCTCCATAAGAAACAATGAATTACAGAAAATGTGAGTCTAGAAGAGACAAGCAAATGAAAATTAGATATTACATTATATTATTTGCATAATCTACAGATGGTGCATAATGAAAAGAAACATTTATTATATTTTTTTATTAAATAAAATTGCTAATGAGAAACACTCAAGTGTAAAAAATGAGACTTTATGATGTTTCGTGTCAATTCCACCCAGTTCAGCTTTACCCCGGGGTAAAATGAGAATAAGACCAACAAGTTTAAAACCAAATATTTCAGATGATTTTTGAAGATGCAAACAACTACAAAACTTCCCAAAATATATGTAAATAGTAAAATGTTGTATGTATTTTATACTGTTTTTACACAACAAAGAGTGGCTCATCTTACCCCACTCTCCCCTACATGAAAAAGAGTAAATAAGGTTTTGACGGGTAGGTTACTGTGTATTACTGTATGAAGGGGTTCAGGTGGAAGTTGAAAGTTAGAAAACACTCGATAAACTTCCCAGCAGAGCCATTAAAGCAGTGACTCATGACTGTAGGTCCACTAGCGCCACCCAGAGGGCCGTGGAAGAACAATGTTTTTCTGCCTGAGGTCTGTGAAGGCCGTCGAGCCCAACAGGAATTCACCATATTGCAAATATTAACACAACATCAGATTCAGTTTAATGAAGCAAACTCTGCCAAGTCTGTGTCACTGCAGCTTCTGCTCGACTCAGCGACTTCCTCACAACTAAAGTGACGCCGTTGTTCATCCTGATTTTAAACCAGTCCGTAAGTGACCCAGGCTTTACACTTTGTCAGTGCACTTGTTTTGACAAGTCTGAATCAAACCTTCAGACTCTCAGAGACACCGGGTCTTTGTAAATGATCTATTAAACCATGACTATTGTATCTTTCCTCTTTGCACATCTTTATTTGTTTATATTTTACTAAATTAAACAGACGAACACGCTTTACCTCAACGTAACATTTCAAAACCTCTTTTCACGGGAAACAGATCAGGGGTTCATTGTGGACTTTGAAGTCACACAGAAGGACTGACTGAAGGACAGACTTTAGGATTAGACGGAGGTTCTTAAAGCTGGGGTACCTGATTCTTTGGTGTTGTAGAATACATTTATTTTTGCCTCATGTATGTTTGTAAACACAGCAAAACACAGACCTTGTTTTATTGTCTTAGTCTTATTGAGCAATAGATGATAGATGTCTGATCTAAATACGTATTTAATCTTAGGGGTGGCCCCGCCCCTGCTTCACTTTGTCACCACTCAGTGCTGTATATGGGGGTGAAATGTGCATATAATTACATTCTTTGAACAATGTGAATACATAGGAAAGACTGTGAGAGCTAGAAACAAGTTTGGGCCAAAACAGAAAATGTCACTGTTTGAACAGGAACAATCAGGTACCACAGCTTTAACTGGTGAGTCTGGAATTATCAATATTTATACTATAAAGTATGAAAACACTCTGGTGTTCTGGAGTAGGAAGGTGCAGCGGATTCGATGTGAGAGTGCGCCCTCTGCTGGTGCAGCTGAATCAGACCTTCAGCTTTTAGAAACACTGATGTTGATCGACTCGACAAACCTGAGTGCTTAGTAACCAAGTTATTTCAGTTTTTCATTTCTGATGAACATTTTTTTTTAAACTTTGATGTTTCTGTTGATCGATAAACATCACAGCCCAACATAACGAACCCCACACAGCAGCTAAAATATGAACTGAAGTACTCAAGTACTTACAGTTGTGCCAATAAGTTTACACACTCTGGTGGATTATTATTATTATTATTATTATTATTATTATTATTATTATTATTATTATTATTATTATTATTATTATTATTATTTTGGCCATTTCTCAAAGATATGAGTGAAAACACATACTCATGGTCAGTGATGTTGTGAAGCCGTTTATTGTGGGGAAAATGTGTGAACTCATTTCAAATCATCATAACACTAAACACTAAAATACTAAAATGACCCTGATTAAAAGTTTACACACCCCAGCTCTTAATACCATGTGTTTCAGCTCTGAGTCTTCGTGGTCGTTGTGGAGAAGGTTCTGTTTATAATCTGATGGTAAAGCCTCCAGTTCCTGTAAGTTCCTGGGTTGTTTTGCATGAGATCTCCCCACAGTGGTTCAATGATACTGAGGTCAGGAGACTGAGATGGAACTAACGGGACCCGGTTCAGAGAAACACCTCCATATTTCACAGTAGGTCTGATGCACCTTCCATCATAGGCCTATTTCACTCTGTTTTCTGGGCTGTGGGCGTTTACAAAGTGCTTTTTTTCATTCCAAATTAGTGGTAAATAAGTTTGTGACAGGCGAGTAACAAGTGTAGCCTAAACATCTTAATCATACGACACTTTTATACAGACGTTCAGTGATTCAGTATTCTGTCACCAAATGCAATTTCAAAGTATTTATTAGAAGTAATAAACCGATCACAGCCAATGAGAGTCTCACATTCTGCTGTTGAACCAATGAAAATGTTGCTCCTGGTTTTGCATTTGTTGCTCTGCTCATGTTCTAGCTATGATTCAGAGCTCATATGCACGGCCGATATTTTTGACCAATATCTTTGGCCGATTTCTCCAAATGTCTGGTCTATAATCCAGTAGAAACATAAATAAGCTCCAGCAGTGGCTGATGTTATTGTATTACTTTAGGTGATTCAGTCATAGTTTCTGTCCCAGCTTTGATTAGCTGCCATTAGCACTAGCGTAGCCTACTGTTGCTAGCCATCCAAAATACAATTGCGGTGGTTAAAACTGAGCGATTGAATTCTCCAGGTTCTGAGCTTCAAAATGAGCTGCAGCATGTCCATATTCACTGAGGTTTAGTGAAACCTGTAGCTATTTAACAAACTTGTAGCAAATCACTTTTCATCGCGATGTTTTTCTGTTTCCCTGAGGCCGAGGAGGAGGTGAGAGGACTCATTTTAAACTCTGAACTCCATCACATTCGGTCCTGGAGATATCGGCTAGATCGATATTGTAAAATGTCCAACTATCGTCCCGATATATCAGCCGGCCGATATACTGGGGCGACCTCTTTATTTAATATCTTTGTTTTTTTGGGTTAAGGTTCTTACGACTTGTAGCCAATAACACTGTAAGATGAGTGGTTCTCCTGTAATTGGCTCCCTTGTCCACCTGGTGCATCCTATAGGCTACAGAACAGCCTGACTGTGAAGCACTCGATTTGAAACACGCGACTCCCCTCCGTTAATACATTATTTGTTGCGTGTCAGTGTCCGCTCACTGTTCCACTGTTTGGTTATTCCATCAAACAGAACGTCTGAGAAAATAGGCTTATAACTAATCTGCCTAAGGAAGAAAATACTGCATCAAAGTTTCTTCTCAAACTGGTCGCCCACATGTTTCAGCCCAGGCTCTATTTCTCACAGTTATGGATCCGTCCTGTGTCCATCAGTCTGTCTGAGTTCAAATCATGAATAACTGTCTGTGCTTTTTTTCACAGATGTAAGAAAAAAAAAACATGATTGTGTCAGAAAAGGTTTTACTAAGTTAAAGGCACAGGGACATACTTTTCATTTATTGCATAGTTATCTTGTAGTTCTGAGTTAAAAAGATGCTACAAACAAAAATTCAGGCAGGAACAGTTGCCGAGTACTGATTTTTTTTGTTGAGCGATAAAAAAGAATACAGAACATTTCCTTCCTTTGTATTCCCGTCTCTAATGAGCATCGCTCTTACACCGGCTCACTATTTTCTCTATGGCCTGTGTGTTTCTGTCACATTTCAGTAATCCACAGCTTTTATGGAAAAGAACGTCCACATGACACTTACGTTCTTGAATTGAGTCGTCAGGTCAGTTTGATCTATGGCAAAGTCTTCTTTCTTTTTGTGATGCATCATCACCAGGATCACAGGCTTCTCTCTCGCTTCATCTGTAACACATTTAAAAGGTTAAAACTGAAACATTTTGTAAAATGTCTTAAATGTGTAAATGTCCATTACAAATTAGCTTCATGTGTTGGTCTAATTAGAGGGAATATACATTGAAGTGAAAAGCACCAGTGAACACATGTTTGTTTACCTGGGATCATACTCAGAGAAAGGACCACACAGAAGAGGAAAACCACATCACACTGGGCTGCTTCAGGAGAAGTAAGATTTATATTATCATTCTTTATCTTCTGAAGGATTTGTTCCTCAGCTCCATGTGCCTGTGCACTCACGATAAGAGCTTTCACATTAACTTTAGGCCGAAAGATTCCTGGAACTGAAAGATAAAGATGCACACGTCACAGGTAAAGACATTGGACACAGACCAAGTTCCAAATCTAATCTAGGTGACTGTATGTTGAAACCTTTGATAAGACCACATGGTCCGCCTTTTTACATGACACTACAGAGCAAACTTTATTTGACACTACCCTTGATACATTGTACCTGCCAAATGTAGTACAATGTAATGTGTAATAACTTGTACCTACGGGTTGATACACAATGGAATAATGTAATAAGACAAATAGGCCTTATCGCTAACTCCTAACCCTAAGGGTCTTATTACATGATGTACCTAAGTACTAATACACATTATTCCATTGTGTATGTACTACAGAGGTACAAGTTATTACAGATTGTTACAGAGCAGATTACATTGTATCAAGCTTGTACAATAAAGTATAACTGGACTGTTTTATTAAGAAATTTAAAGTGCATTGTATTCAGGCCCAGCTCAGCTTGTGTTGCCTCACGGGGCTCGGGTCATGTGACTCTACAGTGTGAGCAGGTCAGTCGTGTGTTAACAGTGTTTGTTTACCTCCGTGACACTCGGGCTTTCTTCATATGAGAGTCAAACATGTCACAGTTTAAGCCCAGCTTTAGTCCAGGAGCATGTTCCAGAGCCACAGATGTCACTTTCTCTGGTTTTTAATTCACGAACAGTGAAACGTGTTCCTGAGGACGTCTTTACAAATGTTATGGAGGCTGATAGTTTTGAAAATCATCTTGTTGAAATAAACCGCTATGTGAAACGAAAACTCGGCCTGGAAACCTCTGGAAACCAATGGCTCAGAGCGACTTCATTTGTTTCTACATGAGCCGCCCTAGGAATACATTGGATAGTAAAATAAAACCTATTTTCCTATAGATCAGTGCCTGCTTGTCATATCAAAACAAACCGTTGTGCCTTGTATTTGATATTCTGATGGGTTTACGCTCCAGGTGAATTTCCAGGTGAATTTCCTGGAGTGGCGTTGTGGCGTAAAGAAGCTAAAACAAATAATCTAAAACAAATTTAACTTTCGCCTCGGCACAAAATACTTTATTTTTGGACTGACGTGTGAATCACAAGATTACCATCATTGGCAAAACCAAACAGGACCTAATACTTTCTGTTTCCCATTGACTGCACTTTTCTTGCCTTGCGTGTCTTGTGTCTGGTGAAAAGTGCTGTACAAATACGATTCCCTTCCCTGTGTTGCCACCACACCCTTGGCCAAACAGTCTGGTCTATTGACATTGTGTTTTCAGTAATCTGATGTGCCATCTCTCACCCTCATGACCTGAGAATGCAGTTTAAACATGTCAAGGTTTGATGGTTATTGACACGAACGCTTAAAGGGCACATTTATCTGGAGTTTTACTTGAGTCTTTTTTCATGGCCAAGGAAAACTCTGCACACCCGGGAGGCGACAGGTGCATAAAAGACAGGGCAACTTGTGCAACAGGGAACAAAAGCTCCCACACACCATGAGGACAGCCCCTGCAGTCGGGTATTTAAAAAACAAAACATTGTATTAGTTATTTCATTCATTTAAAAAGCAAATTCAACATCATTTAACATGGATGAAAAGGAGCAGAAAGAAGTATCACTGTCTGCCCTCTATCAACAGAAAATAATTTACAACAACCTATCAGGTATAGGCCACGTGTGACCCATAAAGCATATTTATAATTATTTGATCATTTTAACATGGAAAAACATCATGAAATACATAGGTTTTACAGGAAAAAAACATGAACTACGTCACAAAAGGCGGAGCATACTTTCACTGAGTGTTAAAATAATTATTTACATGACATTAAATAAAAGTGAATTGTTAAGGCCTCTTGGGCTAAATCATTTTTGTTTCAACACACGATCATGGTATTTCTCCTCGAGGTGGGGGCGGCACCTGCTCAGTCCCGCAGAAATACAGGTATGAAGCATCGCACCCCATTTGGTTGAAGTGGACAGCAACGGGCGAGTCCTTGTCCTGCTGCCTTATTGCACTATTGTAGTTTTTCCAAAGTAAGCTAGTCCATGATCCACACGATCGTAAACACTTGCCCACAGACGCAGATGCTCCTGATTTTCATTAGAAACACACTCTGGACTCGTTTTTGTTTGTCCAGCATTTACAGTTCAGCGAGACTTCAGTGTAGTTAAGATAGTTTAGCTTAGCTTTAGCCTGTAATATCATGAACATTTATTCATGATATTACAGGTAAAAGCACGTAACTAACTCCGAAACTGTAAATTAATGTGGCCGAAAACAAAGCAAGAACAGAAAAAGCTTGCACCTCGAGTGAAACTGCACAGTGCGCCCTCTGCTGGGTAAATGTTGCAATTGCGCCATTCAGCCGACTGCTGTAACCAGGAATCCACCGCCATCAGTCACAAAAACTCTTTGATGGAAATGTGCGTAACGTATAAGTAGAGCTCAACAGTCCCACCTAGCCTGATAAACCACACCCACTTCTTTTCTGCGTGAAAGAAGGCGGGTCTGGACATACATGGTAAACAAGTTGCTGATTGTCGGCTAAGGCCGAACCAATCACGACCGTCAAAGAGAATTGACAAGGTTACGTCCCTCGCTGCGCTGCTATGTTGTTAGTTCAATTAACATTAACATTAGCCAAAACTAATCATGGATGAAGTAGTGGAGGATTTTGCCTCCACGTGCTCGTGAGTTTATATTCAGTTCATATTTTGTGAGTTGGAACAGCTGTCGTCACGTCCGCTAATTGCTAATTGGTTTATTTCACTGACAATCTGTGCGTGTTAGGCCCGCCCGTTCAAACTGCTCCAATTACTTACCAGACTAACTTCCCTGCGTGGAATGGACAGAGAATAGTATGCAGAGCCAGGCAAAGTCCCACCCACTCCCAGTCACGTGTCTGAGTCCGGACGTAAAGTATCCAATTTATTTTTAGCATCGATTTTTCTAGTAATTCTAGAAAAAAGTCCAATATTAAGAGTTTAAAAGCGCAACGCCGGCTAATCAGCTTTGTCCTAACTACCAACGGCCCAGAGTGTTTTATGTTCATAAGTTGGCACAGAGCTGATTAGCAAGGCGTTGTGCTGTTAAACTCTTAATATTTGAATTCTGCAAAAAATAAATGGGATATATTACGTCGGATTCAGACACACGACTGTGAGTGGGTGGAACTGTTGAGCTCTATTCACTTCTGTTATGCACGTTATTAAACTCATTTTTGACAGATGCGCATTTTCACTGATGGAAAGTCCCTATAGTTCCCTAAAGAGAGAAAAAAAAAAAATATATATATATATATATATATATGTATATATATCATGTTTGCAAAGGATAACTGGGATTTATTTTCCTGCCGTGGCCGCATTAGGAAGGATTTTTTTTGTAAACAACACATCTCGTCAGAACATGAGCACAGGCATTGCATGGCTGGATAACTGATAATGGAGGATAACAACTTACTGTTTTATACTATCATTTTGGAATGCATGGTGCTTAAATTATATTATGTTAGCTGTTTGACTGAAATCTTGTGTCTGTATAGTTAACTCTACAGTATATGTCTGATACTCTGAGCTCTGAATGAGAGTTGTCTATAACATTTTTTCTGTTGGTATTTGCTGATGTGAGGTCTGTGCAGTCTGACAAGCTGCAGCAGTAAATGCGTTTACATCTCCAGCTGCCACTTCATACAATATTAGCCGACTTTCAGCGTTGTTGCGCAGGCATTGCATTGTGATCAGCAGGAATTGTTTACTATGCATTTTGACGGACAACAGACTTGGACGAAGGAGAGATTTTGTAGATTTACTGTAGATGCATCTTTGACTTTGTTCAGCAGCAGTTAAGGTCCTGGGAAGATGCATGGTTCGAGGTGGATGTTAACTAAATGTAAAAACTAAAACTAAATGTAAGGAAAGTGGCCTATAGCAAAGAACGAAGATGTCAGAATGATATTGGCTGAATTGGATCAAGTATACCACGCTTTCAATGCGTCGGTTTGCTGTTTGCTGAAGCAAGCTCAGCGTGCCCGACTCCCTCTGCAGGTGGATCACTGACTTCCTGACGGACCGGAGACAGCACGTGCGTCTGGGGAAGATCGTCTCGGACACTCGGACTACAAACACTGGAACTCCTCAGGGCTGTGTACTTTCCCCCTGGCTCTTCTCCCTGTAGACAAACTGCTGCACCTCCAGTCACCAGTCCGTTAAACTGAATCAAGTTTGCGGGAGACACCACCATCACCCAGGACCTCAAATGGGCCAACCATCTGCTCCCTCATTAAGAAGGCCCAGCAGAGGATGTTCTTCCTGCGGCAGCTGAGGAAACTAAAGCTGCCAACCAGGATGCTGGTGCAGTTCTACACGGCCATCATGGAGTCCATCCTCACCTCCTCCATCACCTTGTGGTCCATCCTCACCTCCTCCATCACCGTGTGGTTCCATCCTCACAGGTCCTCCATCCGTGTAGGTCCATCCTCACCTGCCTCCATCACCGTGTGGTCCATCCTACCTCCATCAGAACCGTGTGGTCCATCCCACCTCCTCCATCACCATGGGTCCATCCTCTCCTCCTCCATCACCATGTGGTCCATGCCTCCTCACCATCACATGTGTCCATCTCTCCTCCTCGCATCCATGTGTCCAATCCTCACCTCCATCACCGTGGTGGTCCATCCTCACCATCCTCCACACCGTGTGGTTCCATCCTCACCGTCTCCATCAAGCGCACCGTGTGGTCCATGCTCACCTCTCCATCACCGTGTGGTCATCCTCACCTCCTCATCACCGTGTGGTCCATCCTCTCCTCCTCCCAATCACCAGTGGTCCATCCTCACCTCCATCACCTGTGGTCCATCCTCACCTCTCCCTCACCGTGTTTGGTCCATGCCTCACCTCCTCCATCACCGTGTGTCCATCCTCTCCTCCCCCATCACGTGTGGGTCCATCCTCACGTCCTCCATCACCGTGTGGTCCATCCTCACCTACCTCCATCACCGGTGTGGGTGCCATCCTCTCCTCCTCCATCACCGTGTGGTCCAACCTCACCTCTCCATCAACCGTTGGTCATCCTCCTCCTCCTCCATCACGTGTGGTCCATCCCTCTCCTCCTCCATCACACCGTGTGGTCCATCTCAACCCCTCCATCACGGTGGTCCATCCTCACCCCTCCATCACTGTGTGCCATCCTCTCCTCCTCCATCACTGTGTGGTCCCCTCACCTCCTCCATCACTGTTGGTCCATCCTCTCCCCTCCATCACCTTGTGGTCCCATCCTCACCTCCTCCTCATCACACCGGTGTGGTCATCTCACCTCTCCATCACGTGTGGTCCATCCTCACCTCCTCCATCAAACCTTGTGTCCATCCTCACCTCCTCCATCACCGTGTGGTCCATCCTCACCTCCTCCATCACCATGTGTCCATCCTCAACCCCACCTCCTCCAACACCATGTGGTTCCATCTCACCTCCTCCATCACCACCATGTGGTCCATCCTCACCTCCATCACCATGTGGCCATCCTCACCTCCTCCAATCACCGTGGTCCAATCATCACACTCCTCCATCACCAGTGGTTCCATCCCACCTCCATCACCGTGTGGTTCCATCCTCAAACCTCCTCCATCACCATGTGGTCCATCTCACCTCTCCATCAACCATGTGGTCCATCTCACCTCCATCACCATGTGGCCAATCCTCACCTCCTCCATCACACACAGGTGGTCCATCCTCACCCCCTCCATCACCATGTGGTCCATCTCACATCCAATCACCGTGTGTCATCCTTCCTCCCATCACCCGTGTGTCGCATCTCACTCCTCCTCCATCACCGTGTGTCCATCTCACTCTTCCCATCACCGTGTGGTTCCATCCTCACCTCCTCCCTCCATCACCGTGTGGTCCATCCTCACCTCCTCCTCACGTGTGCCATCCTCACCTCTCCTCCTCCACACCATAGTGGTCACCTCACCTCCTCATACCGTGTGGTCCATCCTCACCTCCTCCTCCATCACCGTGTTGGTCCATCCTCACTCTTCCATCACACTTGTTGGTCACATTCCTCACCTCTTCCATCAGCTTGGTGGTCCTCCCACCGTCCTCCTCCATCACCATGTGGTCCATGCCTCACCTCCTCCATCACCGGTGTGCGTCCAATCCCACTCCCTCCATCACGTGTGGTCCATCTCAACCCGACTCTTACATCACCTTGTGGTCCAATCCTACACTCTTCCATCACCTTGTGGTCCATCCTCACCTCCTCCATCACCCGTGTGGTCCATCCTCACCTGCTTCCATCACCGGTGTGGTCCATCTCAACCTCTTCCATCACTTGGTGGTCATCCTCATCTCCTCCAATCAACCGTGTGGTCCATCCTCACCTCTTCCATCACCTGTGGTCCATCCTCTCCTCCACCATCACCGTGTGGTCCATCCTCTCCTCCTCCATCACCGTGGTGGTCCATCCTCACCTTCCTCCATCACTGTGTGGTCGCATCTCTCCCTCCTCCATCACCATGTGTCCATCCTCACCTCCTTCCATCACCGTGTGGTCATCTCACGCTCTCCATCACACCGGTGGTCCATCCATCACCTCCTCCATCACAATTGGGTCCATCTCACCTCCATCACCGTGTGGTCCATCCTCACTCTTCCATCACCATGTGGTCATCTCACCTCCCCATCACCGTGTGGTCCATCCTCACCTCCTCCATCACGTGTGGTCCATACTCACCCCTCACATCACCATGTGGTCCATCCCTCACCTCCATCAACGTGGTGGTCATCCTCCCTCCTCCATCATCCATGTGGTACCATCCTCACTCCATCACCGTGTGGTCATCCTCGAACCTCCCCTCCATTCACCTGTGGTCCATCTCCACGCTCCTCCATACCGTGTGTCATCCTCACCTCCTCCATCACCATGTGGTCCATCCTCACCTCCATCACCGTGTGGTCCATCCTCACCTCCTCCATCACATGGTGGTCCATCCTCACCTGCCATCACTGTGTGGGCCATCTCACCTCTTCCATCCAACCGTGTGGTCATCCTCAGCTCCTCCATCACCAGGTGGTCCATCCTCACCTCTCCATCACCGTGTGGTCCATCCTCACCTCCTCCAGTCACCGTGTGGTCCACCTCACCTCCTCCATCACGCGCGTGGCCATCCTCACCTCCTCCATTCACCGGGTGTGATCCACCTCACCTCCTCCATCACTGTGTGTCCAATTCCTCACCTCTTCCATTCACACCGTGTGGTCCATCCTACCGTCCCTCCATCACCATGTGGTCCCCCCAAAATCCCCCTCCCCACTCCTCCATCACTGTGTGGTCCATCCTCACTCCATCACCGTGTGGCCATCCTCACCTCCTCATCACCGTGTGGTCCATCCTCACCTCCTCCATCCACCGTGTGGTCCCACCTCACCTCCATCAACCGTGTGTCCATCCCACATCCTCCATCACGTGGGTCCATCCTCACCGTCCATCACCGTGTTGGTCCATCCTCAACCTCCTCATCACCGTGTGGTCCATCCCTCCACCTCTCCACACCGGTGTGGTCCATCCTCACCTCCATGCACCGTGTGTCCATCCCAACCTCCTCCATCAGTGTGGTCCATCCTCACACTCCATCAACCGTGTGGTCCCATCCTCATCCTCCATCAACCGTGTGGTCCACCTCACCCTGCCCTTCCATTCACTTTTGGTGGGGTGGTCCATCCTCACCTCCTCCTATGCACCTTGTGGTCCATCCCTCACCTCCTCCATCCTTGTGGTCCATCCTCACCTCCTCCATCACTTGTGTGGTCCATCCCACCTCCTCCATCACTTGTGGTCCATCCTCACCTCCTCCATCACCGTGTGGTCCATCCTCACCCCTCCAATCTCTTGTGGTCCATCCTCACCTCCCATCACCGTGTGGTTCCATCCTCACCTCCTCCATCACCTTGTGGTCCATCCTCATCTCCTCCATCACTGTGTGGTCCATCATCATCTCCTCATACTGTGTGGTCCATCCTCACCTCCTTCCATCACTGTGTGGTCCATCCTACCTCCCCATCAACCTTGTGGTCCCATCCTGCACCTCCTATTTCACCGTGTGGTCCATCCTCAACCTCCTCTCTCCATCCCTTGTGGTCCATCCCACCGTCCTCCATCACCATGTGTCTCATCTCAATCTCCTCCATCACTGTGTGGTCCATCCTCATACTCTCCATCACTGTGTTGGTCCTCTATCTCCTCCATCACTGTGCTGGCATCCCATCCCTCACCATCCTCCATCACCGGTGTTGGTCATACCTCACCTCTCCATCACCGTTGTTGGGTCCATCTCTCACCACCTCCATCACCAGTGTGGTCATCCTCAACCCACCACTCCTCATCACCGTCGTGGCCATCCTCACCTCCTCCTCCATCACCGTAGATGGATCTCTCCTCACCTCCTCATCAGATCACAAGTAGTGGTCCATACCTACTCTCCTCCATCACTGTGGTGGCATCCTCACCTCCTCCATCACCATGTGGTCCACTTCCTCCTACCATCACCTTGTGGTCCATCCTCACCCCTCCATCCACGTGTACTCCATCCTCACCATCCTCCTCCATCACCAGTTGTGGTCCATCCTTGTCCTCCTCCATCACAGTGTGGATCCATCCCTCTCCTCCTCCATCACCATGTGGTCCATCCTCTCCTCCTCCCATCACCATGTGTCCATACATCACCATCCTACCATCACACAGTGTGATCATCCTCATCACCTCTTCCATATCACCGGTGGTTACCATCCTCACCTCCTCCCTCACTAGGTGTCCATCTCACCTCCTCCATCACCATATGGTCCATGCATCTCCTCACTCCAATCACATGTGGTCCATCCTTCACTCCCTCCATCACCGTAGTGGTATCCTCACCATCTCCCCATCACGTTAGGTCCATCCTCACCTCTACTCACACCTGCTGATGGTTCATCCTCACCTCCCTCCATCACCATGTGGATCATCCTCACCTCCATCACCATGTGGTCCATCCTCACACTCCTCATCACGTGTGATCCAATCCCTCACTCCCTCCATCACCAGTGTGGTTCCATTCCTATCACCTCCTCCTCCATCACGTGTGGTCCATTCTCACCTCCTCATCACCGATGTGGTCCATCCCCACCTCCTCACTCCATCCCATGTGGTCACACTCACCTCTCCATCACTTGTCGAGCCATCCTACCTCCTCCATCCACCGATAGTGGTACCATCCTCACTCCTCCCATCACCGTGTGCGTCCCATCCTACACCTCCTCCATCACCGTAGTGGTCCATCCTCACCTCCCCATCACCGCGTGCGTCCTAACCTCACCTCCTCCATCACCGTGTGGTCCCATCTCACACTCCTCCTCCAATCATACCGTGTGGTCCATACCTCCACCATCCTAACCTCCATCACCCGTGGTGAGTCCATCACCCACCTCTCCATCACCGTGTGGTCCGATTACCCTACCTCCTTCTCAATCACGTG
The DNA here is from genome assembly GCA_007210695.1 of Neogobius melanostomus. NCBI lineage: Eukaryota > Metazoa > Chordata > Actinopteri > Gobiiformes > Gobiidae > Neogobius > Neogobius melanostomus. The sequence goes on along the minus strand of VHKM01000938.1, from coordinate 96,354 downwards.
GTGGTCCCTCCTCACCTCCTCCATCACCGTGTGCCATCCTCACCTCCTCATCAGCTGTGTGGTCCATCCGCTCACCTCCTCCCATCACCGTGTGGCTCATCCTCCACTCTTCCATCACTGATGTGTCCATATCTCATCCTCCTCAGCATCATCTCGTGTGGTCATCACATCACCCATCCTCACTCTCACACAGACTGGTACCAGCCTTCACCTCTTCCATCACCTTTAGTGGACACACATCCTCACCTCTCCTCCAACACTGGTGGGGTCCATACCTCACCAAAGGAAGAGAGTAATCCGTGTGGTCCATCCTCACCGATTCCTCCATCACCATGTGTGGTGCCATCCCGACCGTCCTCCTCCATCAACCGTGTGGTCCATCGCCGTCACCTCTGGTGGGACCATGTGGTCCATACCTCACCTTTTGCCATCACTGTGTGGTCCATTCCTCACCATCTGTTTCCCATCACCTGGTGTGGGTCCATCCTCACCTCCTCCATCACGTGGTGGTCCATCCACTCACCCTTTGAAATATCTGCTCCATCACCGGTGTGGTCCAATCCTACCTCTTCAATCACCGTGTGTCCCATACCTCGAGCCTCCTCCATCAACCTTGTGGTCAGTCCTCAACCTCTCTCTCAGTCACCAGTGTGGTCCATCTCCTCTTCGCATCACCGTTGTCGGTCCATTCCCTCATTCTACCCACATACACACGGTGTGGTCCAGTCCTCACCCTCCTCGCTCCATCACGCTTTGTGGTCGCATCCTCAATCTCCCTCCATCAACTATTGTGGTCCATCCTCCACCTGCCTCCATCACCAGTGTGTCCATCCTCTCGCCTCCTCCATCACCATGTGTACAGTCTTCTACCTCCTGCCATCACCATGGGTGTCCATCCTCTCTCGCCCATCATCTCCAATGTGGGTCTGCGTCTCCTCCTCCATCACGACATGTGGTCCATCCTGCTCCTGGCCTCCATCACCCATGTTGGTCCAATCCTCACCTCCTCCATCACCGTGTGGTCCATCCTCGAACTCAATCCTCCATCACCTTGTGGTCTCCTCACCTGCCTCCATCACCTGTGTGGTCCATACTCACTCTTCCATCACCGTGTGGGTCCATCCTCACCGTCTTCCTTCACCTTTGTGGTCCATCCTCATCTCTCATCTCCTCCATCACGTGTGTCCTCCTCACCTCCTACTTTCGGCATCACCTTGTGGTCCATCCTCATCCCTCCTCATCACCATTGTGGTCCATGCCTCACCTCCTCCTCCATCACCTCGTGTGTCCATCCTCACCTCCTCCTCACCGTGTGGTCCATCCTGCACCTCCTCCATCACCGTTGTGGTCCATCCTCACCTCCTCCATCCTCCGAGGTGTGTCCGCATTGTCGCCTTCTCCATATCTCCAATCACCATGTGGTCCATGTCCTCACCTTCTCTCATCAGCCCGTGTGGTCCCATCCTCATGCCTCTTCCATCACCGTGGTGGTCCATCCCTCAATCTTCCGTCCATCATCCGTGTGGTCCATCCTCAGGAGTCCTCCATCGACCGTGTGGTCCATCCTCTCACTCCTCACATCTCACCGTGTGGTCCTCCCTACTCCTCCCAATCACCATGTGTTGCTGTGTGGTCCATCCTCACTCCCTCATCACGCTTGTGGTCCAGTCCTCTTCCGTACGTCCATCAGCCGATGTGGTCCATCCTCTCCTCCTCCATCACCATGTGGTCCATCCTCAACCGTCCTCCATTCACGTTGGCTCCATGCCTCACCTCTTCCATCACCGTGTGGTCCGATCCTTCACCTCCTCCATGCCACCTTCGTGGTACCATCCTCTCCTCCTCCATCAGCCATGTGGTCAGTCCTCACTCCTCCATCACGTGTGGTCCATCCCTCGAGTCCATCACCGTGTGGTCATCCTCTCCATCCTCCATCATCACACGTGTGGTCCATCCTCACCTTTCTTGTCCATCACCATGTGGTGTCCATCCTCTCCTCCTCCATCACCGTGTGGTCCATCCTCACCTCTTCCATCACCGTGTGGTCCATCCTCACCTTCCTCCATCACCGTGTGGTCCATCCTCACCTCCTTCCATTCACCCATGTGGTCCCATTCCTCTCCTCTCCTCCTCAATCACCGTGTTGTGGTCCATCCTCACCTCTTCCATCACCGTGTGGTCCATCCTCTCCTCCTCCATCACCATGTGGTCCATCCTTCTCCTCCATCATCACCGTGTGGTCCATCCTCACCCTCCCATCACCGGTGCCATCCTCACCTCTTCCATCACCGTGTGGTCCATCCTTCCTCCTCCATCATCTCCATGTGGTCATCCTCTCCTCCTCCATCACCATGTGGTCCATCCTCACCTCCTCCATCACCATGTGGTCCATCCTCACCTCCCCATCACCGTGTGGTCCATCCTCACCTCTTCCATCACCGTGTGGTCCATCCTCTCCTCCTCCATCATCTCCATGTGGTCCATCCTCACCTCCTCCATCACCATGTGGTCCATCCTCACCTCCTCCATCACCATGTGGTCCATCCTCACCTCCTCCATCACCGTGTGGTCCATCCTCTCCTCCTCCATCATCTCCGTGTGGTACCCAGGTGCTACATACCGGTTGTTGTCTTTAACATAGTTTAAATTTATTCTTCTTACGTATAGTCTTATAGTTTTATAGTTTTAAAGTGTTTTATTATTATTTATCTAAGTTATATGTTTTATGTTTCTTGTGCACGATTGACCAAAACAAAATCCTAGTTGTGAATCTGTTCATAACCATGGCAATTATTACTATTCTGATTCTGATACTAACTCACCTGTCCGCAAGGCCATGGGAACTCAAGGTGCTGCAGCTCCCCCTGGTGGATAGTTAGTGTATTGCAAACAATATTATTACATTGTAACTTCTTACCGAGCGCTTTTTCTCCAGATCGGCTTTACGCAAATCTCAAGCTTCTCGACTGGAGCGCACAGCCTATAGGCCACAGTAACGCCTCATTTGAAAGCTAAGACCTACAGAACTGATTGTAACTTTCTGTCACCACGTTTATGTCACACTTTTGAACAGTTTTTGTCTCTTTTTTTTTGTCGTGTTTTTGACGCTCTATTTTTTCGCACTTTTCTCATTTTTTGTGTTGCCTCTTTGTTACATTTTTGTCTATTTATTGTCCTTTTTAAATTGCTGTTTCATCACGTGTTTTTTTGTCGCTTGTTTTGTTGCTCTTTTGGTCGTTTTTTGTTGTATTTACATCCTCGTTTTTTGAACTATTTTTACACTTTTTTAAGAAGCTTCTAGATTGGGTGAAGTCAAACTGGAGAAAATGTGCTCGGTTCAGGCGGGGGTTAGGAGGTTAAAGAAGCGTTTTAGGGTAATCTTGTCCCTCAGCACCCCCTAACCAAAACACGTTCCCACAGATGTGGATGCTCCGCAAGAACAGCCTTTTCTATACCACAGTCCGTTGTTATGGTCCAGTCCTCTCTTCTCCTCCCATCTCCCCTCCCCTTGTGTGTTTACCTTGTTTGTCACTTCCTGGGCGGCTCCCTCGTTACTCACCTGCTGTGCTCCACACCTGCATCTCATCAAGCAATCAACTCTGTAGAAAATGCCACCAGACCTTCGCTCCGTTGCCAGATTGTGCCGTCGCTCGTGTGGTGATCATCAGCTTTTTGAGCTTTTTGTAATACTTTTTTGATTCTTGAACTAACCTGCCTCTTCCGTATCCAGTTCAGTTTGGAGTCAGTTCCTGCACCACTGCCATCCGTCCTGTCTGTGTCTCCGTCTGGATTTCCCACCATACTCCTACCTCTTCTTTGTGGCTGTCCAGGATCCCCCTTCCACTTACTGCCTTGTTAAATAAACACTATCATTTCTGCATTTTTGAGTCTGCCAGTCATTGTCCATGACATCCATATGCACCAACCAGAAAACCTCCAAGCCTCTCCAGAGCCTATACAAAGTATCCTGCAATACACTGGGTCACTGCTAGTTTTGTATGCGTTGCCATCACTTTCCGTGAAAAACCATCGTAAAGATCCACCTGTAACCATGCAGGTGTAACTTCCCAGGACCCTGTAACTATTAAATCTACACAATCTCTTCTCCTTCCAAGTCTGTTTTTCAAAATGCGTTAAAGTTTAGACTTTTCTCCAAATTGTTTATCCCTTAAAGGAACAGGCCAGCGTGTTTCCATACTGAGGTATCTTCTTACCTGAGCTTAGGCGAGTTGATACGTACCTGTCTGGTCTTTGTGCGTGCGCTCAGTCATGCAAAACAACCAAAGATGTTGTTAGCATTTGGCCTCTCCCAGTATATTCCTATAGTCGGGGGGCCAAAGTCTCAAAAATGGATTGAACCTGACATGGTCTGCCATACTTTTTATTTGTGTTTTTCTGTTAACTTTAACCCTAAGGACCAATAATTGGAGGGTCTGCTCTGCTGGAAATATCGCGAATTTTTTTTTTGGCCATTTTAGTGTATGCACCCCCATGTCGAAAAAGTCGCTTTTGACACTGGTCTAAAGTTTGGTTTAGGCCATTTACAGCCCATTAGAAAATGATTTACACATTGTATTTGGTATCATTTTAAAGAAGACATTTTCATGTCTCATTTGAGCCCAAATGTACTACTCTGTGACAATTACTGTGGTAACCATCGCTCCTCTAACTCAACCTGAGGACGTTTTTTCACCATTTTCGCCAAAACAGTTTTACTACGTTTAATGCTGTTTCTTCCAGGAACATCACAGACACAAATGTTTGATACTGGGAAACTCTCTAGACTCTGAGGATTCAGGAAATGTATAACATGTCAGCACTTTCTCCTCTTTGTGAGCCACAAAGTAGAAGAATGTCCACCTCATATGCGCCTCTTCAATAGAAATAAGCCTATATCGGCCATTCTGAGGTTGGAACAGCTGGTGGACCTTCTGCCCAGGACAGGCCCAACTTGAAATTACATCATAGAGAAGAACAGTTCTGTATTTTCAAAAAAACATTTCAAAAAAGTTCTTCCTCTATTTTGTATTATATAGCTCTTTATCATTATGCCTATACTATGCCATACACACAATGTCGCTCTGTTGCTTTCACTACTACAATATACATAACCCTCTAAATCTGTCTAAAATGTCTCGATAATACAACCACAGTTTGGCTTTGAAGACACCACATGTATGCCTAAATACCATATGTATTGGTTGTACACTCGGGGTGCGATTTGTCAAAAAAAACAGGAGGATAATTACTCAAATTACTTCAAACCCATGTTGTAAGATGAGTTCTAACTGTCTAGCTCAGTGTGCGGGGGAAGGGTGGGGGGAGGGGGGTGACAAGCATCTTGGGGGACGGGCATGGCCCCTATGGCCTGCCCATAGCGATGGGTATGCCTACCTTAAGGACCTATTGTCGGAATAGCGGTGTCAAAAAGTGTCGGATTGGCGGTGTGTCGCAATGGAGGGGTGTTGGCAGGGTGCGATTTGTCAAAAAACAGAAGGGAGGATAGTTACTCAGTCACTTTATTGCATAAAAAGCACATACATTTCATGCTGTTGAACTTTAAACCCAGTGTTGTAAGATGTGTTCTAACTGTCTAAGCGCGCACAGCCCAATTCAGTGCGTAATGATCCAGCCTATAGCCTACTCTGAGGCAGATATTTATATATGAGACGCATAGGCCTATGTTACATGTTCCTCTGTATAGTTTTGGATTACATTCAGCGAGGGAGACAGGAGAGGAGAAACTTCAAATGGCCTGTGCATAGACGACTGAAGTAGGGGGGCGACCCCTGCAGAGCGCCTGTTGCTCAGGGAGTTGGGCCGTTTTGGAAACTCTTGATGATCAAGCTTTAAGTAACCAATGTAGTGTGACCAGGGCGACGGGTGTCTTTCTTTATTGAGGCACAGAGCTGGAAATGTTACAGCATGCACATGTATGCGCTCTGCTGGCACTTCTCAGAACCGAATCAGAACCGTGTGTAAAGGTTCCTCATCCTGTTTGTAAAACTGTCGTAAACTGTTGTAAAATGCGCTGGGTGTCACACGTGGCTGTGGGTATTAACACACAGGCTGCCCGCGGATCGGGGTCCGGTCATAAATTCTCCTATGATCGCGGGCCGGGTTGTGGCGGTTGCCGCCACTCATTGCCACCATGCGCGCATTCATAGTTCAGCCACGATTCATTCTATCATCTTTAGAGCAGGTTTTTTTATGTAAAATAAGCAGCGTTTTGCTGCTTGTGATCCAGAGGACGCTTGAGCTCAAAGTCTCCTATTTTCCACGGTATGTGCGTCTGTGCGTCAGCTATCAGGCAGTCATAAGAAAAAAGAAAAGAAAAAAAACACCTATTTGCAAAGTTGCTGGTGACGAAACATGCGATCCGTGAGTGTTTGTGACTCCGCAGACCCTCGCTCTCTGCAGCAGTCATCTGCAGAGTATAGACCTTGTGCACATCAAAGCCCGCTAAAGCAGAGATCACCCGCGTCTCATGTAAAATGAAATCAATTGGCCAGCAGGTGCACGGATCTTAAACGCACAGCCAATTTTCCAATTCTATCCCCCCTACGTTTAATACAATAATACAGCAGAAGTAGGGATAGGGATAAAAGAAAGAGACAGGGACAAGAAAACCAGGAGGGGGGAAAATCCCCTCATCCCCCCCAGCAAATCGCACCCTGTGTACACTACCTGTAGATACTAACTTACTGTAGTTAATGTATTTGCTGTAGAAAACGGCACTGTTCTGAAGGTGGATTTGCCATAAACCACAGGTTTACTACAAACACCCTTTTTTACTCCATCCATCCATTTTCTTCCGCTTTATCCGGGGCCGGGTCGCGGGGGCAGCAGTCTCAGCAGAGATGCCCAGATTTCTCGATCCACGCACACCTCCTCCAGCTGTTCTGGAGGGACCCCGAGGCGACACCAGGTCAGAGACCTGGCCAGGTGTCCTGGGTCTTCCACGAGGCCTCCTCCTATTAGGACATCCCTGGAGCACCTCCCGAGTGAGGTGGCCAGGAGGCTCCGAAACTGATACCCGAGCCACCTCAGCTGGCTCCTTTAGACCGCCCCAGTGCACGCTGAAGGTCCTGAGGCCAACAGAACAACATCATCTGCAAACAGCAGAGATGAGATCCTGAGGTTCCCAAACCGGACACCCTCCGGCCCCTGGCTGCACCTAGAAATTCTGTCCATAAAGGTAATGAACAGAACCGGTGACATAGGGCAGCCCTGGCGGAGACCAACACGCACCGGAAACAAGTCTGACTTACTGCCGGCAATGCGAACCAAGCTCCTGCTGCGGTCATACAGGGAACGGACAGCCCTTAGCAGAGGGCCCCGGACCCCATACTCCCGGAGCACCCCCCACAGGGCACCACGAGGGACACGGTCGAACGCTTTCTCCAAATCCACAAAGCACATGTGGACTGGTTGGGCGAACTCCCACGAACCCTCGAGCACCCGATGTAGGGTATAGAGCTGGTCCAGTGTGCCACGACCGGGACGAAAACCGCATTGTTCCTCCTGAATCCGAAGGTCGACTATCATCCGGATCCTCCCTGGAGTAGACCTTACCGGGGAGGCTGAGAAGTGTGATCCCTCTGTAATTGGAGCACACCCTCCGATCCCCCTTCTTAAAGAGAGGGACCACCACCCCGGTCTGCCAATCCAGAGGCACTGTCCCCGACTGCCACGCGATGTTGCAGAGACGTGTCAACTAATACAGTCCTACTTTTTTACTGATTAGTAAATTGTTATAGTTTTATAAGGTCCTTTCAATAAAGTTTTTTTTTTCATCACTAATAAGTCAAATAGTGAGGTGTTATAGAGTATAAGCAGGACATGAAGAGTCAACACAAAATAACTACAGTCTAGTCCTGGACCAAATCACAGTGGCAGTCTAAACAAGACAGGTTTAACTATTTATCTAGCCTTTCTGAAGTTATTCTAAGTTCTTTGTACATGTTAAAATTGTCACACTGCCTAACAGAATGAGCATTAACTAACCTAAGGTGAGTATGTTTGACTAAAACAACAGAAACAGACCTCAGGAGGATGGCCTGAGGGCCATATGTTTTCTCATGTCACCAGTGGTTACAGCCTGGCTGCACTGTGGAGTGTGGCATTTGTCATTGAACACCAGTATTGTCTCTTCAGTCTTGGGCGCTGTACACGGCACCAATGATCTACTGTATTACTGAACCTAATCAGCATCCGCAAATCTGAGATCTGGATTTTGACCATCCATCCTTTATCTTCCAATTTACCCATGGTCAGGTCATGGATGCAGCATCAAAGCAGGGATTCACAGACATCCCTCTCCATGCACACTTCCTCCAGCTCTCCTGAAGCAATCCCAGGCGTTCCCAGGCCACAGGGAGACATAGTCCCTCCAATGTGCCCCCCAAGCCACCTCAGCAGACTCGTCTCGATAGGAAAGAGCGGCGGTTCTACACCAAGCTCCTTCCAGGTGACTGAGCTCACCTAGGAGGAAACTCATTTCGGCTGCTTGTATCCGCGATCTTGTCCTTTCAGTCATTACCCAGGTCTCATGACCATAGGTGAGGGAAGGACGTAGATTGACTCAGCTCCCTCTTCACCACAACAGTCCCATACAGTGACCGCATCACTGCTGACGCCGCACCGATCCGTCTATCGATTTCACGCTCCATCCGTCCCTCACTCGTGAACAAGACCCCGGGATACTTGAACTCTCCACTTGAGGCAAGGACTCTCCACCGACCTGAAGCAGGGAAGCCACCTTTTTCCGGTGGAGAACCATGACCTCGGATTTGGAGGTGCTGATCCTCATCCCGGCCGCTTCACACTCGGCTGCAAACCAGAGCAGCTGAAGGTCCTGATTTGATGAAGCTCACAGAACAATATCATCTGCAAACAGCAGAGATGAGATCCTGGACACCCTCCGGTCACTGGCTGTACCTCGAAATTCTGTCCATAAAAGTAATAAGTAACTTTTTGTTTATTCATTTATAAACACATTTCATGTGGCCAGGACAGACTCAATGTGCCTAGAAGAAAATAAATATATTATGTAATATTAAAAACAAAAATCAAATATATTAAAATATCAAAGAGAAATCCAGTGTGACAATTTTAACATGTACAAAAAACTTGAAATAACTTCAGAAAGTCTAGATAAATAGTTAAACCTGTCTTGTTCAGACTGCCTCTGTGATTTGGTCCTGGACTGTACTAGACTGTAGTTATTTTGTGTTGACTCTTCCTGTCCTGGTTCTACTCTATAACACCTCACTATCATTACACAACTATATTTGACTTATTAGTGATTAAATAAAACAACTTTAATGAAAGGATCTTATACAATATTTACATGATCAATTTACTAATTGGTAAAAAAGGGTGTTGTTCGTAGTAAACCTGTGGTTTATGGCAAATCCACCTTCAGAATAGTGCAGTTTTCTACAGCAAATACATTGACTACAGTAAGTTAGTATCTAGTGTACAACCAATACATATGGTATTTTAGGCATACATGTGGTGTCTTCAAAGCCAAACTGTTGGTTGTATTATCGAGACATTTTAGACAGATTTAGAGGGTTATGTATATTGTAGTAGTGAAAGCAACAGAGCGACATTGTGTGTATGGCATAGTATAGGCATAATGATAAAGAGCTATATAATACAAAATAGAGGAAGAACTTTTTTTGAAATGTTTTTTTGAAAATACAGAACTGTTCTTCTCTATAATGTAATTTCAAGTTGGGCCTGTCCTGGCAGAAGGTCCACCAGCTGTTCCAACCTCAGAATGGCAGATACATATAGGCTTATTTCTGTTGAAGAGGCTCATATGAGGTGGACATTCTTCTACTTTGTGGCTCACAAAGAGGAGAAAGTGCTGACATGTTTTACATTTCCTGAATCCTCAGAGTCTAGAGAGTTGTCCAGTATCAAACATTTGTGTCTGTGATGTTCCTGGAAGAAACAGCGTTAAACGTAGTAAAACTGTTTTGGCGAAAATGGTGAAAAAACGTCCTCAGGTTTGAGTTAGAGGAGCGATGGTTACCACAGTAATTGTCACAGAGTAGTACATTTGGGCTCAAATGAAACATGACAATGTATTCTTTAGAATGATACCAAATACAATGGTGTAAATCATTTTCTAATGGGCTGTAAATGGCCTAAACCAAACTTTGGACCAGTGTCAAAAGTGACTTTTCCGACATAGGGGTGCATACACTAAAATGGCCACAATTGTTTTTCGCGATATTTCCAGCAGAGCAGACCCTCCGATTATTGGTCCTTAGGGTTAAAGTTAACAGAAAAAACACAAATAAAAGTATGGCAGACCATGTCAGGTTCAATCCAATTTAAAGAGCTTTTGAGACTTTGGCCCCCGACTATATAGCTCAAAGGGGTGAAGTTGGAAGCTACCACGCTCTGGGCACATAGACCAGACGGGTACGAATCAACTCGTCTGAGCTCAGGTAAGAAATATCTCAGTATGGAAAAACACTGGCCTGTTCCTTTAACAGTTTTCAAACATGACCATAAATGGGCGATTCCAGAGATGCCGTCTGTACCTACGCCTGCGCAACGACACTGAAAGTTGGCTGATATCGTTGTATGAAATGTTGGATGGTGATGTAAACTCTAGGTGGGGCTGTTGCACAGTGCACACTGTGTTAAGTATACATTTAATACTACTATCAGATCTACTGAAACACATTTACTGCTGCAGCTTGTCAGACTATAAAGAAGCATTACCCTCAGTCAGCCCTGTGGCCAAAACGGCACCAAAAAAGAAAATTATTTATTTTACACACATATATTTTTTCTCTCTTTAGGGAACTTTAGGGGCTAATTGTTGCTTTAGCCTTTGTATTCTTGACATGGTTGTAGACATGAACCTACATAAACATATCCCTTAAATACAGAATGAATTATGATGAATCAGAATTTTATACCATATTTTAAATTGGCTATATATTTCCTTCTGAGGGAAGTTACAATAATCTCATGAAAAAAGGTGCAGTAATAAATATGTTTTATCCCCGTTTGCGTTTGCCAAGAGTTTAGGTTAAGCCAAAGAACTTGTCCTGGTTCGACTCAGTTTATGTAACAACATCAACAACATCATCATAACAATGTAATATGCAACACCATGAAAGTCGACATACAAAATGGATTCCATATTCTCAATAGGAGTAGGAGCATAGACATAAAAAGGAGAAGCGTCATTCGATCCTTACGCATGCGGACAGTTAGCAAAGAAGCTTTTCAGATTCCATTATTAGCCTGCTCAATGTATTTTCCCTATAGCCGTTAGCATTAGCCACCAAACATCTCAAATTGTGAACAATTCAGATGTTTTCAGCTGTTGTCAACCCATCGGCCACATTTAGGGGAGGCCAAAGCCTCGTTAGAAATCATTATACATGTACAGACCTTTGGATAATTTATTTCAGATACAAATTAGCGTCTAAAAGTGTCCACTGAACTAAAAGCTTCATCACATTCAAGTTTCTGATTTTCATGGGTTGGATTCACAAATACACATGTAATGGACATTAAACATAATCTTGTGATATGCACATGATAAATAACCACCGTGAAACATGTCATGCTTGGCCGTACTGTAGCTGCCTTCACTTTACTGTTATTATTTTGGTTATTTGTCACCATCAGATTTGGTTAACTTTTGTTTGAACTTTAACAGCAGTTTGTGTGGCTGGTATGTTTACTGAGATCAAAATGTGCCCATTAGGAAATAGGAATAATTATTAACATCAAACATTGGTTATATTAAATATAACATGATCCATCCATTGAACAAAACAACGCAAGTCATGTTGATGTGAAGGCTGCCATCTACTGTTTGTATCGGTCAATTACAGGTCCATTATGGCCTGTTTCAATGAAAACTTCACAAAATATAAATGTATTGTTTAAATGTGGCAAGAATATTGCAAACATATCACACTGTGATTAGTAGCAATCCTTAATCCTTATGATCAGACTTGCATTTGTTGTTATGATGGGTTTTATCAGAAAAAATGCCAACAGTTCCATTACATTACATTGGCTGCATAATAACATATGCCGGACCAAGATGGCGGCGTGGCGTCCGTATTTCAACAATGGAACAAAGCCACTAAGGACATTTCTCTTTTTATTTCTATGAGTAGGAGGATGAAAACGTTTGTACTCTACCTCTCTTCTAGGAACTGAGGCCTTTGTTTGTAAGATTTGTAGAATTTTCTAATTGTCTTTACAGCTTTTTTATTAGAAGAACATGTGATCAGTCCGTTCTTGGTCCGATGGTAAATAATGTTAACATGTAAATCTATGTTGTCGTATTTATCGCTCCAGTCAGTTATATCCATTGAGACGTCTGTTTCTCTGGTGTGATGCATCACCACAAGAATCACTGGCTTCATTCTGGCCCCGTCTGAACAAAAGAGAAAAACAAACAAATGAATGAATGGGATATAATGTAACAGAAAGACAGTGAAGAGAACTAATATAGCCCATTATATCATGTAACGTTGTAATATATTTGGAGTTAATCCATGGCAGAATAACTCAGAGCAGTAGATCAGTGACTGTAATTATTCAAATGTTTTGTGCTGAACAGGGACCAGGGTTATGGCCGGTCTTTGTCTCCCTCTTGTGTTTTCCAGGCCTGGCTCTTGTCTCTGATAATAATAAACCGCTGAACAAAGACTTCAGATTCTCCTGCACTCAAGATTGTTCTGTTTACATTAGCAGTTCATGCCTTTGGTCAAGTCAAGTTCTCCTAAAAACAAGTGTCGTTTTGTTCCTGACTTATTCTAGATCTCCTGCCTGCTTCAGAGACGACATCAAGCCAAATCTAGAACCAAGACATGTTTGTTTCTGCACAGTTTGCCTTTTCATCTGCTTTGTGGTCCTAAACTCAAGCCCTAACAAGTTGTCTTTCTCTACAGGTTCACTTTGTTAATGAAACTACAGTGTGAAAGCGTCAGTAAAGTTTATCCAAACAGATTTGACCTGGTATCATTTCCATAGCGGCACACACGTCCGACGCAGCTCGAGTGCAGACTGGACAGAAGAGGACGACCATTTCACTCTTTGTTGGATTTCAGTAACTTTTACTTTAGTTTTTTTCAGAATTGTTTCACTGGCTCCAAATGTATTGGCAGCAACCACACTCAACACCTTGGCTTTTGTGAAAGCCCGAAGACGGAATGGATTACCTGTAAGAGAGAAGACAAGTAGTTAATTATTATTCATGATAAGTTCCCCCTCATTTCTAATAAAGTAAAACATCCATCCACAGGAGCCAACCACAAACTGCTTCATATATTAATTAATATTATCATTTTCCTAAGCTTTTGTTTGCTTGTCTTGCCCTGTTTTGGATCTGCCTTTTGCTTTGTTGGTATTTTCTGAGTGTTTGGGGCTTTGGTTATTTTAGATCTCGTCAGTGCAGTTCTAGTTTGAGCTGTAGTCATTTTAAAGTTCAGTCCGTGTTCGCACTAGGCGTCGCACCATCAGCCACGTAACAATCAGCTGTTCAACGAACCTGCACAGATACTTAAAGAAAACCGAACCTTTGGATGTGATCCTTATTAGAGCCCTGCACGGGCCTGATTTCTGGGCCCGAGCCCGGCCCGCGGCCCGGCTCTCTCTCTCTCTCTCTCTCGCTCTCTTTCCAATATTTTCCAAATGCGTGATTAAACAGCGCTGCAACAGTTGACCTGCATTGTATGAATAAATAAACACTTCTATCTAACGTAACATAAAGCACAGTGTTTATTTTTTATTGTTGGGAGGAACACGCATGCATTTGTTTCCTGGAAGCACTGCGAAAACATACCGTCGATAGAAGCACTCCGCACGCAAACTGCTCCGTCCTCTCTCTCCATACCGCTTTGCAGAGGTTTACCCACGGCGGGGAAACGAAACCCCCCCACGCCACAGCCCACAGGGACGGCAGGTACATGTTTGTGGCAAGAGGTGGCGGGTCAAGACGGGGCGAGAGGACATAGCGTCGATAGAAGCACATCCGCACGCGAACCGCCCGGTCCTCTCTCTCAATACGACCGCTTTGCAGAGCTGTACGCACGGCCAGGAAAACCCACGCCACGGCCCACGGGGACGGCAGGTACATGTTTGTGTTGTGTTGGCGGGTCAAGACAAGACGGGGTGTGAGAGAGCAGGTGGGCAGGGAGAGAGGGAGTGAGGAGAGCGGGTGCTGCATTTAATGTCGCCATTTAAGTTGGTTAAAAAATAGCAGCACAACGCATTGGCGGGGAAAACCAAGCCCAAAGCCCGGCCCGCGGGCCTTCGGGCCTTCGGGCCGTCGGGCCCTCGGGCCTCGGGCTCAAATGCAGGGCTCTAATCCTTATAAAGCGCCTGGAGAGCTACTGACAGCTTAAGCTCAAATCGCCTCATGGAGAGGAAAGTTTTACTGCACAGCAGGAAGGGAACGAGGGGCAGAAGAGAGGCATACCTGGAGGAACGTCCTGGCGGGGGCTTTGAGGAGAAAGGTTGGGAACCACTGGTCTACTATTGTGAATGAGGGGTTAGGGACTAGGGTGGATATTTTTATGTAATAATTCATAAGCTCAGAACATCAGCTGCAGTGACTGGTGGAGGCCCGGCCACCAGTGCGAATGAGTCCCCATTCGCACTCTCAAACACACTCTCATTCATCCTGACCTATTGTACATGTTTTTAGTGGTAGGGGAAACCTGAGTACCCGGAGGAAACCTACACAGACACAGGGAGAACATGCAAACTCCACACAGAAAGGCCCCGTCCAGGTGGGAATCGAACCCGGGACCTTCTAGCTGTGAAGCACGAGCGCTAACCATTGCGCTACCGTGCTATCTTATAAATAAAATTGGCATTGACATTGAAGTCAAGATGCTACATCCAGAAACAACAGCTGATGCAGATGAAAGAAAACCTACAACAGCTACAATAGCTACCATAACAACTAATTCATCATTAATTTCAGAGTTTGCACAAATTAACCTCATAGCAAACCATGTTTGTCACATCTAACACTCTGAGGGAAAACTACAGTCACAGCTCTGACCTCTGTCACATGATGTATCCGAGGCGAGATGTTTGGAGTGAGGTTCTTTCTCAGAGACATTTGTGCGACTTGTAGCTGCGCAGCTGTGGCTAATGTCCACAAATCTTTTCCATGGCCTCCAAAGGTTTCGGCTGTTGTAGCTATTGTAGCTGTTGTAGCTGTTGTAGTTATTGTAGCTATTGTAGCTGTTGTAGCTGTTGTAGCTATTGTAGTATTGTAGCTGTTGTAGCTATTGTAGCTGTTGTAGCTGTGTAGCTATTGTAGCTGTTGTAGCTGTTGTGCTGTTGTAGCTATTTAGCTGTTGTAGCTGTTGTAGCTGTTGTAGCTGTTGTAGTTATTGTAACTGTTGTAGCTGTTTTGTAGCTGTTGTAGTGTTTGTAGCTGTTGTAGCTGTTGTAGCTGTTGTAGCTGTTGTAGTTGTTGTAGCTATTGTAGCTGTTGTAGCTGTTGTAGCTGTTGTAGCTATTGTAGCTGTTGTAGCTGTTGTAGCTGTTGTAGCTGTTGTAGTTATTGTAGCTGTTGTAGCTGTTGTAGCTGTTGTAGCTGTTGTAGCTATTGTAGCTGTTGTAGTTTGTAGCTATTGTAGCTGTTGTAGCTGTTGTAGTTATTGTAACTGTTGTAGCTGTTGTAGTTATTGTAGCTGTTTGTAGCTGTTGTAGCTGTTGTAGTTATTGTAGCTGTTGTAGCTGTTGTAGCTGTTGTAGCTGTTTGTAGCTGTTGTAGCTGTTGTAGTATTGTAGCTGTTGTAGCTGTTGTAGCTGTTGTAGCTATTGTAGCTGTTGTAGTTATTGTAGCTGTTGTAGCTGTTGTAGCTGTTGTAGCTGTTGTAGCTGTTGTAGTTGTTGTAGCTGTTGTAGTTGTTGTAGCTTTGTAGCTTGTTTTGTTTTAGCTTTGTAGTTTGTAGCTAGTTGTAGCTGTTGTAGCTGTTGTAGCTGTTGTAGCTTTGTAGCTTTGTAGCTGTTGTGTTTGTAGCTATTGTAGCTGTTGTAGCTGTTGTAGTTTTGTAGCTGTTGTAGCTGTTGTAGCTGTTGTAGCTGTTGTAGCTTTGTAGCTTTGTAGATATTGTAGCTATTGTAGCTGTTGTAGCTGTTGTAGTTTTGTAGCTGTTGTAGCTGTTGTAGCTTTTGTAGCTGTTGTAGTTTTAGTTGTTCTATTGTTAGCTGTTGTAGCTGTTGTAGTTGTGTAGCTGTTGTAGTTTTGTAGCTGTTGTAGTTATTGTTTAGCTTTGTAGCTGTTGTAGCTGTTGTAGCTGTTGTAGCTGTTGTAGTTATTGTAGCTGTTGTAGCTGTTGTAGTTATTGTAGCTGTTGTAGCTGTTGTAGCTGTTGTAGTTGTTGTAGCTGTTGTAGTTGTTGTAGCTGTTTTATCTGTTGTAGCTGTTGTAGCTGTTGTAGCTGTTGTAGCTGTTGTAGCTGTTGTAGCTGTTGTATTGTAGCTGTTGTAAGCTGTTGTAGTGTAGCTTGTAGCTGTTGTAGCTGTTGTAGCTGTTGTGTAGCTGTTGTAGCTGTTGTAGTTATTGTAGCTGTTGTAGCTGTTGTAGCTATTGTAGCTGTTGTAGCTATTGTAGCTGTTGTAGTATGTAGTTTGTAGCTGGTATTGTAGCTGTTGTAGCTGTTGTAGCTGTTGTAGTGTTGTAGCTGTTGTAGTTATTGTAGCTGTTGTAGTATTGTAGCTGTTGTAGTTATTGTAGCTGTTGTAGCTGTTGTAGCTGTTGTAAGCTGTTGTAGTTATTGTAGCTGTTGTAGCTGTTGTAGTTATTGTAGCTGTTGTAGCTGTTGTAGCTGTTGTAGTTTGTAGCTTGTATGTTGTAGCTGTTGTAGTTTATTGTATGTAGCTGTTGTGTAGTTGTAGCTGTGTAGCTGTTGTAGCTGTTGTGTAGCTGTTGTAGTTGTTTGTAGCTGTTGTAGCTTGTTGTAGCTATTGTAGCTGTTGTAGCTGTTGTAGCTGTTGTAGCTTATTGTAGCTGTTGTAGCTGTTGTAGCTGTTGTAGCTATTGTAGCTGTTGTAGCTGTTGTAGTTTTAGCTGTTGTAGTTTTGTAGCTATTGTAGCTGTTGTAGCTGTTGTAGCTTTGTAGTTATTGTAGCTGTTGTAGCTGTTGTAGCTGTGTACTGTTGTAGTTATTGTAGCTGTTGTAGCTGTTTGTAGCTGTTGTAGTTATTGTAGCTGTTGTAGCTGTTGTAGCTGTTGTAGCTGTTGTAGTTATTGTAGCTGTTGTAGCTGTTGTAGCTGTTGTAGTGTTGTAGCTATTGTAGCTGTTGTAGCTGTTGTAGTTGTTGTAGTTATTGTAGCTGTTGTAGCTGTTGTAGCTGTTGTAGTATTGTAGCTGTTGTAGCTGTTGTAGCTGTTGTAGTTATTGTATGTTGTAGCTGTTGTAGCTATTGTAGTATTGTAGCTGTTGTAGCTGTTGTAGCTGTTGTAGTTATTGTAGCTGTTGTAGCTGTTGTAGCTGTTGTAGCTGTATTGTAGTTATTGTAGCTGTTGTAGCTGTTGTAGCTGTTGTAGCTATTGTAGCTGTTGTAGTTATTGTAGCTATTGTAGCTGTTGTAGCTGTTGTAGTTATTGTAGTTATTGTAGCTGTTTGTAGCTGTTGTAGCTGTTGTAGTTATTGTAGCTGTTGTAGCTGTTGTAGCTGTTGTAGTTATTGTAGTTTTGTAGCTATTGTAGCTGTTGTAGTATTGTAGCTGTTGTAGCTGTTGTAGCTGTTGTAGTTATTGTAGCTGTTGTAGTTATTGTAGCTATTGTAGCTGTTGTAGCTGTTGTAGCTGTTGTAGTTATTGTAGTTATTGTAGCTGTTGTAGCTGTTGTAGCTGGTATTTGTAGCTGTAGCTTGTAGCTGTTGTAGTATTGTAGTTATTGTAGCTGTTGTAGCTGTTGTAGCTGTTGTAGTTATTGTAGCTGTTGTAGCTGTTGTAGTATTGTAGCTGTTGTATTATTGTGTATTGTAGCTATTGTAGCTGTTGTAGTTATTGTAGCTGTTGTAGCTGTTGTAGCTATTGTAGTGTTGTAGTTTAGCGTTGTAGTTTGTAGCTATTGTAGCTGTTGTAGCTGTTGTAGTGTTGTAGCTATTGTAGCTGTTGTAGCTGTTGTAGCTGTTGTAGTTATTGTAGCTGTTGTAGCTATTGTAGCTGTTGTAGTTATTGTAGCTTATTGTAGCTGTTGTAGCTGTTGTAGCTGTTGTAGCTGTTGTAGTTATTGTAGCTATTGTAGCTGTTGTAGCTGTTGTAGCTGTTGTAGTTATTGTAGCTGTTGTAGCTGTTGTAGCTGTTGTAGTTTTGTAGCTATTGTAGCTGTTGTAGCTGTTGTAGCTGTTGTAGTTATTGTAGCTGTTGTAGCTGTTGTAGCTGTTGTAGTTATTGTAGCTATTGTAGCTATTGTAGCTGTTGTAGTATTGTAGCTGTTGTAGCTGTTGTAGCTTTGTAGCTGTTGTAGCTGTTTGTAGCTGTTGTAGTTATTGTAGTTATTGTAGCTGTTGTAGCTGTTGTAGTGTTTGTAGCTGTTGTAGCTATTGTAGCTGTTGTTAGTTATTGTAGCTATTTAGCTGTTGTAGCTGTTGTAGCTGTTGTAGTTATTGTAGTTTGTAGCTGTTTGTAGCTGTTGTAGCTTTGTAGTTTGTAGTTATTGTAGCTGTTGTAGCTGTTGTAGCTGTTGTAGCTATTGTAGCTGTTGTAGCTGTTGTAGCTGTTGTAGTATTGTAGCTTTGTAGCTGTTGTAGTTTTGTAGTATTGTAGCTGTTGTAGCTGTTGTAGCTGTTGTAGCTGTTGTAGTTATTGTAGCTATTGTAGTTGTATTTGTAGCTGTTGTAGCTATTGTAGCTGTATTGTACTGTTGTATTATTGTAGCTGTTGTAGTTATTGTAGCTGTTGTAGTTATTGTAGCTGTTGTAGTTAGTTGTAGTTATTGTAGCTGTTGTAGCTTTGTAGCTGTTGTAGCTGTTTGTAGTTATTGTAGCTGTTGTAGCTGTTGTAGCTGTTGTAGTATTGTAGCTGTTGTAGCTATTGTAGCTGTTGTAGTTTTGTTAGTATTGTAGCTGTTGTAGCTGTTGTAGCTATTGTAGCTGTTGTAGTTATTGTAGCTGTTGTAGCTATTGTAGCTGTTGTAGCTGTTTGTTAGCTGTTGTAGCTATTGTAGCTGTTGTATTTGTAGCTGTTGTAGCTGTTGTAGTTTGTAGTTATTGTAGCTGTTGTAGCTGTTGTAGCTTTGTAGCTGTTGTAGCTGTTGTAGCTGTTGTAGCTGTTGTAGCTGTTGTAGCTATTGTAGCTGTTGTAGCTGTTGTAGCTGTTGTAGCTGTTGTAGCTGTTGTAGCTGTTGTAGCTATTGTAGCTGTTGTAGCTATTGTAGCTGTTGTAGCTGTTAGCTTGTAGCTTGTAGCTGTTTAGTGTTGTAGCTGTTGTAGCTGTTGTAGCTATTGTAGCTGTTGTAGCTGTTGTAGTTTGTAGCTGTTGTAGCTGTTGTAGCTTTTGCTGTTGTAGCTGTTGTAGCTGTTGTAGCTTTGTAGCTTGTTGTTGTAGCTGTTGTAGCTGTTGTAGCTGTTGTAGCTATTGTAGCTGTTGTAGCTATTGTAGCTGTTGTAGCTGTTGTAGCTGTTGTAGCTGTTGTAGCTTGTTGTAGCTGTTGTAGCTGTTGTAGCTATTGTAGCTGTTGTAGCTGTTGTAGCTTTGTAGCTGTTGTACTTTGTAGCTATTGTAGCTGTTGTAGCTGTTGTAGCTGTTGTAGTTTTGTAGCTGTTGTAGCTGTTGTAGCTTTGTGTTTAGCTGTTGTAGCTGTTGTAGCTATTGTAGCTGTTGTAGTGTAGTTGTATTGGTAGCTGTTGTAGCTTGTAGCTGTTGTAGCTGTTGTAGCTTTTGTTTGTAGCTGTTGTAGCTATTGTAGTGTTGTAGCTTTGTAGCTGTTGTAGTTATTGTAGCTGTTGTAGCTGTTGTAGCTTTGTAGTTTGTAGTGTTGTAGCTGTTTGTTTTGTAGCTTTGTGTTTTAGCTATTGTAGCTGTTGTAGCTGTTGTAGCTGTTGTAGCTATTGTAGCTGTTGTAGCTATTGTAGCTGTTGTAGTTATTGTAGCTGTTGTAGCTGTGTAGCTATTGTAGCTGTTGTAGTTGTTGTAGCTGTTGTAGCTGTTGTTGAACATAAACATGTTTAGGTTATGGTCCTTCATCTCTCCTCGTGTGACGTCAGTAGTTTTTAAGGTGTGATAAATGTTGTGGGCCGTTCACTGTTGCTGTTCTCAATCATCCATAACACGCCAGCTTCTTAGAGGTTTACTGTGACCTTCAGTTATTGCCGTATCACTGTTGGGGAAAGTTCTAAACAATGAGTTCTTTAAATAAGCTTTTTATGCAACAGCATAACATGGCACAAATATTATTTTCTACGAGCCACTGTTGGTAGCTGCCCAGTTCTTGGAGAAGTGTTCTGACCCAGAGGAAGCTCTGCATCTACTCAAACTCTGAACAATGAATTACAAAGTAAAGGCAAAACAACAACAACAACAACAACATTTGTCGATTATTTGGTTTATTTGGGCTGCAAGATTGTTATTAGTAACACTGAAAGTTCACACACAAGTAACAGACAACTGTGAAGTGAAAGCAAAATGATACATGATTCTGTTATTTTACAAAAAATAGAAAAGTGAAAAGTGGGGCGTGCATAAGTATTCATACAGCATGACTTAATACTTTGTGGAACCCCCTTTTGCTGCAATAACAGCAGCAAGTCTTCTGGTGTATGACTACAAGGTTTGCACATGTAGAGACATTTTAGCCCATTCCTCTTTACAAAACAACTCAAGCTCTGTCAAATTAGAAGGAGAGCGTTTGTGAACAGCAGTTTTCAGGTCTTTCCACAGATTTTCAATAGGATTTAGGTCAGGACTTTGACTGGGCCATTCTAACACATTAATATGTTTGTTTTTAAACCATTCCATTGTAGATTTAGCTTTGTGTTTAGGGTCATTGTCCTGCTGGAAGGTGAATCTCCGCCCCAGCCTCAATTCTCTTGCTGACTCCAGCAGGTTTTCCTCCAAAATGTCCCTGTATTTGGCTCCATGGATTGAACAGTGCTCCGTGAGATGTTCAAATCTTGGGAAATCTTTGTATAACTTAACGCTGCTTTAAACTTCTCCACAGCTTTATCCCTGACCTCTCTGGTGTGCTCCTTGGCCTTCATGATGTTGTTTAGTGACCAATACACTCTGACCATAGCTCTGAGGCCCTCACAGAACAGCTGGAATTATACTGAGAGTAGATTACACACAGGTGGCCTCTATTTAATGGTTAGGGCAAGGTGTGAACATTCTGCAGTCATTAGGAATGTTATAAAGGCAATTTAATGCACTCAGAAAATGCTGTATGAATACTTATGCACGCCCCACTTTTCACTTTTCTATTTTTTGTAAAATAACAGAATCATGTATCATTTTGCTTTCACTTCACAGTTGTCTGTTACTTGTGTGTGAACTTTCAGTAAAAAATGTAAAATAAAATCTTTATGTTTAGGGTTGTAAACATGACAAAATATGCAAAAGTTCAAGGTGTATTAGTACTTTCGAGAGGCACTGTAGTTACCTATTTGTTTTTGTATCTCTTATATTTCATTTTTAGATGATCTATTTCTTAAGAATTGTCTGTACAGTTGATTACACTATGTCCATTATCTACATCACTATGGGCCAACATACACATAACATGACATGAGAGTGGGGAGCTTTACGGGGGTGTGGCTTATCTAAATGAGATGTAAATGAGCCCTATTGTCACTCCCAACAGCAGAGAGGTGAGAATGGCCCACATCCTTGGAGAGGTTTTTCAGCCCTTTGGCCTTTTGGGAATTGTTAACTTCAAATCACCGCTACGTCTCCAAATATGATCAGATTTCCATGTGTTACACATCATTGGAAAGCTTGGAGACGGCACTTTAATAATCTGTGAAAATCTCAAAACGCCCAAAATCGACTTGTGTCATTGATTCTAGTGACTGGTCACAAATGTTAATGATGAGTCTCATTTATTGGAGAATCAAGAAAAACTCATTCAGGTTCTTCACTGACACGTGGCCGCCAGACGCTTTTCAAAAGTGGGAGTCACTGGAGTAACCTTCCCTTAAGTGAAGGGTCATAATGCCCGGAGTCCTGGAAACATTCTGTTATTAAAGATCTGCAAACCTCTGATAACACACTTCTACTGTTTCAATCACGTCACTTTCACTTACACTCATACAGGCCTTGGGACGCGACGGTTTGGAGTTTGTCAAGCTCGGCTTTTATTCTCGACTGTAACACACAAAATCATTACTCTAAAAGTGAAGCTGTACAGTAGTATGTTTAATTTAAAACTTGTTTAAAATAATTTGATATATTATGCACAAGCACTGAGAGCGTACGGTGGGCTGATAAGTTATTAGCTCAGTCTTAAATAAATACATTTTTGAAGAATATGTGGCAGACAGTGAGTTACTGATGGATAATCTCGACCAATGGATCAACCTCTTTGGTCTACTGGATGTGAATACTTAAGCATTGCTGAACTGTAACATAAATAAAACATAGAAAACAAGTGATAGAAATGTGCCTAAAAACTGAGAAGCAAAGTAAACTGGACAAAATAACAATAAATGCTCGTTTCAGTCGGTTACCACTCAGTGACTGATGAAGGAATGTGAAACAGAAGAAAGAGTGTGATTAAACATTGTGAGTAAACATTTCCTCATCTGGTGTGACTGTCCACCAGAGGTCTCCCTTTCCTCAACAGAGCTTATTTGCTTTCTTGACGACATGTGTGAACTTTCAAAAAGGAAAACAAGTTTGATTTGGACATTGATGTGATCTCTCGTGCTAAAAGTAGAATGTAGCTTTAAAAAGAAGATACTGCAGGAAGAATAAGAATAAACTGGTGCTCTTATCTGCAGACGGAGCGAGTCGTCTTAAAGCTTTATCAGACAGACCTGCTGTCGGTCTGTGCAGAGGAACTTCCCCTTTGTCACCACTCCCTCTGACTGGAAACTACCATCATGACTGGCCTGAGCTGTGTGTTTTATATACTCGACGTAACTCAAAACACAGCTTAGAACATTTCCTTCACTCATACAATATCAATAAATCTATGACTTTGTCTTTTTACAGCTCAATATCACAAGTTTGAGCAGAAAACAAATATTGTGATGTTGTTCCTGGATAATTTATGTGTAACCTTAAAGAGTCAGACTGATTATGAACTAGGGTTATTTGTTTAAGGCCTGAAAGTGAACTGCTACAGCCACATCCTAACAGGGCTGTCAGAACATGTTAGTCACTTCATACTTATGCATCAAAACACATTACATTTTTTTCAGTTTATTTTCATTTACAGAATAAAATCACAATGGAAAATTCACAACAAAATAGAAAGTCCTGATCGATGGAAATATGTGACCTTCATCAAAAGGTACAATGTGATGAAGTCAGACACGTCTTGATTAAAGGCACATACACTTTAGAAATGCCCTAAAGGTTTCATAAACTGAGGGTTCACTGCATATATCTGTTATGAAACCCGGGGAGAACTCAAGTGCAGAACAAAACCAAGGTTTAAGAATATTTATTTGTAACAGGACTGGGGAGCAGGTAGGTATCAGGCCGGAGGTCCAGGGAGAAGCAGTTAGGTCTCAGGCCGGAAGTCCAGGAGAAGCAGGTAAGTATCAGGCCGGAGGTCCAGAGAGAAGCAGGTAGGCAAGGGTTGGGGCCGGTGGAGCAGAGATGTCTGTCTGGGCTGGAGTCCTTGGCTGAATGACCTCTGGAAAATGAAGGAAACGATCAAAACTGGATAAGGGAAGAGATAACAAAAACTGACTGAAAAAGTTTCAGGAGCCGTAGTCTAGTTACCACAGTTGTAGTATGACGAACTGGCGAGGCGTGGAAGGAGAACCGGAGTATATGAAGACTGTTTGATTGTAGATGGCTTGCAGGTGAGTGATGATCAGCCAGCAGCTGGGAGGACTCCGCCCAGGTAACTCCACACAAACATGCACGCACACACACAGAAGGGGAGGGAAGAGGAGGACAGCCAGGATATGACAGTACCCCCCCCCTAACGGGCGCCTCCAGGCGTCCCAGGCCTGCCAGGATTGGCCCGACGGAAGTCACGAATCAAGGACGGGTCAAGAATGAACGCACGAGGAACCCAGCAACGTTCCTCCGGGCCGTACCCCTCCCAGTCAACCAGGTACTGACAACCCCGGCCACGTCGGCGCACATCCAGGATCCGCCGAACAGTGAAGGCAGGATGGTCATCAACGACCCGGGCGGGTGGAGGGGGCCTGGCAGGAGGGCACAAAGGGCTTTCACGAACCGGTTTTAGCCGGGAAACATGGAAAACGGGGTGAATCCTCATAGACCTGGGCAAAGTGAGCCTGACAGCAGTGGGATTAATAATGCCCTCAATAACGAAAGGACCAATATACCGGGGTGCTAGTTTTCTGGACTCAGTTCTTAACGGAATGTCCTTGGAAGAGAGCCAAACCTTCTGACCCGGGGTGTAGAGTGGTGATGAAATACGGTGACTGTCCGCAATGTGGCGATTACGATCTGCAGTACGAATCAGAGCTGCCCGAGTGTCCCGCCAGATCTTGCGACAGCGACGGAGGTGAGCATCCACAGATGGTACAGCAATGTCAGCCTCCAGGGCTGGGAACAACGGCGGTAAGTACCCAAGGGAACATTCGAACGGTGATAAGCCAGTTGAGGAGGAAGGTAAGGAATTGTGCGCATATTCAACCCAAGGCAAGTAAGCGCTCCAGGAGGAAGGGTTTTGAGCTGCAACACATCGAAGGGCTGCCTCCAGATCCTGATTGGCCCTCTCCGTTTGCCCATTGGTTTGGGGATGAAAACCTGAAGAAAGGCTCACCTTGGCTCCAAGTGCATTGCAGAAAGACTTCCAGACCTGGGAAATGAATTGGGGACCTCTGTCGGAAACTATATCTAGAGGGATACCATGCAGACGAAAGACATGGTTCACGACAATGGTCGCAGTCTCTAGCGCTGTGGGGAGCTTAGGAAGGGCAATGAAATGGGCAGACTTTGAGAAGCGATCGACAATTGTTAATATCACCGTATTACCTTCAGAACTGGGAAGACCAGAAACAAAATCCAGGGCGATGTGGGACCATGGACGAGACGGAATAGGCAGAGGCCTAAGAAGTCCAGCAGGAGGACGATGGGATGCCTTACCCCTGGCACAAACTGTGCATGCTGTAACATAGTCCTTGATGTCAGCATCCATGGTGGGCCACCAAAAGTGTTGCTTGAGGAGAGAGGTGGTGCGGCTGATTCCTGGATGACAAGCAAACTTGGATGTGTGCCCCCACTGGAGGACCTGGGAACGCACAGAATCGGGTACAAATAACCGATTGGCCGGTCCATTACCTGGATCTGGTTGGTGCCTTTGAGCGTCTCTCACAGCTGACTCGATCTCCCAGGAGATAGCAGCAACCACACAGGTAGATGGAAGGATGGTCTCACTGCTCTCAGGGGCATCTATGACAGAAAACTGGCGAGAAAGAGCATCAGGTTTGACATTTCTGGATCCAGGTCGGTAAGTCAGAGTGAAATTGAAGCGGCCAAAGAAAAGAGCCCAGCGAGCTTGGCGCGAGTTGAGTCTCTTGGCTGATTGTATGTATGCCAGGTTCTTGTGATCTGTCCATACTAAAAACGGGTGAGCTGCCCCTTCTATCCAGTGCCTCCATTCCTCAAGAGCCAATTTAACCGCCAAAAGCTCTCGATCTCCAACAGAGTAGTTCCGTTCACAAGGTGATAACCGGTGGGAATAGAAGGCGCAAGGATGAAGCTTAAGATCGGACGCGGATCGCTGAGACAGGACTGCTCCCACACCAATATCAGAGGCATCCACCTCCACAATAAATTGGCGGGTTGGGTCAGGATGGACCAGGATGGGGGCAGAGGTAAACCTCCTCTTAAGTTCCTGGAATGCCCCTTCCGCCTCCTCAGTCCAATTAAATGGTACCCTGGTGGACGTAAGGCGGGTCAGAGGGGCTGCCACTTGGCTGTAGTTCCGAATGAAGCGCCGGTAAAAGTTGGCAAAGCCAAGGAACCGCTGGAGCTGCTTCACTCCTTCTGGTCTGGGCCAATCTGCGACAGCACAGATCTTTCCTGGATCAGCTCTCACTTGCCCACTCTCAAGGATGTAACCTAAGAAGCTCACAGAGGGTTTGTTAAACTCACATTTCTCACTCTTGACAAACAATTTATTCTCTAACAACCTTTGCAGCACCTGACGCACATGAAAGGTGTGTTCTTCTGGAGAAGGTGAGAAAATGAGAATATCGTCTATGTAGACGAAGACAAAACGGTTGAGGAAATCCCTGAGGACATCATTGACTAACGCTTGGAAGACAGCTGGGGCGTTAGTCAAACCAAAGGGCATGACCAAATATTCAAAGTGGCCGAGCGGGTATTGAAAGCGGTCTTCCACTCGTCTCCGTCACGTATGCGCACAAGATGGTAGGCATTTCTGAGATCAAGCTTAGTGAAGATAGTAGCACCATGAAGAGGCTCCAAAGCAGAATTTATCAGTGGTAGAGGATACTTATTTTTAATGGTTATGTTGTTCAAACCTCTGTAGTCAATGCATGGCCGGAGGGTCTGATCCTTCTTGGGGACAAAGAAAAATCCCGCACCCACAGGAGAGGAAGATGGCCTGATGATTCCTGCTGCCAAAGAATCACTGATGTATTTCTCCATAGCCTCACGCTCCGGTCGAGAGAGATTGTATAGTCGACTGGAGGGAAGAGGAGCTCCGGGTAGAAGATCGATGGCGCAGTCGTATGGCCGGTGGGGAGGAAGGGACAGAGCACGGTGCTTACTGAATATCTCACCCAAGTCATGGTACTCGATAGGAACAAGGGACAGATCAGGAGGTTCTGGCGAACAAGAAGGGACCTCTGTGGGGACAACGGCAGAGAGCAAACAAGAGGAATGACAGTGTGCACTCCAACTTAAAACCTTACAAGATGACCAGTCCAAGTGGGGATTGTGCAATCTTAACCAGGGAAGGCCTAAAATGATAGGCGAGTGAGGAGAAGGGATCAATTTGAAACTGACTTTCTCATGATGGTTTCCCGAAATGATCAACTCTACTGGTTCAGTCTCTTGTGTGACTCTGGCAAGATGTCTGCCATCCAGTGCCTGGGCAACAAGAGGAACCTCAAGTGGAACAGCCTGGAGCCCCGACTGAAGAGCAACATTTACATCCATAAAACTATCGTCAGCCCCAGAATCAATTAGCACTGTAACTGGCATAGTTGTATAGTCACATGTGGTCTTAATGCACAACTTGGCAGGTAGGAACATTCTAGGTGGGGACTCGGGACAGGAAATAGTGTGGCTCACCAGCATCCCCACTTCTACTGGTGAGCCCCTCCTTTTGGTCGAACTGGACAGGCAGCAAGAAAATGACCAAATTGACCACAATAAATGCACTCACCAGATCTTATACGACGGGAGCGCTCAGTAGGAGTCAGGTGAGTTCTGCTCAACTGCATGGGTTCTTCATCGGAGGACCTTGGCTGGGACAAAGAAGGGTGCGGGACAGAAACTACAGGTACATGTGTATTAGAACCCCCTCTAGACTGAAACGAAGCTGGCACACGTGAAGATGACTGCTGGCGGCTGCGGTCTCGACGGCGCTCCCGGATACGGTTGTCCAGTCTGATAGCCGCTGAGATAAGAGAATCAAGATCTTCATATTCATCCTTAACAGCAAGTTCATCCTTTAGTTGTTCACTTAACCCATTGGTGAAGACGCTCATGAGAGCTGCATCATCCCAGCCTGCTTCGGCTGCCAGGGTTCTGAATTCTACTGAATATTCTGCTGCACTTCTAGTGCCCTGGTGCAGAGCCAACATTCTTCTTGCTGCTTCCTTGCCTTGAACCGGATGGTCAAACACCTTCTTTAATTCTGCCTCAAAATGCTCATAATCATGACGAATATCAGGAGTATTCTGCCAAACAGTCGACGCCCAGGCTAAAGCCTTGTCTTGTAGAAGTCCCATTACGAAAGCTATCTTAGAGCTGTCAGAGGCATAAGTGACCGGCTTCTGGCTAAAAACAAGTGAACACTGAAGGAGAAATGCACCACATTTGCCCATGTCCCCCGAATAATGTTCTGGATCTGGTACATGTGACTCACGGAATTGATGACCAGGTTGGGTCCAGGCAGCGGAGGCCGAAGGTGGTGGCGGAGAGGCAGCAGCAGCAGCCGACTGAGCCATTGAAGAGGTTAGGTTTTCCAGCATGGAACCTAACTGGGCAATGTGAGCAGCTGAGGCCCGTTGGTTCTCCATAATTGCCTTGAGGAGGGTGTCATGTCTTCCCAACAGCTGGCCTTGACTTGAAACAGCTTGGAAAAGAAAGCTTGGGTCGTTGTTTGAGTCTCGGTCTTGGTCTGCTGAGTCCATCGTGGCCAGTTCGTACTGTTATGAAACCCGGGGAGAACTCAAGTGCAGAACAAAACCAAGGTTTAAGAATATTTATTTGTAACAGGACTGGGGAGCAGGTAGGTATCAGGCCGGAGGTCCAGGGAGAAGCAGTTAGGTCTCAGGCCGGAAGTCCAGGGAGAAGCAGGTAAGTATCAGGCCGGAGGTCCAGAGAGAAGCAGGTAGGCAAGGGTTGGGGCCGGTGGAGCAGAGATGTCTGTCTGGGCTGGAGTCCTTGGCTGAATGACCTCTGGAAAATGAAGGAAACGATCAAAACTGGATAAGGGAAGAGATAACAAAAACTGACTGAAAAAGTTTCAGGAGCCGTAGTCTAGTTACCACAGTTGTAGTATGACGAACTGGCGAGGCGTGGAAGGAGAACCGGAGTATATGAAGACTGTTTGATTGTAGATGGTTTGCAGGTGAGTGATGATCAGCCAGCAGCTGGGAGGACTCCGCCCAGGTAACTCCACACAAACATGCACGCACACACACACACACACACACACAGAAGGGGAGGGGAAGAGGAGGACAGCCAGGATATGACAATATCGACTTACAAGACTGCAATGTGCTCATTCAAATGATCTTATGTCATCCACAACAGCCTCCACTTTATATCAGGGGTGCCCACAGTTTTTTAGCTCAGGAGCTTCATTCAAAGTCCGCAAGGCCTGCAGATCTATTTCCTGGAAGGTCCCAACTGGGAGTTTTATTTATTTTTGTTTTTTTAGCAGTGTTGTTATTATAAATTTGAAATGAAAACCTTTTGAATTTACCCCTTCAATCAAAGGTAACCATAATGTATAATATTGCATGATAAAACAAAGAGAGAACATGATTTAACTTGAGTAATTATTATGACCAATTATTCGCAACAAAGCGACACAATGTTATGTTCTGTCATCAATTTACCTATCTTTCCGATTTCTTAAAACTTTTTTTAAGAAAATGAAAAACTCTGCTCTTCTATACGGGTCCATAGGAATCTTTAAAGCTGTACGTATTGAGAAACATGTGCTACATGAGGCCGGCGTGTTTGTGTGCACGCATCGAGCTCTCTGGTTAATGCGTCTGGGCCAGTCACAATGAGAGGAAACGTCCCGAGTTGTGATTAGGACAGGAAGACGCCACCCTCTTCCACCTCTTCTCTGTCCCGCTGCCTTTCCTGCTCCTTCAGTTTCCCCTGTCCTCTTTAAGTCCCGGCGGCCGCAAAGAGAAGTTACTATTTGTGCCGCGCTCGTCCGTGTATTGTTGTGGCATGGCCGGCCCGGGCCTGGGGGTCAAGCTGTTTAAGTGCACACAATGTGGACGCCTTGTTTTGGATGATTCAGTGAAAGCAAACTCCACTTGTGAATCATTTTTGCTCTTAGTTAAAGTTTAATAAGATCATTGCCTCCCATTTGATCAAAACTGTTGTGAAATGTAACTCCAGCGTGAATGAAAGTGAGATCATTGTTCTAATATTATACATCTAATATTTTAGTGTGGAATAATAAATTAACTTCCCCTTTTGCCCTCGTTTAAAGCCTGCATATAGCCTCACTTGTTTGCTTTCCTATATTCCCACAGCTCTGTATCATGCAGCTCTGTCTCGGGGCTGAGTGCATTGTGCCTCTGATAAACACTTCATTATGAAATCCTGAACACACAGTAAATATTTACAGCCGCTCTTATCTGGGCTCTTATCTCGGTGTCAACTCCTCGCTCCACATGACTCACAGCGCCTTCATTTTTTCTAATGCTTTAGCTGCTCCTGATGATTCGCCAAGACGACTGAGCTGAGGAGGTTACCAGAGGGAAGAATGTGGGGCTAATTATGCCAAATAAGTCACATACCAGCTCTCACTGTCTGATTTTATATGTGTACTTTATTGTCCTCATGGGGAAACGTGTCCTCCCATCAACAGATCGTCAGCTATAGGTTTGGTCAGGGGCACCTGCAGCTGGAAGATTGTGTGAGTGGAGTTTGCATGTTCTCCCTCTGTCTAGGTTTTCCTCTGTGGTGCTTCAGCTAAGCCCCGTTAACCCAAACATGCACAATAGGTTAATCCTCCTGCCTGAAACTGTCCCACATCAAGTCCCAAGTCCGAGAACCACATCTCTGCGTCTCACAGCCACAAGGTCTTGGATTAAATGTCCAAACCCGAGTGGGTTTCCTCCCGGTTCTTTGCTCGTTTTTTTTTCTCCCCCCCGCATCAACCTAAAACATGCACAATAGGCTCATCCTTCAGCTCGGTGCTCCGAACCTTGAAGCTACCTCAAGATCTGGGGTGAAAGCAATTGGAAAGACAAGCTCAGTTATTCCTTGTACGCAAGTACACTTATTAGGGGCGGGACGATAAACTTTTGTCAGGCTCAATTATTTTATTTGTAGCTGAATCTTAAAAAAAAAGCTAATCTATGTATTAAAATAAAGAAAAAGTAAAAAGGTTTATTTGAGCTGCAAAATCACATTGAAGTATACATGAATGAATCAAGATATTAATACATGGTTCAGTTCATTTGCACTATTTCATTAGTGTGGTTTATTCTGTATACATAGGCAGTGTACTTTATTCCTAAACAATTTGAACTCATTCATTGTAATTTATGATGCTTGAAGTCGTGATCAACTTTACTGATGTAACAAAATCATAGGCTAAACTAAAAGTGATTGTTTTACCCCAATAGCCGTCTTGGCACTGTAAAACAGCTGACATTAAAACATAATATATGACAAATTCAATACAAAAGTGATTTTAGCATAAAATGGTAGAAACAAACAAAAACAATAATAATATAAACTTTATTTATAAAGCACATTTAAAACAGCCAAGCTTAACAAAGTGCTGTACAGTAAAGAGAAAATAACATTAACAAGGGTTTACATTTACAGTTACAGCAATGCCAAGACACATCATTAACTGGCATTAAAAGCCAATGAGAAAAGGTGTGTCTTTAGTAGCGATTTACAACCATAACCATAACCATAACATTCTTAATGTCTTACTAAATAAAGTAAGAGGTGATCTTCTTTAGTGCATTTCTGTAAAATAAATCACATTCACAAATCTCCAACTTCTTTTTAACACTTTAATATGAAATGTTATACCTTGCACATGGAATGTAGCTCAGGCAGTACCTGGAAAATTCGAAAGACAAAATCTTATTGTAGGGTTTCAAATCATCACAATTGTTAATAACATTTACTGACTCTGTGCAGAGAATTTTGCTTAGCATTTAAGTATTGAGCAAAACATTTGTGTGTAGCTGGATAATAAATCAACAGTCACTAATAACAGCAATCTGGTTTGTTATTACATTATATTGCTTATTAGCCTAACATCAATGATGAAATCCCATATAACAGCACTAACTAGAATCTGAAAACAACCCACCAGATACTCGACAAAATGTGCAAACTGGAAAACACCAAAGCCAGTAAAGGTCTCTGCAACTGAAAGAGAAAATCTGGATTTTTTTAACCTGTGATTTTTTTTTCCAAACAACTAACTTTTGACAAACTTACCCAGAATGCTGCTAAAAGAGTCAGTGCAAGACAAGTCTGGAAAATAAGTAAATTATTATAATAAATATAATAATAGACAATCGTTATAATTTGATATGAGTGGTTTGCTAACAATCGTTGGTATAATACTATATTATGTATTTCTATTGAGATTATATTATAACAGCAGAAGATATAAAACCACGTATTTGTTAAAAATGTGACGAC
This sequence comes from Neogobius melanostomus, assembly GCA_007210695.1. NCBI lineage: Eukaryota > Metazoa > Chordata > Actinopteri > Gobiiformes > Gobiidae > Neogobius > Neogobius melanostomus. The sequence goes on along the minus strand of VHKM01000938.1, from coordinate 64,113 downwards.
AAAGGATATTGTAGTACCCTACAAAGAGGAGAGCGCACATCCTACATCCTGTGTACTTTAAATCACAATAAAGTTCAGTATCTTCTATTGCCACACCTGTCCGGGGCACTTACAAGCATCAAAGAAGTGGCCACTTTTCTTGTATCATCAAACATCATCTCCAGCTGCTCTTCGGGTCCCTTCAGGAACAGAGGACTACAAGAAAAACATCACATTTATTCTGAACATTATGGCTATTGTCATCCTCAATACATAAGTTTTAGTAAAGCATATTTTAAGTGTGTGTATTCTCTTGAAATACTAACCTTCCCAGTAAACATATATTTCCACAGTGTAAAGGATTTTAAAGAGATAAAATCCCAGTCCTGGCAGAAAGAGCATATATATTCCCTGCGCACAAAGTAACAAAAATATAAAGATTATGCTCTTTACACTTTTTCTTTTGTTTTTTCAAGTCCACATGAAGTCATCAATATTAATTAATTTGTAGTCAATGTGTTGTTTTTACCAGAACATTGCATCCAGCTCCAACGGTGAAACAAATAATAAAGTTGACAACATTAGTGGGACAATTCAGAAGATATTTAACCAGAATGGCAAGAAGATTTCTTAAAATCCAAAGCAATAAAGCCAGTCCCCTGTTCTGTAAAACACATAGTATAGCTTCACTACAATAGATACATGTCACTGCTAAAATTATTGATGCACTGTGTTTTCATAAAGGTTTATACAGAATTGCACTGCTTACCCACAACACTGTACCAAGGATCAACAGACGCAAAAACTGAAATGAAAAGACGGCTCATATAATTTATCTGATGACATTGAGCTATTTGTTCTGTACGTCAGAAGAACTACAGTATTTGCATTTCTTATTTAAATGCATTTCCCCTTGTATATTTGCATAAACCTACTATCATACAAAATAACATAAAATTATATTTAAGATTTTGCTTTCTTTAGTTTGACCATTTTTGTGATGTTTCTAGTTTCAATTCCTTATTTGAAAGGATACAGATAGAGGCAAACAATTTAAACTGTTGCCGTGCCAACCATGTTATAGATACAGACGGCATCGTGTCATACAAGGGGACATGGCCTCGCCGAGGGGAAGGAGGTTTGTTTTGGGACACAAAGTCTTTCATGAAGCATCATGTTAGCATTCTCCGTTATTTAGGCTATGTATTTATGGGTTGTTGAACTACTTTACTATTCCTCTCCATGTCTTTGTATCTTTATTAGGTAGAAAACTATATTCATAATTTAACATTTGTTAAAGTCGTTTTTAAATAATTATAGAAAGTTTCTTTGTTTTCCCCTTCAACTGCTTCAAACATGACCATATAAGGTGATTCCAGAGAAGCCGTCTGGAATTGCCCTTATATTCCCCATTCCCGAGTCAAACTGCTCAGGAAACTTTACCTTTATCTATGTCACTTCCTGTCAGTAGCTTAAAACTTCAAATAAAAATAACTTTCAGCCCAACCTTTCTTCATTAAAATTGCTGCTTCACTGAAATAAAATATAATTATTACTTACAAAAAATGTTGTCCATCTAAATAAGTAATATTTTCAAAAACATTAAAACCTGTGTCATAGTTAGCCCCAGAGCAAGTTACGTAGTCATGTAGGAAGTGTGAATATCTGTGTTTTAACAGAATTACATAGAATAATACTATACTTAGGTTCTCACAGACAAACGATCCACTAAAGATATGCCTACATACCTTCATCAATGTTCGTCTGACCAGGTTTTCCAGCATCTCACTTTTCTCCATGTTTTGTTTGTTGCCTTGGGTTTTCTCTGATCTGGTTTGGGAGCTTCTAGGGACGCTTCTTGCCACATTTGCCATACTTCCCATTCCGGATCCTAGAATTGACAGACCTCCCATGAAACCCAAGGGACCTCCAAGGGCACCTGCCAAGGGACCTCCAAGGGCACCTCCCAAGAGACCTCCAAGGGCACCTGCCAAGAGACCTCCAATGACAACACCTATAAGAACCCCTATGACTGTCTGAACCAAATTGCCCCTGTCCACTTGTCCTCTGCGTCCCTCTGGTCCTCCATGTGTCTCTTGTTCTTCTTGTTCTTGTACAAAAAGTTTCACGATAGAAACAACAATGAACGGAGCGCCGAGTGTGGGGAAAAGCAGTACACACACACCTACAAAGAAATAAAAATAATGAGTGACATAATCTCCATATACTCAATTATAACCTCTATGTAGAAAAGAGGTAACATTCACACATGCGGCAGTAGCCTGGTCTTACCAGACCCTCCGTACTCACTTTGTACAGAGGGTCTGGATCTTCACAATTGACAATTCACGATTTAAAGTTTGAAATGATTGAATCTGATTTTACCCAAGGTTAGTCGAACCCCGTGGGGAGTACAACCACAACATCTTTGCCAGCAATGAAATTTGCTGGCAAAAATAAAATGTTATATTTGGGAGCCGAGCCAGAACGGATTGAAGAGCTTCATTTACTTTCGTAACCGCCGATAATGCCGAACTACAACCAGCAAATGCGGCGCAAATGCTTGACGTCACCTACAACACCCGCCTCCCCCGCTCGCTGAATGGTAGGCCCAGCCATAACATGTAGGAAAATGACAACTGACCGGAGTTTACGGATGGCTAAAGCCAGGCTAATTTGGCTGGGTAAAGTCCTGTTAAAGTCAGGGTTTTCTTTCAAATCTTTTTTTACCATGACTTTACCCTGCTGGAGGCGCATGTGTGAATGTGGCTTTAAAGTAATGGTGTTTGTGTAGGCATAAGATTTAACTAAGTTATTTATTTTAATAATAGCACATATAAGCATTTGCAAATAGAAGGCTTTTTTAAATCTGATAATGGTTGGGTTAAAATAACAAAAAACCCTCAACCCTGAGAAGTGAGATACAGGGCGCTCAAATGCAGGAGGACTCTTTTTAAAAGAAGCCTGATCCCCTCACCCATCATCTTATTGCTGCTGAGTGTACTCCGTTCATTGTTCTGTCTCTGTCATTGTCAAACTTGCACTGTGTATGTGAAAAGAATTTCACCTTGGGTACTATAAAGTCTGACTATATTATCTAATTATATATAATCTTGTTTAATGTCATAAACAAGTCTATGGGCCCGATCTTGTGTTTCAAAACGCAGACTATAGCGTAAGATTTTGCACTTAGTAGGAGCGCACTTTGTGATCTTGCAGCCCCAGACTTATCGCATTTAAGTGGGAAGAACGTGGGGTTGGAGAAAACACGTTTTCCTCCAACCAGACTCCGGTACCAGGAAGGGACGAGGTAGAGGGTTGTGGGGGAGTGGGGGTGAACAAGTGCATTTGTTTTGTTTCGCGTTTGCGGCCAAGCGAGGGCTGATCCGCGCCTGAGCTCTTTCTCTCTCAAGACATGAACATTGTTTAGCTCACGATGGGTTAATAAAGTGTTTAGTTTGACCTGTGAGACCCAATCATGCTTAAGGAAGAACACAAGGCAGCGCGATGTAAACGAGAATGAAATGAATGTCAGTGGTGCTCCCATCAGAGCAGTCACCTCCTCTTGCGACGGCCTCAAGTAGCAAAAGCAAGTGGTGTAGTCTTTAATCTTCTAGAGGGTATACACTGTATTTTTTTTAGCAGGCGCGGGGAATGGCCAGTTATATGTGCTGAAAAAATGTGCCCGTCACATACTATTAATAATATAGAGTGTAAACCAAACTGTGAATGTAAATGTTAATGAAATAACAAGCAATAGACCTATAGGATTGCTCTTGTAATTCACGAGGCTATATAAGGCTGTGGGACTGAAGCCAAAATGAAAACTTAAATGAATAAAGCCCAGTCTGCTTTCACCAACCCCTCCACCACTCAACCACCAGACTCTAACGCTGTAGATCAAGCGCTGACAAACTCCCCCACACACACCACCATGCGCTGCTTCTGGAGAAGGACTCGTTTTTGGACAACAGGAGAGCGTGTGGCTCTGTCAGCGCTGTGGGCGGGGCACATCCACTTTTCAGTCTCTTTCAAGCGACAGCTCCAGTGTCTTAGAGTAAAATGCACACTTCTAACAGCCTACGCAGTCTTTCCCGTGGACTTTAGCACTTTGTAGTACAGATTGTTACCAGGCTGCACCCGTCACTGCCCAAAGCTGCTCTCACGAGCTGCAGAGGGAGGGAGAAATGCGCTTTAAGGGTCCGGCATTGTGGACTCACAGAGCGGGGATGAACAGGGAAAGTGTCTATGATGGAGAGACGCTGAGCTGACCGTGAGACGTATGCGACTCCTCCTGCGCCATGAGGACTGTTAATAAGCCTCTGTCATATCAGCTATTCTCAGGTTGAGTTTTATTTTGAGCACATGTACGCTGTGCTTAATAGTGCACAGCTGTAAGGGAACTGTCGGTAGAGACAGAGAAAGAGAGAGGGTTGAGCCTGTCCTCTCTCTTGTTTTCAGAGGAGGAAATAGCTTGTTGTGTTGTGTTTGTACTGGTCTCTAAACGGACAGAAAGCGCACAAATAACACTGCCAAAATGAGTGATACGTATCTTTGCCCAATTTGTAGTGGTTAGACGGTAATTCTGCAGGCCTTCTAGAGGTTATACGGCATATACCGGTGTATCACGTAGACTACACCACTGGCGAAGGCGCATAGCGCATATCCGCCACTCGGAAAATCTCAATTCGCCAGAAGCCTGCGCATCCCGTGCGCCAGGCACAAGATCTGGCCTTATATCTCTTACCTCCACTGCAATTACGATGTCACTGTCGTACACCTTAATCCATATATCCCAACGTGAAATATCCTTTAAAAAAAGATGTCTTTCTTATACATTTTTCATACAAACAAGAAATAAAAATATACATGCAAATTCAACATTGAGGTATGATCTACGTATGACAATGGTTCTGCTAGTGGTAGAAGTCATGTACCAGTATTATGACAGATAATCCAGTCATTAAAATAGTAGGTAATGATAAGAATGAGAGAAGAGGAGTAACGCACACCAAAAGTGGTAACAGAGGTGCAGTGGGGGAAGAAAAAAAAACAGCATTGCACACTCATAGCCAATGTCAAAAAGTGGATTTATTCAAGATTACGTTTTGGCATAGCCTTCTTCAGATCTTTTTAGAACCACAGTGCATGTGGAGTGGACCAGTCCAGGTGGCCACCTGGACTGGTCCACTCCACATGCACTGTGGTTCTAAAAGAAAAAAAAGAAATGATCTGAATAAGCTAAAGATAAGATGAGTCATTACTGCAATGGCATGAGTTTTCACATTGAGTTTTCAAAATAAAAATCATTGCTATGATTAAATCATAATCTTATAAACCATATAAAGCCACATTATCTACCATCACGGATATGGAAACCCCACAAGTTTAATACTTACATTAATGAAAGTTTGGACTTGTCCCTTTACTTTTCCAACAGTGTTTAATGGTTCCATTAAGAGGAGAATGCTATTGAAAGAATGCATACATGTGTTTTAAATTACTACTGTGAGCAACAATTATACATGTTATGACACAAAAAACAGTTACTCTGTTTAACTTTTTTATTATTATTAAATGTATGTATGTACTCTGACCTTGCCAGAATGCATGTGGTCCCAACTATATAAAAAACATTGAAGAGAGTGAATCCAATTAGAGGGAAAAGAAGCATTAAAACACCCTGTCAGAAAAAAATTGTCACAATTATGATGATGATATAGAAATGGCATGTCAGTAATCTACAAGGAAATAAAGATGGGGGGGAAACCCCTGTTTGACCACATTTCTTTTGCCTGTGTTCAGTGTTAAAAGGACAAAATTAATGTAATTTTATTTTCCAAAAATACAAAGCATTAAAATCAACTTTTAATAATTATTTCAATTATATAATTGTTAAGCCTTACCACAACGGTGAGTCCAACTCCAAGCCCAAACAATGCAACAAACAATGGATTGCTTTTGATGTCCCATTTAAAATCAAATAGAGAAACCAGCCAGAAACATGACCTCACTTGGAGAATCCATGGTATTAAAGCAAGTTTAAATCTATTAAACTGAAGTGAAAGAAAAAAAAAAAATACAAATTTTTTCATGTACCAATTCTCTCAATTCTCTTCACTTAACCAAGGACAACTTACCCAAAATGCAGTCAAATGTGTCAGCGCAAAACAGATCTGCAATAAAAAATATTCTAAAACATTCACATCGTAATATATTGTGCGTTACACAATCAGTAACACTCTATGCTCCTTTCAATTTTCCAATTTCAATTCAGTACTTTATTTCAAACATTAAAATACTGGTCAGTATTAAAAATACACACATAACTGCATTCCATTACAAAATAAAAATAAAAAAGTACACAACACAATTATTGCAGCAATATTGCTGTATTGCAGTAGTAAATTTACACTTACAAGAATAATTGCCAGCGCTCTTGTTTTGTCGTTCATCTTGAAAGGTCTAAGAGAAAGTAATGTTTAATTTTCTTTCTTGCTACCATAAGCTTTCTTTGCTTTTCTATTCTGCAACTGCTTGTGTGGGCTATAACTGAGTGAGTAGTGTCACGCCCCTGTGAGCCTAGTTCTCCTCCTCTCCGGTGTGTGGAGGAAGCCAATTCTAAATCTCTTTAGTGTTATCATTCCACACACTTTTAGTGTCTTACTGTTGAATATCTTGTAACAATTCACCTGTCTTTTCCAAGGCGATAAAGCTACTACGCACTTTTAGGTAACAGATTCTCCACCTAACCTCTCCATAGACACTCTCAGACTGTCCTCTCTGCTGAGGGTACTGTCCTCTTTAAGCCTGGCCTCCAGACCGTCCACTGACTGCTGTAGTGCCTGAAGCTGCTCCAATATAGCCTCTGACTCCTCTTCATCATCCTCATCCTCTGCTGTGACAGTATTTTGGTCGTGCTCAAGGGACTCACTTAAATACATAGATCCAAGTCGGGAAGTGAGCTCTGCGACCACCTTCTCGGTTTGCCTAACCGTGACATGACGGTGTGGGCTCAGGGCTGTGTCTTGTCCCCCTCCAGTTGCTTCCACTTCCACCAGCCCTTTCTGGTACGTCCTCCTCCATTATTCAATGTGAACGCGTCTGGAGAGTATACTAAGTTTCTGGTCGACACACGTGTTATTTGCTTATTTATTTGGCCCTAATCACAAAGGCGCCTTTAACTGTGCTCGCGCGTTGGCAAGTAGGAACCTTGTACGTAACGCGTGCGTAAAAACACCCCTCACCCTGGGCTGTGGTCTAACGCCGGATGCCTCTATCCGCTAGATACGCTGCTGTGGACTAGATATATGTGGTAATACGGTGTTACAGCAATGTAAACTAGGGCTGTGCGATATGCCGATATTAGACCGTCTTACGATCTCCAAAGCTGACGATCTGTTATTTTTGTGGGATCGTTTATCACGGTTTTATGCAGCGCACTTTCTGCTACGCAATGTCGGACGCTAATGCGAGCGTTTGGCAGCGAGCCGCTCCTCTACAGTCGCATACACGACCAGGCTCCTCATTCTAGAGCTTTAAACCCAGCGTTCTGTCTCTATTTCAGGGGTGTTTATGTCAGTGTCTTTCCCCCGTAACGCCGTTGCTCTGCTCAGATCGCAACGCGTGTTTATTTATTTACCTGACACATGTGCGAAGAAGCGAGTGTGTCCTTCGTCCTTACAGTTCTGTCAGGCGCCGCTTCCTTCTCATTTGTTCAATTTAAATCCTGGACCGTGTTCACAAATGCGCTGTTTATCCATGTCTTTGAAAGTATAAAAGTTCCCCAAAAACACCGTCAGTCTGAGTTCATTATTGTCAAGTCGCCTAACAGTGACAAACTTCTTCCTGTTTGAGTTTTACACAATAAAAGTCACTGCATGTTATCGCTTTAGTAAGACTCTTATTGTGAAAGGGACAGACAGTGACAGAGCGTTACATTTACAGCAGCTTGACGTCATGAGAGAGACCTCACAAAAAATGCCAAAAAGCAACAGACACTAACAACTAATAATATAATAATGATAATAATAATAATATTAATAATATGTCTATGCTAACAACAAGCATTTACCAAACTTACTCTTTAACTTACTTCTACTTAATTTTAGGTCCAAGTCTATTATTGCTGTGTTGATTATCACAGTTGAATAAATTAGTGTAGTATTTTTCTTCTTCAGTGTGTAATTTAAGTAATTTTGTCATTATAAAAAATCGTGATAAAACCGAAATCGTAAGTTTATTATTCAAAAATCGTGATATTCTATTTTTGCCATATCGCCCACCCCTAATGTAAACGCTAGAGAAAAACGCGCTGATCTCGATGATCTGATCCGCGGTCCCCGTACGGGCCACCACTCTGTAACAATTCACCTGTCTTTTCCAAGGCGATAAAGCTACTACGCACTTTTAGGTAACGGGCGGATCTGTATACCCGCAGGGGTGAATGACCAACAAACACACAAACAAATTAAATAACGTTGGCTCTAGTTTAGCCGTATGTTACAGTAGGTAGTTGGACATAACCCACCCACACGCTCGAGCGTAAACCCAGTGAACAACACAAAACTACGCACTAAGGCGCGTGAAAACAAAAGGTATGATAGTCCATATAAAGTCCATGAATATAAGGTCCAGACCCCGACCTTGATCCCACCGCAAGCCCGGTTCTACGGGGCAAAATAAACACGGTTATAGCAACAGGTAGCCGGCTATGTGGCCATCGGTAGCCAAGTTACTCACAGCGACTGCCCTCCCGTGCACCCGAAGTCGGACCAACACTCCCAGCAGCTCCGTGAAGCGTTAATTCACCTTCGTCAATGGTTGACTTAGTTCCAAAATAGGATATACTCCACAGGAAAAAAAGGTTAGCTCCTGGCAACGCAACTCTGGAAAAGTGTCCCAAGACAGCGTGTCGTCACCGTCTCTCTGCGCGTCCCCGCGCGCGTGGCCCATCCCCCTGATATACCGGTAACATCCCAAGTCTGAATCAACACAGGACTAAAACCGGATTACAACACTGCCAATCGACACGATTACAATAAAATCATTTTATATCCTTTGTGACCAGGCTCTTCACATTTGAGCGACATCATGAAAGGGTTGGTTCACCCCTGCTGGGTGACTAACGTGTACCGACCTATGTGGTCTTTACAATCTAAATTAATTAATGAATTTATAACCAATTGTATGCTGGCAACTTAATGTTATGTGCTCACAGTGGCTCTGTTTACATGGAGAGCAGAAATCTGATCATAGTCTGAGTTCAGGAGTTCCCAGATTATTGAAGAGACATGTAAACAGTATAATCTGATATAAATTATCATCTGATATTCATATAATCTGATTTCTTCCTGATCTTTCACACGCATGCATGAACTAACCAGGGAAACAAAGCAAAAAGGCCAAAATCATGTCAAAAAGACAAAGATTAAAATATATATATATAGCCATGAAATACATTTCAAATTAGTAAATGTGCTGCTGACAGTCCAGTGGTTTAGGCTGCTGCACACATGCAGAACATTAATACCTCCTTAGTGTTGTGTCGGAGGCAGGACAAGGGCCAGCATTTGGTTTAAGACGCTCCAGTTCTCGATGTTTCATTCTAACAGCAGATACATGTCCATCCTGAGATTTATGAGAATAAGCACGCAGTAAGAAATGTGCCGGTTGTACAGTTATGATGTGTCATATGTACAAACCTGAGACTTTATGGTTCAGACCCACAGAGACGTGTGGTCTGAGGCTGGACTCTTGAAGACACTTGCTGGCGCCCATTGCTCACCGCGGTGAGCCTGCGAGCAAACCGCTGCCACAAGTCTATGGAGTATACACCCCAAACTGCACACAAGGGGAAAACGTCTACGCTCTCGAGGAACCAGGACTGGGTATCGACCGGATCACCGCGGCTGCTTGAAACAAGACAAGGCTACAACCTACAAATAAGTTGCAAGCGGCTAGCTGGTGTGAGTCTTTAATGTAAGATCGTTCTTCTCAAGAAAAAATGGCGGAGAGATGAGTTCGTTCGAGAAGTCTTTATTCAATCAGTAGCACAAAATACAGGTTTCGTCTCAATGAGCATACGCTTGGAAGTCTCAAGAGCTCAAACCATGCGTGGCATTTTATAGCCTGGGTCAGCTTCTGTTCTGCGCAAACAACCTGACTCTGCCTTATAGGCAGTGCGTACAGGTAGAAGTAAAATCTGGATCAAACCAGTCTGACAATGACCCTCAGAACAGGGCAGGGTACATAACGCTGACTTGCACAAGGTTCAAGGTTCAAGGTTCAAGGTTCAAGGTTCAACTTTATTACTGTCCCGAAGGAAATTATGATGCAGCAGGTATCCACACATGATACACAAAAACAAACACAGTAGGGCAACAATTGTGTTAGGACAAAGATCATAGAGTTACAGCGTCATCAGTCCAGCTCTGAAGCTGAGAGCCAATAACCATAACATCGAAGAAGGTGCTGCAGCTTCTTTGCTGAGCGACATAAGCTCATTCATCTTAGCAACAGCTTCTGGAATAAAAGAGGCCCTGGCCCGACGGGTTCCAGTATAGGGCATTCTCATCCTGCGTCCGGAGGGGAGTAAGTTAAACTCCTTGAAAGCGGATGGTCCGCACACTCCATTATCTGTTGGGCTTGTAGGAACCAATTACGTAATAACAGCCAATAACGTAATAACGACCCATAACGTAATACATTTGACCAGTTTCAAATGTAATAAGCCGATAACGTAATAACGATTGACCGATAACGTAATAAGTTATTACGTTATCGGCCTTGCAATGAGAAAATCCTTTGAAAATGTAATAACTACAGCCAATAATGTAATAACAACATTAATCAAGTTATTTGATGTATCAGCACAATGTGGCTACTTTTTCATGTCTTCTTTTGGGTTTGTGCAATATGATACAGACTTTTTTTTCTTTAAAAGCATTTAATTATAACATCATGCAAGAATGGAAAAAAATATATGGCTATGTATAACTCGCACATTGTATGTCAGTGTTATTGAGTGGTTAGGCTGAACAATTTTAAACACACCTCCTGTTAGCAATAATTGTTGCGGCCCGCGGGTCAAACTGGAGAATGGCTCTAGTCGGATGGTGAGGAGGGAGGCGGAGAACATGGCCGAACCAGCAGGTGTGACGTTGCGCAGCCAGGCAGGATGCCCTGGGATGGCACGTGCGGGCTCTAAGCACCTCGTTGGAAACCTGCTGGGGCCACATGATGTTCTCGATGGTTCTGAGAGCCCTGCTATCAAAGCCATCTATTCTTGTAGCCAGAGTCTTGTTTAAAGGCCAAGTCTCCGAGCCATATAGCAGGATGGAGAGTACTGCAGAGTTGTACATCTGGAGCTCCGTCTTGCGTGAGATGGTCTGGTGCCGCCAGAGTGGTTTTCAGAGAGACTGCAGAGCTGATGCAGCCAGGGCTCTTCTGTGGATGATCTCTGGTTTTAGGTGCCCGCTGTCTGTCACTACGGGTCCCAGATACACAAAGTTCTTGACAGGCAATGTCATTACCAAGCCACAGAGGAGGTGGATCCGGTCTGACACCGACATACGTGAACTTGGTTTTCGTCCAGCTCACTTGGAGGCCAAGCTTCTCTGCCTCTTCACTGTAGATGCTCAGAGTGTCTCTTAGCTGGCTATAGGATGTGCTGAGCAGGATGGTGTCGTCAGCGTACTCCAGGTCAGTCAGGTGGTAGCTGCCAGAGGACACTCTGGGGACCCGTTCACAGACCCTGGACATCAGATGGTCAATGATGCAGTTGAAGAGGTCAGGAACAGCCACACAGGCGAACGCCACTGAAGATGGGAAACCAGTCGGAGTCTCTGCCGTTGATGCAGACACAGCTCTGTGTGTTGCTGTAAAGCAGCTTGAACAGGGTAACGATCTTAGGTGGTGCTCCAAGTGCCTGTAGGATACTTCACAGTGAGGCGTGGCAGACGGTGTCAAAGGCAGCCTACAGATCTATGAACCCGATGTAAAGATGGCGGTCTTTACGGAATTCCTAGGTCTTCTCTATCAGCATACGGACAGCAGGGATGTGGTCTGTTGTGGAGCAGTTAGGCATGAAGCCAGCCTGCTGGGGACGGCGTCTGCTTCAGATGGCTGGGAAAGCGCGGGTGAGCAAGATCCTGGTGAAGAGCTTGCCGGGGATGGAGAGAAGGGAGATGCCTCTGTGGTTTCCGCAGACTAGCCTGTCACCCTTACGTTTCCAGAAGGGCAGGATGACCCCTCCGGTCCAGTCACTGGGAAGCCTCTCTGTCTCCCACACCTGATTGATGTGGGCAACCCACTCGACGATGCTATCACCGCCTGATTTCAGCATCTCAGCGGTTATTGCACAGATGCCGGGGGCTTTCCTGTTAAGTTTTTTCAGAGCGGCTCTGTCTTCCTCGGGTGTGACAGGGTCTGTACAGCAGACGTCACTAGGGGATGGTGGGATCAGCCTGGGTGGTACCGTGCTGCAGAAGGAGGCCGAAGTGCTCAGCGTTCAAGGCCGTTTGCTTCAGTTGTTATGAGGTTGCCATCAGAGTCTGTCACCAGGGCTGTCTTGATGCGTGGGCCATTACGGGCTTGGCGCAGCAGGCTGAAGACATGGCTCATGTTGTTAATGGCCGCGGACTCTAGGTGTTAACGACGAAGGTTGGTCCATACTCGTTGGTCGGGGGCAGGCCGGCTTCTCTTTCTGATAGGTTTCATAACAAAAGGGGTTTCTCCTGGGTGGGTTGTTAGCTAGAGTTGGGCGATGTCCCCTTAATTGGCAGTTGACGATGTTTACAGTGAACCATCGTGATGGACGATGATATCGTCCAACTCTCATTATAAGCATTTTTAAAGACATTTACATAGCCTGTATATAGGCTGATTTTATTTATGTCAGGAAAAATGTGAGATTGCAGGATAAATGTATCTAAATTAAACATGATCTGAACAGAGTCATGGAACACGAATTTTGCAATAGAAATGTGTTAAAACTCGACTTATTTAGAGCGTCATCTGCTCCTCAATAACAAGACTCTTATCACACTAATACAGCTGTAAATCGGAGCTTATTATTTGCATTTGCTCGGTTTTAACGTAATGTTTAAGAAACAGTGGGTGAACGGGAGAAGTTTGCGTCGTTATTGAAGCTGCTCCACGCGCCGCTCGGTCCGTGTGCTTGTAGCCTCGTACCTCTCCTCTCTCTCCTCTCTCGGTCTTTCGTGAAAACATCCAAACCCATGCGCTCTCAGCTCCGATGTGAGATCCATCGCGGCATTTTAAAACTGTTTTGTTTCCGTACGAAAGCAAAGCGAAACCACGCGGTGTTAAACAGTAGCTGCTTTTAGAGAGAGAGAGAGAGAGAGAGAGAGAGAGAGAGAGAGAGAGAGAGAGAGGAGAGAGAGAGAGAGAGAGAGAGAGAGAGAGAGAGAGAGAGAGAGAGAGCCCCGCGCGTCAAAAATAGAGCAGCGCTGCGTCTTTATTTTAATAATTACGGCTAACACATCATGTCTTCAGGCTTCTGGTAGGCTACTTAAACTAGCGTGCATATTAGCTATATTCAAGATTTAATTTACAGTGTAATCCCTGCAAAGTTTGTAGGTTTACAAGGCCCACAGAAGATCAGTGCGTGTTTCTGACAGGAGGGGGCGTGGCATCACGATAGTTGCTCTCCATCGTGATGTTGCTCATCCATCACGATGGACGATATCATCGTCCATCGTCCCAACCCTATTGTTAGCCCTCCACAGGATAGTCGGTTGGTGGGGCTGCCACCTCACAGTGTACCGACACGCTGGGGTCTGTTTGTCTGGATGGTCCAAGATTCATCTTGATCGTTGTGAGCGTCTAATCTGCAGCTACAGAAAATCCATTTAATACTTATCCCATGCATGTTGTGAATGTCTCAGGTCATTCTGCAAAATATCTTGATAAACTTGTGAATTATTTTTTCTATTGATGATAACACTTTGTCCAGGCCCTGAGGCAACAAAACAGCCCCACACCATGATTCTCCTGCACCATACTTCACAGAGGGATTTGATGTTGATGTGCTGTTCCATTTTTTCTTAACACATGATGTTGTGTGTTCCACTCAAACTATTCAACTTTGGTTTAATTAGTCCACTGAATATTTTTCCAGTAATGCTGTGGAGCATCCAAGAGCTCTTTCACAAACAAAAGTTGAACATCAAAACCCTATCCTCTGTGTGAGGTATGGGGCAGGGAGAATCATGGTGTGGGGCTGTTTTGTTGCCTCAGGGCCTGGACAAAGTGTTATCATCAATACAAAAAATAATTCACAAGTTTATCAAGATATTTTGCAGAAAAACCTGAGACATTCACAACATGCATGGAATAAGTAAGTGAACCCTTGTATTAAATACCTGGCTGATCCTTCTTTTGTAGCAATAACTGCTTTTCTGCACTGGCTTCCTGTCACTCAGAGAATAGAATTTAAAACAGCTTTGCTTGTGTACAAGTCTTTTCATGGTTTAGCACCAAAGTACATCTCTGACATGTTAGAGCCGTATGAACCATCTCGGGCCCTGAGAACTTCAGGGAGGGGTCTCCTGGTGTTCCCAGAGTCAATAATAAACACGGTGAGGCTGCGTTTCAGTTTCATGCAGCTAAAATCTGGAACAGTCTTCATGAGGATGTGAGACAGGCCTCAACTCTGACAATGTTCAAATCCAGGCTGAAAACAGCTCTTTTACCCGTGCATATGAAACTGAAAGTATTTTATCTGCACTCTTGCCTTTTACTGTCATTGATTAACTTTATGTTGATGTTTTATTGATTGATTTTATCTGTTTTTTTGTATTTTTTTCTGCAACTGTGAAGCACTTTGAATTGCCTCGTGTATGAATTGTGCTCTACAATAAACTTGCCTTGCCTTTTCTGTAGTTGCAGATCAGAGGCTCACAACGATCAGGATGAATCTTGAACCATTCCTCTTTACAAAACTGCTGCAGTTCAGTGAGATTCAGGGGGTGTACTTACTTATCTCACACTGTCCTGTGAATGTTTACATGTTATGGCCAATAAAAATATGATCAAATGTAAATGTTTGGTGGTATTAGTTCAGGCAGACACTGTTTACTCATTCATGTGATTCTGATGAAGATCAGACCATATTTAGTGACCAATTTAGGGAGAAATGTGAGAAATTCCACACAGTGTACTTACTTTTTCTCGCCACTGTATATATACACGCACAGAACTTTGTTATGTAAATTGTTGGCTCTGTTGAACAATGTTAAACAGCATGGAACAGTTGAACATTGGCATAGGCTACATATTAATAACATCAAAAGCATTCAGCACCTGCAGTAACCATACCAAAGAAAGAAAGAAAGTAGCCTTCGAGGTTAGCTAATTCGTGACCATCTCAACCCAAATTCTAAAATATAAAATTTACTCAAGGCATTTGTATAAATCAGTGTTTGTCTGATATGTCATTGAGACCTAATCATCGGATGACAAGCTACCACCAAAAAATAGTCCTGAAAAGTGCAGTAACAGCAAAATACTACGCAGAACCCTTAAGCTCCCAGGCTGACGGTGGAGGACCTGAGCTTGAAGGAAACCACCCGCGGAGGGTGACGACAAGTTTATATATACTATATATATATATATATATACACTCACCTAAAGGATTATCAGGAACACCATACTAATACTGTGTTTGACCCCTTTCGCCTTCAGAACTGCCTTAATTCTACGTGGCATTGATTCAACAAGGTGCTGAAAGCATTCTTTAGAAATGTTGGCCCATATTGATAGGATAGCATCTTGCAGTTGATGGAGATTTGTGGGATGCACATCCAGGCACGAAGCTCCCGTTCCACCACATCCCAAAGATGCTCTATTGGGTTGAGATCTGGTGACTGTGGGGGCCATTGTAGTACAGTGAATTCATTGTCATGTTCAAGAACCAATTTGAAATGATTGGAGCTTTGTGACATGGTGCATTATCCTGCTGGAAGTAGCCATCAGAGGATGGGTACATGGTGGTCATAAAGGGATGGACATGGTCAGAAACAATGCTCAGGTAGTCTGTGGCATTTAAACGATGCCCAATTGGCACTAAGGGGCCTAAAGTGTGCCAAGAAAACATCCCCCACACCATTACACCACCACCACCAGCCTGCACAGTGGTAACAAGGCATGATGGATCCATGTTCTCATTCTGTTTACGCCAAATTCTGACTCTACCATCTGAATGTCTCAACAGAAATCGAGACTCATCAGACCAGGCAACATTTTTCCAGTCTTCAACTGTCCAATTGTGGTGAGCTCGTGAAAATTGTAGCCTCTTTGTCCTATTTGTAGTGGAGATGAGTGGTACCCGGTGGGGTCTTCTGCTGTTGTAGCCCATCCGCCTCAAGGTTGTGCGTGTGGTGGCTTCACAAATGCTTTGCTCCATACCTCGGTTGTAACGAGTGGTTATTTCAGTCAAAGTTGCTCTTCTATCGGCTTGAATCAGTCGGCCCATTCTCCTCTGACCTTTAGCATCAACAAGGCATTTTGGCCCACAGGACTGCCGCATACTGGATGTTTTTCCCTTTTCACACCATGCTTTGTAAACCCTAGAAATGGTTGTGCGTGAAAATCCCAGTAACTGAGCAGATTGTGAAATACTCAGACCGGCCCGTCTGGCACCAACAACCATGCCACGCTCAGAATGCTTAAATCACCTTTCTTTCCCATTCTGACCTTCAGTTTGGAGTTCAGGAGATTGTCTTGACCAGGACCACGCCCCTAAATGCATTGAAGCGACTGCCATGTGATTGGTTGTTTAGATAATGGCATTAATGTGAAATTGAACAGGTGTTCCTAATAATCCTTTAGGTGAGTGTATATATATATATAGCCTACTGGCTAAAGAAACTCACGGCACTCCATGAGCGCTTGGCAGCTTGAGAGATGGGAATCACCCTGAATGGTTAACCGAAGGGCGCACAATCCTGATCCTGAATGATCCCTCAAAGGGTACAGTCCCATCCAACTATCGGCCAATAACCTGCCTCTCCACAATGTGGAAGCTCATGTCCGGCACCATAGCGGCTAAGATAAGCGGGCATATGAATCAATACATGAGCACAGCTCAGAAGGGAATCGGTAAAGATACCAGAGGTGCCAAACACCAGCTCCTGGTAGACAGAACAGTCGCTCGACACTGCAGAACCCGACACACTAACCTGAGCACTGCCTGGATTGATTACAAGAAAGCCTACGACTCAATGCCACATACTTGGATCATTGAATGCTTGGCACTAACATCAACAGGACTCTAAGAGCCTTCATTGCAAACTCGATGAGGTTGTGGAAAACCACCCTTGAAGCCAATGGCAAGCCACTTGCACAAGTCTCCATCAAATGTGGCATATACCAAGGAGACGCCCTGTCCCCACTGCTGTTCTGCATAGGTCTGAACCCCCTCAGCCAAATAATCAACAAGACTGGCTATGGATACCGACTCAGGAACGGGGCCACCATCAGTCACCTCCTCTACATGGATGACATCAAGCTGTACGCTAAGAATGAGCGAGACATCGACTCACTGATCCATACCACCCGGATATACAGTGCAGACATTGGGATGTCATTCGGACTAGAGAAGTGTGGTCGGATGGTGACTAAGAGAGGGAAGGTAGTCCACACAGAAGGGGTCTCACTCCCAGAAGCAACAATAGCAGACATTGAGGACAGTTACAAGTACCTCGGAATCCCACAAGCAAATGGAAACCTCGAAGAGGTGACAAGGAAAGCGGCTACGGCCAAATACCTCCAACGAGTAAGGCAGGTCCTAAGAAGCCAGCTCAATGGCAAGAACAAATCCCGGGCAATAAACAGCTACGCCCTGCCAGTAATCAGATACCCTGCAGGAATAATAAGCTGGCCAAAGGATGAGATACAGACCACAGATGTTAAGACACAGAAGCTCCTAACCATGCATGGAGGGTTCCACCCCAAATCCAGCACCCTGAGACTGTACACTAGCCATAAGGAACGAGGCCGAGGACTAGTGAGCGTGAGAGCCTCTATCCAGGATGAAACATCCAAGATCCACAAGTACATCAAGGACAAGGCTCCAACAGATGACGTGCTCAGTGAATGTCTCAGACAATGGGGAACAGAAGATGAGGTGCTGGAGGTCCCGTCATGGGAGGACAAGCCCCTACACGGGATGTACCACCGAAACATAACTGAAGTGGCGGATATCAAGAAATCCTGTGGGACGTCCAGATACAGACGGACAGAATGGTAATGAACCAACCGGACATTGTAGTGGTGGACAAAGAGCAGAGGAAAGCCGTGGTGGTTGACATAGCAATACCAAGCGACTTCAACATCAGGAAAAAGGAACACGAGAAACTAGAGAAATACCAGGGGCTCAGAGAAGAGCTAGAGAAGGCCTGGAGAGTGAAGGCATCAGTGGTGCCCGTGGTCGTTGGGGCACTCGGGGCAGTGACCCCCAAACTGGAGGAGTGGCTCCAGCAGATCCCAGGAAATACATCAGACATCTCGGTCCAGAAAAGTGCAGTTCTAGGAACAGCAAAGATACTGCACAGAACCCTCAAGCTCCCAGGCCTCTGGTAGAGGACCCGAGCTTGGAGGAAAAAGAGACCGCCCGCGGAGGGTGAGGAAGAGTTTTTTTTTATATATATAGATAGATAGCAGCCTCACATTATTTTCTTGTTTACATCACGCTGCCTCGTGTTCTTCCTTTAGCATTATGGGTTTTTATAAGCTCCATCAGGTCAAACTAAGTACTTGAGTTAAACACTGTCCGTGTCTGATGTACAGCCGGTCCTGCTGTCGCTTAGGTCGGCACGCGCTCGGCCGTAATTATGTTCACGCAACCAAATCATAACAATGTTCACCCCCACTCCCCACCTCCCCTATTCTTCCACCTTGCGGAGACTGGTTGGAGGAAAAAGGTTGGTGAGATAGGCCCTTAAAGGAAAGTAGCAGCCCTTAGAGCTTTCCTTTGCTCAATCTCCTTCAAAGTAGTACTAAGTAACTCGTGCCCCTAGAGGCCATAAGCGCCACTGCAGGTGTCGTAGCATGTTGTGTTTTTTTTGCCTGCCTCTGCCATACTATTCTCTGTCCATTCCACGCAGGGAAGTTAGTCTGGTAACGGAGCAATTGGAGCAGTTTGAACAGGCGGGCCTAACGTGCACAGATTGTCAGTGAAATAAACCAATTAGCAATTAGCGGACGTGACGACAGCTGTAGTCCAACTCACAAAATATGAACTGAATATAAACTCACGAGCAGTTAAGTTAAGTTAAGTGGCACTAGTTAGCTTTGTCCTTTAGCCTGTTAGCTTCTTCTTCATGATTCCATTAGTGTGTATTGGTGACTCCAACCCGGAGGCAGGCACGTTGCAATTGTGGTTTTCTTTGTATAGCGCTTTTAGACTGTGATCAACCTGTCACACAAATACAGTATTTCTACAGTTCTGGCTCAGTTACACCTGTCTCAAACATGTTTCCACTTCCGGCCGTTCACACTTGTTTGAGGCCTGCAGTGCAAAGTGACCCAGCACACATTTTGGAAACGAGGAATTAAATCCTTTTAATTTATCAAATTTGCGATGTGTGCGTCTGCAGGTTCAGACTGAAGCGGGGGCTGTTGCCTCGCTCTGCATTGTCAAAGAGGTTGCCCAAATGACTCTGCTGATTCATTTTGGCACATACTCGTTTTGCAGAGTTTTGAGAGTCATTTACACTTGGTAAATGACTCTCAGTGTTTCTTGTTACTTTACCATATGAATCAATATGCTTTTGTCTTATTTTGCAGTTTAACCCTGAGTCCAGAATAAAAGAGGACAACGAGTACTACATAAAGCAGCCGTCTCCTGATGATAGAGTGCACCTTCTGGTTTGCATCATCAATGCCAACGCTCCTGACATACATAAATCCACCAACACAAAGATAAGAGAAATAAGAAAAGCTGCAGACGCGCTAGGTAAGGACTGTGCTGTTTTATTATTGAGATGTGTAGGGATACTCAACTTCTTGTGCTCAGATTCTACTTTTTAAATCAGCATGGCCTCAAGATCTGTGGGTTTCAATATTAATATGTTATTTGGGTTCTATTGTTGATTCAAATGAAAATATTTGTGAAAAAACACAATATACACATGAATTACATAGAATATACAAACCTCCAATATCAAATAAAAATTTAGACCTAGCCTAAATCTTCAATTAAGGCTCTTGAGTCATCTTCTGTACTCAGTAGTTGAAGTCTCGGACGTTTCGCCTCTCATCCAAAAGGCTTCGTCAGTGAACTAAGGTTCAGCTCAGCCCGCAGCTTAGATAAAGACCACCAGGAGGAGTTGGGGTTGGCCCGGCTCCTCCCCTCTAATCACAGCTACTCTCACCTGTGGGTAAACACCTAATGTTTGCCTCAGTGTATTCACTGGTTTGTGCTAAACTGGAATTCTGTGTTGTCTAAAGATCCTCTGAAGTTTCTCTGAGACAACAGCTACATACGTCTCCCTGCCATGTGTAGCTGTTCATCCCAAAGACAAAACTCGAGCCA
Source organism: Neogobius melanostomus (assembly GCA_007210695.1). Taxonomy (NCBI): domain Eukaryota; kingdom Metazoa; phylum Chordata; class Actinopteri; order Gobiiformes; family Gobiidae; genus Neogobius; species Neogobius melanostomus. The sequence continues at coordinate 43,574 of VHKM01000938.1, read as the reverse complement.
CAAACAAAGCAATGTGGTTTATTCTATTCTATGCAAAGAAGAAGAATGCAAAGAACATTATATGGGAGAAACCAAACAAGTTTTACAGAAGAGACTTTATCAACCAAGCCTCCAACCACTCCTTTGAGGACGGGAGGTCAACATTTTAGCTAAAGAAGAACGTTGATTTGAACGTTCTTCAAATCAACGAGTAAAAGAAGCTATGAGTAAAAGAAGCTATTTTTGTCAAGCAAGAAAATCCCTCCATGAACCGGAATGGTGGGCTCAGATTTAATCTTTCCAAAATGTATGCTAATCTCATTCGCAGCCAGCAGACAGGGCTTGGTCATGCTAATAGGGCGGCACCTCAGCCAACAACAGAATGAACATTCAGATGTTATTAATGTATGAATTGTATCAACATTTGTTATGTAATTATGTAGCCTCAACTTTTAAATTGTTTTATGTTTTATAATTGTTGTTGGCATTATACACCTTGCCCAGGGACAACAGTTGAAAACTAGCTTTGCAGCTAATACTGACACATTTACAGAAATGTTCATTAATGTGTACTGTCCCTGTCAAATAAACTAATACAAAAAAAAACAGATCAATAGGCAGGTAACTAGCAGTGATCATCGTAGATTAGGGCAGTGCAGACCGAGACTCTGGTCGTTACAGACGCTCTACTTCAATGTTTGTTTACCCACAGGTGAGAGTAGCTGTGATTAGAGGGGAGGAGCCGGGCCAACCCCAACTCCTCCTCTTTATCTAAGTGGGACTTTAGTCCGCTGACGAAGCCTTTTGGATGAGAGGCGAAACATTCGAGACTTCAACTACTGAATACAGAAGATGACTCAAGAACCTTCATTGAAGATGGACAACTCCTGTACGACTGAGAGCCTACACAGACACCTTGCCTAAATGGTACTGATAATTATCTGTCAGCATATTTTCATAAATCTGCTGCAGCTAATAAGCCTTCCTATATGCAGGACTATTATTTCACTATAGACAGTGGAGCTGTGCATGTTCGGGCAAGGCACATTGAGTTGCCTTGTGTACGAAATGTGCAGTATAAATAAAGTTGCCTTGCAAGAAGCTGCATGTTGGATGAACCTCATCAATGACAGCATTTATCATGAAATCAAGAACTCTACGAACAGAAGCTAATTGATAAACAGAGATTACTCTTCTCCTCAAGCTTTTAGCCACTTTTTAATTGACAACAATTGGCCACATGTGAACAGATTTAAACATGTTCTACAGTGTGGCTTTATGTGTGTTCTCAAGTTTTGTTTTGTTTTCTCAAAAGTCTGTCCATCTAAATAGACCTAATTCTCCGTCATAGTACCTAGCAGACATGTCGACCCTAAAAACTATCAGCAAAGATGCAGAGGCGCAGCTTACCATTAGGCAAGGCAGGCTTTGGGCCCCTAAGCCAGCAGGGGCCCTAAAGGGCCAACAGAATTGACAGAAACAGCCAAGAGAATAAAGTCACTGCACAGCAGCAGTGACAAGGTGCAATGACAATTGGCTGTCGCATATTCCCTGAAAGGGCCCCATGGGCGACCCCTCCCTCACCTGCTTCTCAGAGTGAGAGAGGCCGCACAAAATCATGCAAGTAAACAGACACAGCTCCGTTAAAATGAAGGGAATTTATGCCTCTGGTAGCAAAAACGAGAGAAAAGAAGCAGCAAGTAGATGAAGGAGAGCAAGACAGCAGTGAGTGTAATAAGTGACAGTAGTTGTATGGCTCTGAAGCACCTTTTGATTGTTTGCCGTGCAGAGATATTTTCCTTATGTTCAAAATGGCCAAGCAACCAATATATATTATGTTATACTTTCTACCTAAGTTAATACAATACATTTAACATGAGTATAATACAACCCCCTGGTGGCCAGGGGCGACTCCAAAAGACACTCAGTAAACAGGATTCTAGTGTAGCTTTGGGCCTCGTTTGTACTACTTAAAAGCCTGGCTCCAAAGAGTTTTATTTTTTTCTAAAGATCGCTATTGTGCACTCAGACTAAATAGAAGAAGCTTGGATAATAAATTCCAGTCAGGTGCAGTTTCAGTTTATTTTATATCAGTGGTTCTCAAACTGTGGGTCAGGGACCAGAAGTAGAGCATAGGCCTGAGGCTGAGTACAATTTATTAAATAAGTGAATGAAGTGTTATTCAGGCCAGGACCAAATGAAGCGAGTGAGAACACTGGTGTCAAACTGTGAGATAGAGCCAAAAAATAATAGTCTACGATATGATTGTTATGCTGTGGCAAACAGTTGCCATCGGAAGCGGGTGGGCGGCCCGTGTGAAACGTTCGTGTCCCCGCCCCCTGTTTATTTCACACATCGACATTAGGATTCAGCTCTGGTTCAACAAAACCTGACCCTTAACGCCACCACATCACGGGGGAAAGCGGTAAAAGCCTATCACCAAATAAAGATCCAGGAGCAGAGAAACAAAACTCTGACAGAGCGTGGAAGGTGCACAGCGGCGCTCGCTGTAAAGTCAGACCCAGGAGAGTGAGAGGAGGTGAGGCAGATGCAGCAGCCCTCACTGTAGCTTCAGTCTGAATGAACCCGCGGAGGCGCTGGACACCACTTCCTACGTCCTAATATAACAGATAAAATGTATTTAACAGATCAGAACTTCACTTCAGTTGCACATAAGTCGTTTAGTTAAGGAATAGTTGAGAAGGAATTGCTGATAATTAAATAGTTGCGGGAAAGTTGAAATGCCGCACTGATTTTGCGGAGTTTGCGAATGAGGGTCTGAGAAATAGCTAAGAGCTAAGCCAATGATTCAGACGAGTTGTGAAGTCACTATTCAAAGCCAGTCAAAAAAAAAAAAAATCAGTCATTTGCAGGGAATAGTCAAGGCGATTAGCAAAAAATAATCCCATGTGTGCATTGCTTTAAAACTCCTCTAAATCATTGATACTTACCTGTTTGAGGAGTTTTGGGTTATGTTTTATTTTTTCTACATTATGTGTAAAAAAGGCAAATTAGGATCTGCATTTAAATCAAAATGTAAAAAGTAGATGAATAGAAAAAAGGTGTTGTCAAACTATGTTTATTTCATTTAAGTTTAGAGAAACGTCCTGTTTAATGAGGCTGATTAAAACAGAATATAGTAACCAACAGATTGCTTTAAATTACTTTTGTATCTAATATACTCCCAGACATCCGCCTGAATCACTTTACCTGCTACACACAACAAACAGGAGTATAATGTGTGCCTAATAAACAAACATTATCACCTTTCATTTTTCAGGGATTCCTGAGGTTGGTATCCTCACAAATATTGAAAACGTCTGTGATAAAATTAAAGAAAACGTGAGAATGTGTATCTTAGCAAGACGTTGAATGACAGGGTAAGTCTAACTCTTAATAGTTCATTTGGTTTTTGCAATCTAAAGCGTCTTTGAGTGTCCAGAAAAGCACTATATAAAACCAATGCATTGTTATCATTATTGATATCATCATTAGGATTATTATTATCAGGGTGCGATTTGCTGGGGGATGGGGGGGATTTCCCCCTTCTGGTTTTCTTGTCCCAGTCTCTGTTTCTTTTATCCCTATCCCTACTTCTGGCGTATCATTGTATTAAACGTAGGGGGAATAGAATAGTAAAATTGGCTGTGTTCAAGGTCCGTGCACCTTCTGGTCAGTTGATTTCATTTAATATGAGACGCGGGTGAGCTCTGCTTTGATGCGCACAGAGAGCGAGGGTCTGGAGTCAGAAACACTTTCACCTTTCTCTGTTTCTTGGACTTTTTAAGTGTATAAGGCTATACTGCATGTATCATTTCTGATGAATCAATCTTATGCACAGGGAACTGTGTTCTGTCCTTATTGACTTTATGATCAGTTAAATCTATTTTGCACACATACAAATGAGCTTGAAATGAACGGGACTGGCGTGTAGCCTAATTATCCCCTCGCGCTCTCTCTCCCTGTTCAGAGCTCTGAGAGGGGCAGAGAAGTCGCGCACAGACGCACATGCATAGACATATTATTAATAGACCGTCATTCCTCACTCCTCCCCGTTTACCATAATGTCCACGTTCGAGGGGGGAAATCATGGCGGATTTACAGACTCCTCCTCCCCAGCTCTGACGAAGCATGTTCCTAATAAGGGCATAAGGGTGGGAGCTTCACTGTAGACTCGGCCCTTGCGTGACGTGTAGCTCGCGCAGCTCCAATGCTAACAGTCAGACCCTCATTAAGTACGAGATTTCTAAAGTTTATCCTACCATAACCAGCCCGGTGCCCCAGATTGTTTTAACCCAGCGTAATCACAGGAGGAATATCTAGCTCTAACCACTTCTAAAACATTAGGCACCGGGCATTAAAGCTGTTTTTAACGTGTCTAAAGTCCAATGCATTCCAATGGGGGAATAGCGGCCATATGGAGGTACTACAGCAATAGTGGAGCAATGGCGGCCTCCAGTGTCATAGTCACAAAGCAGAGCAGTCAGCGGCCATTGCGCACATGCCGTGGAAAATAGACATTAAGCTCCACAAAAGTGTTTTTTGGATCACATTCAGCAAAACGGTGCTTATTTTGTGAAAATCCGCCGCATATTTATGTCAAAACCCCGCTGTAAAGATGATAGAATGAATCGTGACTGAACAATGAATGCGCGCACGGCGGCAATGAGTGGCAGCGACCGCCCCGACCCGCGATCATAGGAGAATTTTATGACGGTCTGGGCAGCCGGCCCTGCGGGGACCGCAGGGGAACCGCGCGGGAACCGCCCATCAGGTGCGTTAATGCCCCAGCCATGTGTGAAATCCTGTGTGTTTTACAATAGCGACTGTTTGAAAAACAGGATGAACCTTTACGCCGTACATTTCGACAAGGGAAGCGATTTCGACAGAACAACGGTTCTGTGAAGGACCAGCCGCACGTTCATTGTGCATCTGTAACATTTCCAGCTCTGTCCCTCAAAAAAGAAAGACACCTGTGGCCCTGGTCACACTACCCTGGTCACTCAAAGTTTGATCAAGAGTTTTCCAAAACGGTCCAACTCCCTGAGCAACACACACGCTCTGGAGGGGTCGCCCCCTATAGCTCGGACGTCTGTGTACAAGGCAGATCCACCCCCTCCAGAGCTGTTAAGACCAGATGCAATGAGCTCAGCGAGTCAGATGCAGAGTCTGGGCCTCTCTGTCCATGGTCAGGGCCCTACTGAGTCCCGCCAAAGCATGCAGGACATGTTCTTAAAACATGAAAGCACTGACATCTTTTTGCAGAATAGAACACATCTAACACTGGGTTTCAAGTTCAACAGCAATAAAGTGATTAATTATCCCCCTTCTGTTTTTTTGACAAATCGCACCCTGATTATTCTTATTAGTTCATACTGTACAACCTGAAAGTTTTACCAAACTTGTATTTTTAAATCTATGGAGCCTATATACTCACAGTATTAAGTATGTCAGTAATAAGCAGTAATAGTAATTAGTTTATTAATATTTAAACGTGTGTGACTTGTAAAATGTGATCATCTTATTTTGTTTCTGTAATGTTCTTTCTGCAGATGGAAGCTTTAAGCTTAACATTAGGAATTCCTTTGAACTCCATGTTTCCAGTGATAAACTACAGTGACGGGGACTATGATGGAAATGTAACCCTCGACACTCTGCTCCTGACTGCACTGAAGTACTGTGTGATTCATGCCAATGACTTTGTTAATAGTAAACTACAGGGGCCTCCAACCAGTGGCTCGGGAGCTCCCAGTTCTCCAGCTGTTCCTGAGTAGCTCCTCAGATGCTTTTCCCATAAGACCACAGTGTTCTGTCACCAGTTTGTTTGTCTCCAGTTAGTTGAGGCTCTTCATCACGATTATAAAGTGTGTCTGATCAAAGGTGCAGGATGATTATAACTAATAAGAGAAAGTGAAATAAAAAGAAGGCACAAAGTGGCTTTCTAATGAACAAAGTAGCTCATGTTTTATTCATTTAATAAAATGATGTTATAAAATAGGCCAGCAGTCTGTGCATTTCCTCCCTCTGAACACCGGTGACCAGAGCTGCAGAGTGAAAGAAAAGTTAGAAAAAGCTAAATGTATTTGCAAACACTGATCAGTGCAAGGACAGAGTCTGGCATGTGCATGACCAGTTTGGTGAAGGAGTCAATGTGAGATAGGGCTACTTTAGATCTCTGTATGTGGAAAACACTGACTGTATTAGTCCTGTAACAGGTGAAAAATAAGTAACATAAATAAATATGATGAATGTTATTCTCGATGTTTGTTTTGTGTTCTGATTGTTCCTTCTTGTTTTATTTTGATATTATTATGTCTGAATAAAGATGTAATAATTTGACAAACTTTTATTGTTTGCACTTTGTAGTGGCGATTGTGTCTTACCGTGCATTTTATTGCACTGATTTTGAATATTTTTAGAGAGACCGGATGGAAAATTGCTTTATTTGGCTAATTCCAGTGCGTTTACAGAAATGTTTATTGATGTAGCACGGTCAAGAAAACATGCAGATCCCTGTGTAACAAAGTGTGCTGGATCAAAAATGACAATAGATGCAGTGATCCAAATAAATATCTGCACAACTACCAGTAGCTCCCAAAGGTTTTCAATTTTTACTCCACACCAGGAATTAGTGTCCGAGTCAAAGAAATAAATGAATGAATATCAAACAGTGGAGAGCCATAACCTGAGGCTAAATCCTCACCAAACAGACTCCAAAGAAAATATGCAAATGTAACATAGTTAACATTTTTGCAAATAATTGTTTGTTTGCTAAATCATTATGAATCCCTCCCTCTGATAAAACAGGCAGTCGGATCATCTCAGACTGACACTTCCACCAGTCACTCTGCTCACAACATCCAGAGACAACGTTGGTACTAACCTTAAAAACAAATGTAGCACCTTATATTTAAAGTCACAATAGCCTTACTGCAGTAAAACAGGCTGTGCAGATCTTTCACTTGTATTTGATCAAAGCCTGTATTTAGTGTATAGCTGCAGCCTGTGTGTTTGCTTGTTAGGCGTCAGTATAGGCTGTGGTTTAGAAGCGAGGGTGCAGCAGGTGCCAAAGGCTGAACTTTGGGTTAAAGCTGAACTTTCACTTTCACAGCTTCTCTGAAAACGTCCTGTTCACTGCGCTTTCTGAAAACGCTTCTGCAGCAACAAACACCTTCAACTGGGGTTTTCTGATGCCACTAAAAACATGTGCAATAGGTGAATCCTCCAGCCAGGTGATTCTGACCATCAACCTGGCCCCACATCATGGAGATGGGTCCCCGGGGCGGCACTGCCGTCGCCCACTGCTCCTTACGGGTCGCCTCAGCGGCATCGAAGGATGGGTTAAATGCAGAGGACACATTTCCCTACGGGGACAATAAAGTATACAAATACAAAAAAAAATAAAATACAAGCTCACGTCCTGTCACGAATTGTGCCTTTCTAAACTGTATCGAAACAGGATGAGACGAACTTTGCTTTGTCTATGAAAAATATCTCAACATTACTGTGGCTCATAGAAAAACAGAAAAGAGTGAGAGCATCAGTAGGTCCAAATGTTTTTTTACTGTGGCTCATATTATAATTATTTGTGGATTAGTGTCATTCATACAATATATTTACTCACATGTCGACAATTATATGATCATTTTCATGAACAGTGATTGAAATAAAATCCTCCTCCAGGTCTGTTTAAACAATGGAATCTTTAAACGAGGCTAAAAAGGTTCTAATGTTTCTGGCAAAATCACAAACACGTGAGGCATCACTCCTGTTTGTCTGGAGAGTTGAGCTTTTACAGACGATAAAAAGGTTTCTGGGGGATTGTACAAAGTCTTTGGAGCGACTGGGTTAAAGAGTGAGACCTGATGATTGGAGCGTTGATCCACAGATTTACAACATCACGTCAAATATTCAACACTTTACAGACTGACACCAGATTATCATCACTGGCAACATCACATACTTTCTCTTTCGCTCTGACTGTTCCGGAAGGGCGTTTGTCACAACCTCACCCGAGATATAACGGTTTGTTCTGGGCAATAATAATAAGTGGAAATCCATAAGAAATGGACTGTGATAAAGATAAAGGATGTTACCCTTGTTTGATGTCAATTTGACATTGTTTCCTTTTGTTGATTCTTTTCCTAAAGGCCTTGTCCCTTATTTTATTGTGTTAAACCAAACTCTTTCCTAACTTTCCAAACACTTTTCTAACATCCCAGTTCTTCTGTGTAATAACAATTATGAATCTCAGAGTGGCTTCGTTTACATGGAGACAGAAATCTGATCCTGATCTGGAGCTCTCACATTATTGAAGAGACAAACAGCATAATCTGATAAAGATGTTTCTGATGCACATATGATAATTAGCTCTTCCCTCACAGCGTTATTGAAAGTTAAAGCAGAGTTTGTGCTGTTTGTGTTTAACTTTGAACCTGGACCTTTGAAAACTGAACCTTAGGAAAAATGGAGTCATAACAAGGACTAAAATGCAACATCAGGACCAAAACAAGACAATACTGGAAATAAACCACAAATATCCTAAATAAATTATACTTTTGTGTAAATCTCCTTTGAATGAAGACTTCAGTGAGTGATGTATGTAAGCTTCTTGTGATGTGGATATTTCATCATCTAATACTGGAGAAAAGATAAACACAAACTGGAATATTCTCCTCCAGTGCTACTTGCAAATTGTTTTGCTCTAAAAATCCTAAATACACAGTTATAAACATCATTTAGTGATGTTTCATCACATTGTGTCTCCAGGTGACTTATGTGTCACACAGACACACAGCAGTGTGTGTAATGTCACTTTTCCACAGCGTAAGTAACTATCTATCCTGTTTTCAGCACCGCTCACAAAGCACCATGTTTGATCTTTCTAAAGCAAAAATGACATTACAAATCAAGACAATGAGAACACAATAATATAATGAAAAAGGATTTAACCATTGGACAGTTTTATTGCTCATGTGTCCAGTTGCTTAGTTTAAAGTAACTATATATATTTCATGTGAATTTGTGTATTAAATGAAGTCTTGAGTACAGCTGCAGATCCCTGAGTTATTTAAAACCATCCAACAGCATTAAACTAATCTCTTCTTCTCTGCTGCCCCTGGTGGCCTGGAAAACACACAACAACATAATCAATGAGTCCTTCCAAACTCCTCTAATAATAGCACCTACGTTCTAATCCTAGGCGGCGCGGTGGTTTATAGGACGGCACATAGCTCCTCCTACTCACCAGTGAGGAACCACCAGAGGTCCTTATGCTAAAGTAGCTATGATAATTAGTCCTGACTGTTCTCATCGTCTTCACTTTGGGACTTGAACTTTTGAACTTCATGTGTCCAGACTCAGCTGGGACTAGACCAGAGTTAAACCACGATCAAGACATAATACAGGGCTCAATCACAAACTAAACTGGGACCAAGGACTAAATCAGTTTAACCTCTTACTTAACCGAGTGGATTCTCTCCAGTTCGGCTTTACCCAAATCTAAAAGCTTCCAGACTGGAGCTTACAGCCTATAGGCCAGTGTCACGCCTCATTTGAAAGCTAAGGTCCACAAAACGGATGTTTTCCTTGCATTGCTGCCGCTGTCGTCACTTTTTCATGTTGCCACTTTTCTTATTTCTTTGTCACATGTTTCTTTTTTGTTGCTCTTTTTTTTTAAATTTCCATTATTTCCAAAAATGTCTCACACCCACTCATGCCAAGTTTGATCTGATCTTTGTAGTTTGATCTGATCTTTGTAGTTTGATCTGATCTTTGTAGTTTGATCTGATCTTTGTAGTTTGATCTGATCTTTGTAGTTTGATCTGACACATATAAGTGGTTTGACTTTTCCAGCTGTGAAAAGGCTTTGAGAGCGATTTGTAAAAAGGCTCGAGTGAGACTAGAGAGAACAGAACGAGATCAGAACATTCACCCACAGATCCCAAAGGTCGAGACACGTCTCTCTCTCCTTCTCTTTATTTATTTGAATAAGTTCAAGTCAAAGATAGAAGGAAGATGTTTCATCCATTTACAAATAAACTCAGACATATATTTGTCAATGTATTTTAACTTTGTACATCCCAGTGTCACAAGCGCTGCCTAAAAAGAAAGCAAAACTCGTGTTGTTTTTTGTTTTTATTTTTTATTGTGCAGTGTGTACATTATTTACACAAGTGAAGAAGAAAGTATAAAGCACATTTCTGCAAAGGTAAAGGGGACATGAGACAGTGGTCGGGAGTCGACTCAACAGCAGGGCAGAACAAAGACTAGTTGATACTGTAAATAACTTGAATAGGAATATTTGGCAGTTTTTGTTCCCTCCTCCTTCCCTTCACATCCACATCACATAAACAGTATTGTATCCGTGTACATTCTGTTACAAACATGTTCAGTTCTGGTCTGTGGGGGCGGGGCAGGGCGAGGTGTACTCCGTCTCCGCCTGGTCACCTGAGGGACACAGAGGAACAAGCATGAATACAGTATTTAAAGCAAAAGTATGTGAGTATTTTGGCAGTACTTGGTGTGTAGTAGTCGTATATCTTGACCACTGCAGGTTTGAGGTTTTGAATGTCCGTCTCCTTCCCCAGACGCAGACGGTACGACACGGTTTGGTCCTTGGACAACTGTGAACAGAGGAACATAAAAGAGTTACGGCAGGAGTAAAGGAGGTCGAGGAGCAACATTCGAGCAACTCATCTACTTCAACTTATCTAAAGTTTTGTGCAGCAACGTTTTCTTCTCATGTATCTGACGCAGGGTTTGGACAAAAACACACACAATATGCTTAAGTTGCAATAAGATCAAACCTTAGTTCATTAGAAAGTGTCTAAATGAGTGAAAACCGCTCAAACAAGATTCATATTCTCAAATCAAGCCATTTAAATCCTTATAATTTCAAAGTTTCCATAGCTTATTTTTATCTAAATTCTGTGTTATATGTTTTATGTTGCACGAGTGTTTGTAAACCTGTTCTAAAACAATGGCAATAAATATAATTCTGATTCTGACGGTAGTGTACTAAGATACCTAGAACCAGAAAACAGAACAATGATGTTAAGACTATTTATTTTAAAGTTGTATCATTTATTTGAGCTCAAACAACCAAGTCACTTCCTTCAACAGCATCAAAACTTAGTCTCTAAAGATATTCTATTCTTTTCTGTATCTGCTTTGGATACTTTTATTTATTTGATTCCAGTAGTACTTAAACTTTTTTCTCGATGCCAGACTGATATTGTCTAACGGTGCCCAGCCCTAATGCTGACGAGCCTCCCACCAGAAAACCTATATTGATCCTGGAGCCTTGTAGAGAGAGGCCACTGTGATGGAAAGTAAAGGTGCCAGGCTGACCACTCATACAGCCGCTGGGTCACTACAAGGTCAAATACACACAAATATAAACAAATGGTTTCCCTGCATGCAAAGTTCCATAACGCTCCTTTAAAGGGAGATGAGGAGCCAGGGCCAGTCCTTAAAGTGGACATATCCTGCAAACTTTCTTAAAGGGACTATACAGACTTTAAACATGTTAAAATGATGTATTTTCCTCCCCTTACATGTTCCAGTCATGTCCTAATGTGTAGACTGAGCCCAGACCTGTTCACCACAACTGCCTTTAAAATCCTGCACTGTCACTCAGAAAGGTGTTCAGTCGGGTCCGAGGTGCCGCCATGCACAAGCTTAATATAGAGACTGCAGTTACACGTAAGACCTGAGGTGGCAGTAGTGAGTATAAAATGACCAACATGCATCTAGTCAGAGCCGGTTTTTCCTATACGCAAACTACGCAAGGTGTGTAGGGCCCCCGCAGCCGTAAGGGCCCCGCATCTCAGTCAAACTATGGTGTTTTTCATTTATTAATCAGCGCGTAGTTACGGGGACAGGCTCTCTGACAGCGCTCACTCACTCTCCTCCTACTTTACCACATAAAACACCAACACGCAGCAGTCTGCTGAAGTGGATGAGCAGGACAGACCTACCGCCTTCCCCCCGTCACTCCCGAGGCGCGAGTGCTTCTCCCCTTCGCGTCCCCGCTCAGCTGTCTGTCTGCCGGTGCTCACTTCGCCTCCTGTGCGCCTGCATGTCCTCGTGTCCCGGGCGCTGCTCTCATGTTTTCTCTGCTCGGACTCGGGGCACACACTCATTTAAACTCGTCTTATTGTCTCTAGCGGAGCATCAGGACAGTAGTTTGGTGAATAGACGAGAGTAAAGTCGTTCTACGTGGCCTGGTCAAAGAGGAGTTGAATCCACACGGTTCTCATGAGCACAGTTTACTTACAGTAACTCTGGTTCTCTGAATGTGCACAGTCTAAAACTAATTGTGCTACTCACAGGCTCATTCTCAGTAGTAAGACCGTCAGGTGCAGGTTTTAGTTAGTTTTAAATCAGCGGTTCCCAAACTGTGGGTCAGGGACCAAAGGTGAGAGAATGGAAACATTGTGTCTGCTCAAAGATCACTGATTACACCAGAACATGTTGATATGTTAGTTTTTTTGAAGAAGAACCAGTCCTGAGATAACTTAACCTAGGGTTAGAGCAGCACTAAGGGAGTGTTCTTGTTTGTGTTTGGCCTGTTAGGCCTTGTGTTTCCCTGTGTGCAAGTGAAACAAAAATAAACAAGTTGTTATTATACAGTAATATTTTTTCTTTTTGATATCGTATCGTGACTCTGACATATCGAGGTGCATCGTATCGTGAGTTTAAGTGTATCGTTCCATCCCTAATTCCAACAGTTTTGCTTTGTAGACACCACATGGTTATGCCTAAAATACCTTATGTATTTGTTGTACACTACACACTAACTTAGCTGTATTTGCTGTAGAAAACTGTGCTCTGTTCTGAAGGTGGAGTTACCATAAACCACACATAAAGTTGTTTTATTTCATTACTAATAAGTCAACTATAGTAGTATAAAGATGGTGAGGTGTGAGGTGTTACGTATAACCAGGACATGAAGAGTCAACACAAAACAACTACAGTTTAGCCTCGTCCAGGACTGAATCACAGAGGCAGTCGTCTAAGCAAGACAGTACATATTTTTACTTGATTAAACAATTTATCCAGTTTTTCTGAAGTTATTTTAGAGGTGAGCAGTAGGCTTGAAGCAGAACTAGTTTCACCTGTACAGAGCAGGAGGAGAATTTCTGAGACAGAATGTTCGCTTGTGCATAAAACATTACATACATTCAAGAGGTTCCCGAGAGCTTAAAGTGATTTGTCCTCCTTTGTCCGACATAATGACACTTTTAATTTGTATTTCACATCCTGCAGTTCCTGCAGTGAATAGAGGAGAGAAAAAGCCAAAAAGCATTTTGTCTCAAATGAGAGTTGAATCCAGACAGTTGAGCGCGGTTATTTTCAGTAACTCTAGTTCTCGGAAAGTGCATGGTCTAAAACAAATTACTGGCAGGCTGATTCTCAGTGGTAAGATAAAAATATAACTCAGGTGCAGGTTTCAGTTAGTTTTAAAGTCAGTGGTTCCCAAACTGGGTCAGTGACCTTTTACCTTTTTAAAATGTGGGGGAAAAAAGACCAAAGACTAGTGGTTTCCTAAACTCCAGTCTGACAGTGGCTTAGTGGTTAATGGTTCTCACACAATGGGGCAGGGCCTAAATTGTGGTTATGTACCACTTCTGCCCTGCACTACTGCACAGTGTAACTGTTTTTGACCATAAATGGGTTCGCTCTTCATCAAATAGCCATGTGTACTGTAGGGCCCCGAGTGGATTTTTGCTTAGGGCCCCAGAAGGGCCAGCACCGGCTCTGCATCTAGTTTAAACCATGTTGTAACGTTGTTCCTTCGTCAAAGACAGACCTGGAGTCGTATTTCAAAACATTCAAGACAAAGCTGTTAAATGTCTCTGTTTCTTCTTCTACGGCGTCAGTGCCTCGATCTGTACTTCCTCATTACACTCGTATCATTGTTCAAACCCCAAAACTGTTTTTAAATCCCCTAACTCTGAGCTGTTCTGTGCTCAAAGTGTGTTTATCGCTCACTGCTGGAGCTGCTCACACGCTGTATCGCTGTGTAGTTCATTTTTAAAGATTATTCCTACAGCTGCCAGCAGGAGGAGCTCCAGTCAAGATTTTCACCAGCTCTTTCTCCTGCATGTTACAATTTAATTCTTACAGAGAAATATTTTCAAATTATAAAATGTAAAATATCAAAGCTGAGGCTCCAAAATTATGTTTTTAAGTCTATTTTTAAGCTCCATATGCGGGACATTCACTTCAAAGGGATGCAGCTAATGGCCACCACCGGGAACTTGGACGCCCCATTCCAGTTTTTTTTAGCTCCATACATATGATTTTTAACACTTCATGCTGGTTGATACCAATAATACCCAGCCCTATTTTAAAGCTGTAAAAACACAGCGGTAACTCACCTCCCGGATGTAGATCAGAACATGGTCGTCTTTCTGCTCCACACGATCTACGAGGTTCTCAAACTGCAGCTGCAACACAGACATTACACTGGTTTAAGGAGAAGTATTAACAGTAGTAGTCGTCGTCCTAGTCCTAGTAACTCACATTTTTGAGGGTGCTTGGGTCCGGGACAAGCCTGACAGCATCTTAACATCCAGGATGATCATGTTGGAGCTGCTCTGTTCTCCAAAGTAACTGCAGGAAAACAACAAATCTGTTTCTGCCTGAATAATACTTTGAATATAAAACATCCTGGCTCTGAGTAGAAAGTGTTTCTGCAGCTCCCTTTATATTTGTCCTTGTTCTTACTGAGCTATGAGGTTGAGCGTCAGGACGGTCGAGTCACACTCCATGTGGGCCTCCGCCTTCACCCCCACGCTCTGCTCGTCCCGCGGCGTCGGGATGTTGTAGTGGGTCGAGATCTGCACAAAACAGACGACTCTTTGAGGACAGGATTCACTCACTGTAGACGCCAGCAATTCTGTCTGGAGACCCCTCCCACATCAAAGGCCCCTCCACCCCTCACCTGCACGGAGGCACAGGCGCTCCCCGTCACCTCCAGGCCGTACTGCCCCACAGCGCTCTCCAGTGGCCGCTCCTGGTACAGCAGCTTGTTGCTCTGGTCCACGGTGAAGGACATGGATGGGTCTGTGGCGCCGGGAGGAGCCTGCACCACGACAGAACTGGAGCCATCGGGACTGTAGACCAGTGTGGAGTACAGCGCCAGGGCCTGCAGCGCCACCACCGTGTCCTACAGAGGAATTACAGCTCATTAACACTGCCGCTGACACTGGAAAAGAGAGTCTGTACCTGAGTGGACTTGAAGCCGCCGTAGGGGTTCTGTTGGCCCGTGAGCCAGCGGACGATCTTAGAGGCGTATCCCAGCTCCTCCACACTGACCTGGGGCTGCGTGAGGGTGGACAGCAGCACGTACGCGGAGGTCTCCACCGACAGGGAGGCGGAGGAGGCGGCGGACCAGTGCAGGAACCCGCCTGGAGACACAGAGGAGTGTAATACAGCCAGAACACACCCATACAGACAACACAGGGTTAAAATATGGAGAGAAAATTTTAAAATCCTGACCCAAATAGTTCCCTTAAGTCAACCTTAGCTGAGCTACTGCTGTTTAGAATCTTTGTAATGATAAGGAGTCATGGGCAGATGATTGTGGATGAGTGGCATGAGTAAGAAAAATAAATGGTGTCTCCACATGACTTCAACATGTCTTTCCAAAATGATATGTTGCCAAAAAAGCAAGAAAACTCTTAATATCCTTGTAATTGAAATTGTCCCTCGCTGTGAGGGACCATGATGCATCAGCCGTACCTCCCTCGTGAGCTGTGAGTGCAGCCTCTTCAGGAGCTGAGCTCGCGTCTCTGTGTCTCCGGCCAAACTGAACACGTAGCCATGAGCGCCGTGGTGTAGACGTTCTCCATGTTCTCCGTGTGGTTCCTCAGACAAGACAGGCTCTCCTGCAGCACCGGGTCCTACAGGAACATACAGAGGTACAGTGGTGGTTGTAATAAGATGAAGTAATAGTAGCTGTAACTGTAGTAGTCAGAGTTTATTCCTTACATTTCTGGACATGTTCATCTCCAGGAAAGCAGCAGTGATGTAGGCGCTGAGGGGTGACATTGTCGGACACTCCTCCCTGAAAACAGCAGCAGATGAAACAGGATTTAAGAGAGGAATGGAACATGGTCATAGGCAACAATTTATGTTTTTCCCAGTGGGTCCAACGACTAAACAACACAAAAAAATAAATAAATAGACAAAAACTCCTGTTTATATGCCGGACGGACTCCTTATTGAGCTAAACAATAGGAACATACTAATGTAATGGACTGACCTGTGCTCTGTGAGAAGAGAAGAGTTCCCTGACCTTCATGCGGATGTTGAAGAGTTTCCTGACCTTCATACGGTTGTTGAAGAGTTTCCTGACCTTCATGCGGATGTTGAAGAGTTTCCTGACCTTCATGCGGTTGTTAAAGAGTTTCCTGACCTTCATGCGGATGTTGAAGAGTTTCCTGACCTTCATACGGATGTTGAGAGTTTCCTGACCTTCATACGGATGTTGAAGAGTTTCCTGACCTTCATCGGTTGTTAAAGAGTTTCCTGACCTTCATACGGTTGTTGAAGAGTTTCCTGACCTTCATCGGTTGTTGAAGAGTTTTCCTGACCTTCATAATGATGTTGAAGAGTTTCCTGACCTTCATGCGGTTGTTAAAGAGTTTCCTAACCTTCATGCGGTTGTTGAAGAGTTTCCTGACCTTCATGCGGATGTTGAAGAGTTTCCTAACCTTCATGCGGATGTTGAAGAGTTTCCTGACCTTCATGCGGATGTTGAAGAGTTTCCTGACCTCATGCGGATGTTGAAGAGTTTCCTGACCTTCATGCGGATGTTGAAGAGTTTCCTGACCTTCATACGGTTGTTAAAGAGTTTCCTGACCTTCATGCGGATGTTGAAGAGTTTCTGACCTTCATAATGATGGAGTCTGATATACAGATGTTGAAGAGTTCCTGACCTTCATGCGGATGTGAAGGTTTCCTACCTTATGCGGTTGTTAAGAGTTTCCCCCTGACTTCATGCGGATGTTGAGGTTCTGACCTTCATGCGGATGTTGAAGAGTTTTCCTGACCTTCATGATGTTGAAGAGTTTCCTGACCTTCATGGATTGTTTGAGAGTTTCCTGACCTTCATCGGATGTTGAAGAGTTCCTGACCTTCATACATTGTTGAAGAGGTTTTTGCCTGACCTTCATACGGATGTTGAAGAGTTTCCTGACCTTCATGCGGATGTTGAAGAGTCCTGACCTTCATGCGGATGTTGAAGAGTTTCCTGACCTTCATAATGATGTTGAGAGTTTCCTGACCTTCATACAGTTGTTGAAGAGTTCCTGACCTTCATGGATGTTGAAGAGTTTCCTGACCTTCATACAGTTGTTGAAGAGTTTCCTGACCTTCATGCGGATGTTGAAGAGTTTCCTGAACCTTCATGCGGATGTTGAAGAGTTTCCTGACCTTCATAATGATGTTGAAGAGTTTCCTGACCTTCATAATGATGTTGAAGAGTTTCCTGACCTTCATGCGGATGTTGAGGTTTCCTGACTTATACGGTGTTGGAGTTTCCTGACTTCATACAGTTGTTGAAGATTTCCTGACCATCTACAGTTGGAAGAGTTTCCTGACCTTCATACATGTTGAAGAGTTTCCTGACATTAAGTTAAATAATAATAATATAATAATACATCAAACTGTATAGCGCTTTTGGAACTCAAAGACGCTTACATGGGGAAAAACAAAACAAAGCAAAACAGGGTACGGAAAAGCTAGTTTGAACAGTGGGTTTTGAGCACTGATTTGAAGGTAGGTAATGAGTCAGAGTTTCTATGAGCTGTGGAGTGAGTTCAAAGGGTGGGGCGGCGATGGCGAAGGCTCGGTCCCCAGGGTCCGGCGGTTAGTGCGAATGATAGGGGTGAGCGGTTGGTGCCGGCTGAGCGGAGGTGGCGGGTGGGCTGGTGTTTGTTGCAGGAGCTCAGAGAGTAGGGCGGGGCCAGGTTGTTGACCTTCATGCGGATGTTGAAGAGTTTCCTGACCTTCATGCGGTTGTTGAAGAGTTTCCTGACCTTCATGCGATGTTGAACAGTTCCATGACCTTCATGCGGATGTTGAGAGTTTCCTGACCTTCATGCGGATGTTGAAGAGTTTCCTGACCTTCATGCGGATGTTGAAGAGTTTCCTGACCTTCATGCGGATGTTGAAGAGTTTCCTGACCTTCATACAGTTGTTGAAGAGTTTCCTGACCATCATACAGTTGTTGAAGAGTTTCCTGACCTTCATACGGATGTTGAAGAGTTTCCTGACCTTCATGCGGATGTTGAAGAGTTTCCTGACCTTCATGCGGATTTTTTGAAGAGTTCCTGACCTTCATGCGGATGTTGAAAGTTCCTGACCTTCATGCGGATGTTGAAGAGTTTTCCTGACCTTCATGCGGATGTTGAAGAGTTTCCTGACCTTCATACGGATGTTGAAGAGTTTCCTGACCTTCATACGGATGTTGAAGAGTTCCTGACCTTCATGCGGATGTTGAAGGTTTCCTGACCTTCATGCGGATGTTGAAGAGTTTCCTGACCTTCATACGGATGTTGAAGAGTTTCCTGACCTTCATACGGTGTTGAAGAGTTTCCTGACCTTCATACGGATGTTGAAGAGTTTCCTGACCTTCATACGTTGTGAAGGTTTCCTGACCTTCATACGGTTGTTGAAGAGTTTCCCTGACCTTCATACGGTTGTGAAGAGTTTCCTGACCTTCATACAGTTGTTGAAGAGTTTCCTGATTCATACAGTTTGAAGAGTTTCCTGACTTCATACGGATGTTGAAGAGTTTCCTGACCTTCATACGGTTGTTGAAGAGTTTCCTGATATTCATCGGTTGTTGAAGAGTTTCCCTTGATTTCATACGGATGTGAAGAGTTCCTGAACTTCATACGGTTGTTGAAGAGTTTCCCTGACTTCATACGGATGTTGAAGAGTTTCCCTGATATTCATGCGGTTGTTGAGAGTTCCTGACCTTCATACGGTTGTTGAAGAGTTTCCCTGATATTCATACGGATGTTGAAGAGTTTCCTGACTTCATACGGATGTTGAGAGTTTCCCTGATATTCATGCGGTTGTTGAAGAGTTTCCTGACCTTCATACGGTTGTTGAAGAGTTTCCTGACTTCATACGTTGTTGAAGAGTTTCCCTGATGGCAGGAAGCAGCCGTCCTCACTCTGTCGGCTCTGGAGCCATTCCCGGGACTGGTCCAGCTTTCTGCGGGTCGATGTAGACGAACTTAGACGCCTTAGAGAAGCTCCGCAACACGAACGTGGTCAGCCTGAAACACAGAGGAAGAGCGGTCATAGTAGGAACATAGATCTAGTGCTTTATTCCCTTTATATTCCGTATCAAATCACAAAAAGACGGGTTTGCCACTGTGTCTGTGCCTTCAGGCCCTGACCTTGTGGTGAGAACCCTCACCATGTGTTTCCGTCGCCGTGGCGAACGCGCTGTACGAGCCGTCTTCGTGCTTGTAGTTCAGCTGCCTCTGGTATCCTGCAAAAGAAAAGTCTCATAAGACCTTTTTATTTAGATTAGTTTAGCAAGTTGTTTGTCGTGATAATCCAGCGAGAGTTTCCACAGTGTAATAACGTAATGCTGCCTCTACTGTGATTTATGACTTCATTCTTTTTGAAGTCGACTTTTGGAATAAAAAGGGGGATGAGTAAAAGAAAGACATTACATTTTATGTTATGTTACCAAACCGTGAAAGAAGGAAGTAATTTAGAAAATTCTCTCAGGTGTTGCCTAAACTCGTTTCTAGTGGGACTGCACCTTTAGTGCAAAGGTATTGGACAGGAGGTCATGTGGCACACAGGAGTACAAGGGGATGGGAGGGCATCAGGCTGAAGCTCACCGCTGCTGAGGAACTTGAAGGCGCGCTCCTTGACCTCTGGGCTGAGCTGCTGCGTGTCCTGCAGGTACTGGAGGATGTAGATGTTGGGGGCGAGCAGAGCCATGTTCTGCTCCCCACAGCCGTACGGCATCTGCAGCAGACCGTCCAGGTTCTTCATGGCACGGCCCAGAATGTCCCCTGGAGTCACAGGAGCAAAGAACACAGAGGTCTTTAAAGACAGAGGACACAGAGGTCTTTAAAGACAGAGGACACAGAGGTCTTTAAAGTCAGAGGACACCGAGGTCTTTAAAGACAGAGGACACATTGGTCTTTAAAGACAGGACACAGGTCTTAAAGTCAGAGGACACCGAGGTCTTTAAAGACAGAGGACACAGAGGTCTTTAAAGGCAGAGGACACAGAGGTCTTTAAAGACAGAGGACACAGAGGTCTTTAAAGACAGAGGACACAGAGGTCTTTAAAGACAGAGGACACAGAGGTCTTTAAAGAGGGATACTGCCCTATGTACAGGGACTTGACAGTCATTTCAAATATAATCTGGACACTCGTTTTGCTTTGCTGTGACATCACCTGTATACCTCTTTAAGTATAGTATCGAGGGTGAGGTTTTACCGAGGACAGAGACGGAGGCTCGGTCCGATCCCGGGATCACGTTCGCAGGGAGAGACAGCTCCACCTGCTCCTTCAGCATCTCCTCTGAAACAACCACAGTTTACAGGGTTAAACCGGGACTGGACAGGACTAAAGACTGACTTAAGACATGCTAATGAATCCTAATATGATTGTAGAGATGTAAACTACAGGGTTAGCAGCTTGATTAAACACTCCTTTCCCCCAACTGTTGATATGATGACGTCACCACATGACTAGTCAACTTGACAAATAAAAATCAGTAGTCGTTAATGCCTTTGTTCACACCCAGTTTAGACACGATCTTGCTCTCGGACCTGGTGTTAAAAGTTTGAACCACTGCATCCTTTGGGATCTGCAAGTTGTCCCATTCAAACAGAATTTCCCCTCAGTTCACACTATTTCACCCCTAATATGAATGTTTTGGACCTTTAGGACAAAGCAGCCAGTTGTAGGTCTTCACCACCTCGGTTCCTTCAGCCTGAAACATGAAACACAGTGAGTTATATAACGAAGGTGCTGCTGTTTAAGCTCGTTTCTGCTGCAGTTGGAGGCGCGGACCTTGACCCGCAGCTGTTTGGTGACCACATCCACGCGGCCTCTCTCCGGGACGCTCAGCACCTCGTTGTCGCACTGCACCTGAGACGGGACGGCCTCCGCTCTCACAGTCACGTTCACCTCACCTGCAGGAAAACACAACAAACACGGTCATCAGCGACTCTATTCACCTGCAGCGTCTCCCCTGAAACAGTCAAAATGCTAAAAGAGTGTTGGTACCGAGGGTCGTGGGGAGCATGGCCCAGCTCAGGGTCTTGGTCTCGCCCCCACAGAGGCAGGATGTGTACAGGTCTCCGGACAGAGGGGTCAGCGTGAAGTCTGAGGAGGCGGCCGGAGTCACGTGAACCTGAGGACACAAAAGAACCCAGTTTTTTCCTTTGATATTAAAACTGAGCTGTTAAAGGATGGCTGCGACTGCCTGGACTCTCTCACCATGATGCAGGAGGAGAGGTAGTTGAAGACCGTGGCCTTCAGCTTGAAGCTCTCTCCGCGGATGATGGAGTAGGGCAGCGACAGCTCCAGGAAGAACGGCTGGAAGACGGTGAGCTGCTGGCGAGGCGCGAGTCCGAACCCGTGCGGCGACAGACAGAAGGCCTCGGTCTCCCACGTGGTGATGGTGTCGGGGACGGAGAGGGCCAGGGCCGCACTGCCCGACTCCCTGAAGAACCAAGTCATAGGTTTCAGAAACATCAGGGTTCGTTTGGTCAAGTAATATATTAACAAAGAAGCAGAGGTGGTCAAAGGACTTGATTTCATTACTTCAAGTTCAGATACTATTGGTCAAATATTACTCCAATAAAAGTTGTTCAATCAAATTATTACTTCACCTCTTAACCCACACATAAATCGAGCGCATTTTCTCCAGTTTGGCTTTACCCAAATCTAAAAACTTGACAAAAACACGACAAAAATGTGACAAAAACGTAGGTCTTATGAGACACATTTGCTCTCCAGTTGAGAAGCTTTAAGATTTGGGTAAAGCCGGACTGGAGACAATGCGCTCAGTTTAGGCTAAAGTGCATGACAGGTTTTTATGCTTTTGAAAATAGGACTTATTAGACGGATAACATCTGCTGCGGTAATAATTATCTTTTAATTTCAGTGAAGCAGAAATGTTTGGCAGAAAAAGTTATTTCTGTTTGAATCTTTAAGCTCCAGACAGGAAGTGACATAGAGGTAAAGTTCCAGGGCAGTTTGACTCATGTCCCATTGATTCGGTCGGTCGGCACAAGCGTGGGAATAAAGTAGCGGCTTATAGTCCAGAAATGACGGTATATTTATGTCCGCATTTAAACTATAGTGATAATATCATACTATCAAAGGATAGGTGTAAGTACGGGTAACAAGAACGGAATAACACATGTAAGTACAGGTACTCTTACAAAGTGTAACAAGGGGGAACAATGTGTAACAAGGGGGAACAATGTGTAACAAGGCAGTACAAAGTGTAACAAGGCAGTACAATGTGTAACAAGGCAGTACAATGTGTAACAAGGCAGTACAAAGGTGTAACAAGGCAGTACAAAGTGTAACAAGGCAGTACAAATGTGTAACAAGGCAGTACAAAGTAAAGTGTAACAAGGCAGTACAATGTGTAACAAGCAGTACAAGTGTAAAAGGCAGTACAATGTGTAACAAGGCAGTACAATGTGTAACAAGGCAGTACAATGTGTAACAAGCAGTACAAATAAAAGAAATGTTAACAAGGAGGAACAATGGGTAACAAGGCATACAATGTGTAACAAGGCAGTACAATGTGTAACAAGAGGAACAATGGGTAACAAGGCAGTACAATGTGTAACAAGGCAGTACAATGTGTAACAAGGAGGAACAATGGGTAACAAGGCAGTACAATGTGTAACAAGGCAGTACAATGTGTAACAAGGAGGAACAATGTGTAACAAGGCAGTACAATGTGTAACAAGCAACAATGTGTAACAAGGCAGTACAATGTGTAACAAGGCAGTACAATGTGTAACAAGGCTGTACAAGGCAGTACAATGTGTACAAGGCAGTACAAAGTGTAACAAGGAGGAACAATGTGTAACAAGGAGGAACAATGTGTAACAAGGTAGTACAACATGTAACTACGTGTCAAGGTGTAGTAAAGGTATTCAAAGAGCAATTAATGGAGCTGAGCTGTCACATAGTTGTGGCAAAAGGGAATGTGGTTTATAAATTGTGCATTAATTTTAATGTTGCAGGACAACAGTATTACTGTTGTGAAAGTGAAGATATGACTCCAGGCATTTTTATTGATTGTTGTTATTGTATTTTTGTAGTGAGACTCCGTTGCCTGTAACAAGCAGAAACAACAGAGAAAATAGCAGAACAAGTCTCCAAAAATGATCACACTATCAAAGTGCATGTACAGCATGTGATATAATGACACAGTAGTTAGTACTTTGCTTCACAGCTAGAAGGTCCAGGTGCATGTTTTCCCTGTGCCAATAGGTTTCCTCCCGTTTCCCCTACAACTAGAAACAATTCACATCAGCACAGAAAGGCTCCGTCTGTCTTAGGAATGATAATTAAGTGTGATAATTTTGGAGACTTATTTTTCTGTGTTCACTCTTGTTTCTGCTTGTTACATGCAACGGTGTCTCACTTCAATTTACAGCGCGTGCTCTCCTCTACCTACACATTAGTTACAGTACACATGCACATTGATAATGTGGTAATTTTCCTTGTTTTACTGTATTTGTTGTCTGTTCACTCTTGTTTCTGCTCGTTACAGGCAACTATAAACAATAAATAAACCACAATCAATATCATTGAGTTGCCTTGTGTACGAAATGCGCGGTATAAATAAAGTTGCCTTGCCTTGCCTAAAAATGCCTAGAGTCATGTCTTCACTGTCACAACAGTAATGCTGTTGTCCTGCAACATTAAAATATATACACAATACCACATTCCCTTTTGCCACAACTATGTGATAGCTCAGCACCATTAATTGCTCCGTTTCATTCATACTATATTGGCGTAGCGGTTTGTTGTGATTGTATGATGTCACTTTTGAATGAAATAAATAAATTTAAAAAATTAAAATGAATAACTTTACTACACCTTGACACGTAGTTACACTTTGTACTGTCTTGTTACACATTGTTCCCCTTGTAACACTTTGTACTGTCTTGTTACACATTGTTCCCCCGTAAGACTTTGTACTGTCTTGTTACACATTGTTCCCCCTTGTTACACGTTGTAAAAGTACCTGTACTTATATGTGTAATTACTTTCTTGTTACCCGTACTTACACCTGGAACTCGCGGGCTGTATTCTAAACCACAGTGCCATGCCAATAGTCCGACATCTCATTATTCCAAAAATGTCCCATTGAGCAGAGGTGCCATTAGTCCGACCTCTCTAACCCAGTTGTGTTGTGGATTACACAGCCATATACAACCCCTGGCCCTAACCTTAAGGTCAATGGACTCTTGCCTGAACCTAATTTTATTTTCACCCCTTACTCAATGGGACATTTATGGACTAATGGGCCGACCCCAAAACTACGGCGTTACAAAGACATGAACCGGAACGTTAGACAGACCAACATGGAGGCTCTGAGGGGAAGTTTGGATGCGTTTGGTGCAAAGTTTAGACGGAGGAGGCTGTTTCAGAGTGAACGGATTAAAGGAGAAAGGAAACTGCTGTTTTATGGTCAGAGCCAGATCCCACAGACGTGACACGGACGTCGTTCATCGTAGAACATGAGGCAGCGCGATGTGAAACAAACACGAGGAGACTTTTCTAGCCATGTGTGTTTCTGAGACACGTCAGGCTCAGCGTATTTATTTATTTATTCATATTATTAGAAGTGACTGGAGCCCATGTGATCTGGGTGTTGTGAAAGCACTCACCCCACTTCCACCAGGTCCCAGATCCAGGTCTCGGGGAAGAAGGTCCGGACCGTCTCCAGCAGGGGAGGAGGGGCAGAGTTGCTAGTTCGCATGTAGTCCACACGATATCTGTCTGGAAGAGAGAGGTCAGCTCCATGGTTAAAGGTGCACTATGCAACGTTTCATGTTAAAATAAAGTGTGTATGTGACCTCGCAGTGACCCAGCGGCTGTATGGTGATTAGCTTAGCCCCTTGTGACGCTTCAGGATCAATCTTATTTCTGTTTTTTCAGAATGGAATATGTATGTAACCATGGATACGGGTCAATCAGCAGTGAACACCTAAAAACCATTGATCCTGGAGCGTCCTGCAGGCTGAGGGGATGCAAGTAAAGGCGCTATGCTAACCACCGGAAAGGTCAAATATGCATAGTTCACCTTTAAAGACAATATCCAAACGCTCTGCTGTTGACAGACTGGTAAGATACAGGTCAAAAGTCGGTCGAAAATGGCAACAATTTCCATTTAGCCTGGTTGGATCTTAACAAGGTACTCTTCAGAACTTCAAAATGTTAGACAAAAAAAAGAAAGAGTGAAGCTTTTACTGAAAACAACAAATAAACTGAAATAGTCTGTTTTTGCAGCTGATCAAAAGTTTAAGACCACATGCCTTTAAAAGCTGACATCTGTTCAAAAATGTGGATTCAGTGTCATTTTCTGTCAGGTTTTACACCGTTTTCACACTTGACCAGCTGTAAAAACAGACTGCCGTATTTTCCGGACTACAAGTCTCTCCGGAGTATAGGTCTCATTTCTTCTTGTTCCATATTGAAGTTCTACTTGGAAACTCGTTGAGATCCAACCAGGAAAAATGTGATTTGTTTTGCCATTTTTCAACTGCATAAGCAGCTCACGTCTCCAGGGGTAGTAATCTGATTGTTGGTTGTGGTACTCTGTCCCTCTGTAGTTCACACAGGACGGAGTGCGGATGAACAGGTTGGTCGCCATTTTCAGTCCTTTTCCCTGTAAGAATACAAGGAATTAAAGGTAATATTTGACTAGCTCTCAGCGGTTTGAAAACAGTTTCACTACATGTAAACTGATTAGGACCTGACTGGGATTGTAGAAGTCCCTTAAAGCTGGGGTACCCGATTTTCCCTGTTCAAACAGTGACATTTTTTGTTTAGGCCCAAACTCGTTTCTAGCTCTCACAGTCCCTCCTGTGTATTCAAATTGTTAAAAGAATGTAATTATATGCACATTTCACACCCATATACAGCATTGAGTGGTGACAAAGTGAAGCAGGGGCGGGGCCACCCCCAAGATAAATTCCACTAATTTAGATTAGACTTCTGTCATCCATTGCTCAATAAAACTTTAGGTGAAGACAAAACAACAAGGTCTGTGTTTTGCTGTGTTTTACATCATACTCTGAGGTGGCACAAATAAATGTTACAACACCAAAGAATCAGGTACCCCAGCTTTAATTTTCATCTCCAAAAACATTCTACTTAGCCTGTCTTTTAAAATCTAAAAACTAATATAAAAGACCTTTTACCTTCAGAACGCATGCTTTTCGGGCTTCACAATGCCTGAGAAAAGGCCCTAGTTGGACGCTTGTGCTTATTGAACCTCTAATGCTAACGGCCTGTTAGCATTTGAAAGTCCAGCCGTCATTAGTATATTTCTAAAATGTTCCTTACGAAAACCAGTCTGGTGTCTTTAATTGTAACTAACCCAGCGTTATCACAGGAGGAATATCTAGCTGAAGGTTTAAAAAACGTGAAACCAGGCTTTATAGTTGTTTAAAACATGAGTAAAGTGCAATGCTTTCTAATCAAAAACTAGCTTGTTCTGCGGCCCCGATATGGAGGTAGCCTATTACAGCAATGGCGGCCCCTAGCGTCGTGGTCACGGAGCAGTGCAACCCGTCAACTCAGAGTGTGTTCGGAAGAGCAGCCGTATCTTGGATGGAGTTTAAAATGTTAAAATTAAGTATTTTCCTCCCCCTACATGTTCCAGCCATGTCCTACGGATCTATATGGACTATACAGAGTTTATATTCCAGCCATGTCCTAATGTGTAGAATGAGCCCAGACCTGTTCACCATAACTGCCTCTAAAATCCTGCACTGTCACTCAGAAAGGTGTACATTCCAAAGTGCCGTCATGCACGAGCTTAATAATGAGTGCGTTTACAAGGGCTCGAAATTCCCGGTTATTCGCTATATTCCGGTTATGGCAGTTTTCGGGATATGGTGTTTATATGACACTGAGAAATCGGGAAACTCAAATTCCTTGTTTACATGATCAAATAAGGAAACCCGGCTTTTCAAATGTAAGCTCTGTCCGCGCATGTGCATACATTACATTTTTGAGCACAATACGGTGAAATATTAAAAGCATAAATGTGTGGCTTATTGCGGGGCTTGTTCTTTTGAACGCCCACTTTGGGCTCATTTTTTTTTGCTCGTCCTCTACATCCTGAGCTACGACAGTGACGGCAGATTGTGGATAATTCCTGACCTTTACCCGTCCTGGGTCAGTCTTTACTGACGCAGACCAGGGAGCTCTGGGAGAAGGTTCGAAGCCGGGGCCGGTGAGAGAGAGTGGAGCTGATGGAGTTCACCGATAGTTTGTGGATGAAAAACTTAATCCGGCTCTGTGTTGTGGTCGACTCCTCTCTGCGTCCGGAGGAAAACCAGCCTTGAAACGGTCACTGACACGTTTGCATAAATCCACATTACGATGCTTCTTTCCATCTTAAATATTCACTACTTTCAGTTCTTTCATGGTTAAAATATAAAACTCCGTCTCCTCTTGACTCCAGAAACAGGAGCACTTCGGACTCGCCACCGCAGTGTTTGTTTACGATTAACTGCGCATGCGCAAGAAATGGGAAGTTTATTAAAACCGGAAAATAGCGTTTACATGAAGTTATATCCCGGTTACTGACGGAAAATCCCAGCCAGAAATCTGGGTTTCTCAAAATCGGGAAACTGTTATTTTCGGGTTTTTATAATCGGGAAACTGCGTTTATATGATCAAAGACAAAACCTTGTCTTTGAAAAACCTTGTAAACGCACTCATAGAGTGCGTTTACAAGGGCTCGAAATTCCCGGTTATTATCGGGAGTTTTAATATTCCGGTATTAAAATTAATTATATATATATATATATATTATATTTCCCGATTTCTCAGTGTCATATAAACACCATATCCCCAAACTGCCATAACCGGAATATAGCGAATAACCGGGAATTTCGAGCCCTTGTAAACGCACTCATTGAGACTGCAGTTACACGTAAGACCTGAGGTGGCAGTAGTGAGTATAAAATGACCAACTTGCATCTAGTCCCTTTAACTATACCCCCGTGGTCTACTCCAGGATCTCCTCAGTATTTAAGCCTATATCCAGCCCATACGCTTGAACAGAGGACATTATTTGTGCCAGTGGACAATGGCGAGTCTTGGTTAGCCCGTTAGCTTGTTACAATCGCCTACAGCTCATTGTTGATGAAAAGTCTGCAATTAACCACAAAAGAGTCAAGCCCTCAGTGTGTGATCAACATAAAGGCAGCTTTATGTAGTCACCGGCTTTATTTACGTTATTAGTGCATAATACTTGTTTTCACAGGATTGATTGGAGCTAGCTGCTAATAGCTTGTTAGCTCCGTGTGCTAAACAATCGTTTATTGCTCAAACGTGAGCAATAAACTTCAGAATCCAAAAGCCCGGCTCTGTGTGTGGTCACTGTTAAACGGTTCTTTATGTAGATGGGGTTAAATTGACTTTATTCGTGTATATTTCTCGTTTTCACATGATCGGAGTTTTAGTTTGTAGCATTAGCTTTGGAAATGCTTGTGCATCATCAAGGCCCAAACAAATTCCCAGCACAGATTCAGCCACTGCAATAAGTTTTCTTGTCGCCGCTTTTAATCCTGGGTGTTTAGTCAAAGAAACACTGATGTGTGTCTTTGTAAAAGTCCCAGAGCTGCTGTAGCTCCTGTTCACAACACATGAAGCTAATCCTCCATTGTTTACATCTGCAGCATAGGATCTCCAACCTCACTGTTGGGGAAAGCTCCTGATTGGTCGACGTTCGCAATTTCTTCAAAAAGCTCAACAATCCACAACTGTAGCGTCGGCCGCGTTGGATGTGTTGGTCGCGCGTCAAAAGCTTTCAATGCCCAAACATTTTCAAAACAAAAACGACGCACTGTGTGATCTCTCGACGCCGCGTTTGGTCTGAGCCCACCATAAAGGAGGATGGGAGTGTGTCTTACCTTGAGGATGCTGTAGACGTCGTTCTTGTCCCCGGACTCTGGGTAGCGTCTCCTCGGGTACAGGACTGATCTTCTGTCGCGAACTTTCACACACCCCAAATGGTCCTCCACCTGATCAGGGAAACTCTGCGCCTTCGTCACCGGCAGGAGCCCGAAGAACTGCACAGGACAGACGCACTTTAGTCTCGGATTAGACCTATGGTAGTCCTACTGTAGTCCTGCTGTAGTGGAGTTCAGGCAGATGTTTTCAAGTTCATTAATCCTGCCAGTGGAAACACCTAGCCTGGGAACGCCAGACTACTGTGTGCGCTCGAATCCTTTCAAACTTCACAACAGCCTGAGGACCATGGCCCAAATCTTCACATGGATTTGGGACCAATCACAGAACGAGGAGGGACGGTAAGACGATGACTATTCGACATTACAGAGGCTTGTAGTTTGTTTAGGGATAAAAATAATAATAATAATATTTACGGATCCAACATGACAGCAGCAGACGTGACTCCATCTTTCGATCAAGCTTAGACCGTGTTCTAAATAGTTTAGCTCGAAGGTTTACAGCGGGTACGTCATACGTCATCTGATACGATGATACGATTGGCTATGATACGTGCAGACGCATGAGAGACATTCAGCACAATAAACGGCTCTGGACAATCGTAACCACACCTCTCCTGTCAGAACATGAACTGGTGTCCCCAGACTAAATATCATTTGTGATTTTAGTCCGGCGTTAGCCAGCTAGGAAACATTGGTGTTGTTCACCTTTTAAACCAGTGGATCAAAGTCAGAGGTGTTTTGTCTCTGTCCAAACCCGAAACCAGAACCATTATCGGGACCTTAACCTTAACCCACTGTATCTGGAGTTTGATCGACAAAATCAGCAAAACTTTGGAACAATGTCTACAGACGGACACATCGCATTAACAATATAACACAGTAATAATGCAGACACTTGAAGAAAATATACAGATGGACAAACACAGAATGAGTGTTTTCCGTTTCAGCTCTTCTTTGTTTTGGCCACAACCTAAAACACTACAAACACATCAGCTCAGACGGGGAAGATGATTCTTTGAGACTTTTCATCTCTGCTGTGATAGTGATCAAATCAGTTTATCAGGGTTTATCCAGGCAGAAGCAATCAAAGAAATCAAAAAAATCACACATATTTAATTACTTACGATTATTTTAGCAAAGAAATGTGGTCAATTATGCCAGATTGATAATTTAATACTTTTTAATGACATTTAAGGACTCGATTTGGGCAGAATTCCTTTAAAGACTTTTAATGCTTTAATGTACCTCATCTGGATTCAGAGTTTTGCCTGGTTTCTGGATGAGGACGCTCTTGTCCACGGCGCTGAGTCCACACAGAGACAGAGGAGACGCTGAGACCTTCAGGGAACTGACCTCCCCAGGCACCGAGGAGGGAGGCGAAAACTCCAGCTCCACCTGGATAACACACAGGTATAAGAACTCCTAACTCCTCCTGCCGCTCCCATCCAGAACTCAGACCTTGTTGCTGAAGCACTTCTCTGTTTTGAAGTCGTGGGACGCAGCGATCACACTCTCACTGGGCATCACGGCGTAGGCCACGACAGTCACTGCAGGAGCCATGTCCGGGGTCATCTCCATCATGAACGTCAGCTCCCCCTGCGTCACTGAGAGAACAGAACACACACTAACTAAGAGTAAAGACTGGGAGGTCCACAATACACGACTGAAAGGAGCGATCATAGAACGACTGAGGGTTCACACAAAGCATGAGAATCGTGAGAGCGGCCACAGGAGTCTGTCCAACAGCTGACCTGTCGTCATGTAAACAAGGACACTGGGAATCACGTGTGTCTGGATCAACAGTGTCATGTGATCACTGTCGCTGAGGTCAGGTACGACTGTTCCTGAACATGTCTATAGTTCTCTCAAAAGGAAATCAAAGTTTCCAGTGGATTTAATAAGAGAAGGAGATGGACAGACATTAGCCACATCTTTCTAACCTTCTAACTGAGTCACGCCATGATTTTTTATTCTGTTTATTTGGTCGAGACAGTGCATGTTAATGACATATGCATGTAAACAGCCACGCCGGCTAATTCCATCCGTTATACCCAACGGAAGTGATAACCGGAGTACCCGGAGGAAACCTACGCAGACTTGGCGAGAGATTCCAGGTGGGAATCGAACTCGGGGCCTTGTTGCTGTGAAGCAAGAGCGCTAACCACTGCACTACGTGCCACGTGATCCTGCCCCTACACTGTTCTAACCTTAACCATAACCTAAACATTTGTAAAACTACAATATCAACTTAATGAAGACAACGGAAAAGGAGTGTCGTCCAATGAGAATTTGCGGTGGTGTGGCTTATAGCTTAACTTTGGTGGAAATCCGACACACTCTGTTTGTGGTTGAAATGCAGCTGGAAAAAGTGGCTCTTGTAAACTTGTGCAGAGAACACATTTCCCTACGAGGACAATACAATACTCTTTAAGCTTTCTCCCTCCGCCTCCATGTTGTATTTGTTCATTTGGTCGAGACAGTGCATGCAATAAAATACACCTGAACTTTGAGCTTTTCTCCCTCCGCCTCCATGTTGTATTTGTTCTGCTGCCTCACGTCTCAGATGAACGACATCGCCTCATAAATCTGTGACTTTGTTTCTCAGTTGTTTGCCAGTTTCATTACTAAAAGGTTATTGATCGTTACTTGATAAAGTCATTATAATCTAATCAGCGGTTTGTAATTGTGATCCGTTACTGCCGGTCAGTGACGGTGCAGGGCGGTCGTACTTGTGGCCATGTCGTTGCTGGAGTGTCCGTATTTGACGATGACTCCTCTGGACAGGACCTGAGGGAGGAAGAGGACGTTTATTCTCTTCAGTCGATACAATCACAAACTAGTTCTACAAGTACTGATCCCTTATTACAACTGTGTTTACAGCTGCTGATGCTGCTGCATAAGGCATAATGTGAGATAATCTCACTTTCATTGAATCCAGTCTGTCTGTTACTGTTGTGGTTTCAGCAGTTTTCTTCTGAATATCTTTTATTTGTCTTCAGGCTTTCAAACATTAAGGAAAACACTGTCACTGCTGCCACCAGGTACATGATGGTGGCGGTGCCCTTGTCCTCCCCGACGAAGTGTAGGTCAGGGTGAAGCTCTCCTGCCCCTCACAGGCCAGAGTCCGGTCCCGCCCTGCACCTCCAGAGAGCTGGAGGTCTTTGTGTGGAGCGACGGCGGCTTGATCTCCGTGAGGTCCAGAGACGCTTCAGTGAAGTGAGGTTTTCTGAAGCTCGACACGTCCTCGCTGTAGAGACTCGCCTGAGAGGAAGAGGAACGTTTACAAGAGGAACGTTTACAAGAGAAACGTTTACAAGAGGAAGAGGAACGTTTACAAGAGGATGCAGGAAATAAACAACACATTGGGGTCGAATTATCTTTACTGTATGGATGAAAACATAAAACAAAGGTGATCCAGACGAGGCTGGTATCTTTCGTGCACACACCTGCTGCGTCAGTACTTTGGGCCAGTGGCCTGAGGGCGTTATGATGTAGGAAAAAATAAGGGGCACGACTGAGGATGTAAGAGCGCGAAAAGCTGCTGCCTCCCATTTGTCTTCTAGTCTCTTCCTTCATCACGCCTCATTTATTCTGCATTTAGGCTTCAATCCTTTCCACTGTGATTTAACATTGTCCGTGTCCCGAGTGAGCCTCTAACACGCCAACAGTAGAAACGTGAATCAAACACCAGCACATGCCTGGGAGGTCTACAGGAGGAGCTTGTGGAGGGATCATGTTCATTCGCTTTGGGAGTCTGTCCAGCCCACTTACGGCGTCAGATTTAAGCAGAAATTTCAAGAGCTCTCATTAAACGCAAAGTCAAGTCTGAAGCGTGGTTTACAAACATTCAAGAGCGGGCTTCTATGTCTCCGGTCTCGTCCTGTCATGTTAGCTTTCATCAGTAGGAAGGTTTTGAGGGACCACATTTAGCCCCAAAGTTTTGAAATAGACATTGAGCCATCTTTTAGATCAAGTCAAAACACAAATGTACGGTGACAGTGCACCACCAGAAATAGTGATGGCTGAGATATTGATGATGTTCACTGACATTTCTCAAAGCTCTTTCCGAGGTCTGTTCTTATGAGTAAATGCGTCTGATGAATGAGGGGATGTTTAAAGTTCACCTTGAGACTGAAGTCTCCGGGGAAAGGCTGCTGGTTGTTGACTTTGAACACGGCCAGTCCGTTCCCCGTCGGTCCGAAGGCTCTTGCAAAGGACTTCAATGTTGGATTTCTTTGAAGATGCACCTCGTTGTCGGAGACTGGAGTGTCGTTGTGAATGGCCAGCTTTTCACCTGAACTACAACACAGACACACAGACAGACCAGACATTCAGAGGACAAAGACAGTCAGAGACACAGACACACAGACACACAAAAAGACACACAGACAGTCAGACAGTCAAGACACAAATACAGACAGTCCAGAGACACAGACAGTCAGAGACAACAGAACAACAGACACGACAGACAGTCAGACAGTCAGACACACACAGACCACACAGAACACAGACGTCAGACACATAAGACAGACAGTCCAGAGACACAGACAGACAGAGAACACAAGACAGTCAGAGAACACAGACAGTCAGACACACAGACAGTCAAACACACAACACACAGACAACACAGACAGTCAGACACACAGACAGTCAGAGTACCAGAACAGTCAGACACCAGACAGTCAGAGCACCAGACAGTCAGACAAAGACAGACAGTCAGAGACACAGACAGACAGACACCAGAAAACAGAGCAGACACAGACAGTCAGAGCACAGACCACAGACAGGCAGAGACACAGACAGGTCATACACACAGACAGTTCAGTGCACAACAGGACAGTCTTAGAGACATCAGACAGACAGACACACAGACAGACAGACACACAGACAGTCAGAGACACAGACAGTCCAGATCACACAGACAGTCAAGAGACACAGACAGACAGACACATCAGACAGGCAGAGACACCAATGACAGTCTAGAGACACAGACAGTCAGACACACAGACAGTCAGCACACAGACAAGACAGAGACACAGACAGTCAGAGACACATGACAGTCAGACACACAGAGACAGAGACAACAGATCAGTCAGACAACAGCGAGACAGTCAGACACACAAGACAGACAGACACACAGAAGGCAGAGACACAGACAGTCAGACGACAGACAGACAGACAGACACACAGACAGACAGAATCCACAGACAGGCAAAGACACAGACAGTCAGAAGACACAGACAGTCAGAACACACAGACAGTCAACACGACAGACAGACAGAGACACAGACAGTCAGAGAACAGACGTCAGACACACAGACAGACAGAGACACAGACAGTCAGACACAGCAGACAGACAGACACACAGACAGTCAGAGACACAAGACAAGTCAGACACACACAGACAGACAGAACATTCAGACCAGACAGAGACACAGACAGTCCAGAAGACACAGACAGAACAGACAAACACAGACAGGCAGAGACACAGAACAGTCAGACACACAGACAGACAGACACACAGACAGTCGAGACACAGACAGTCAGAACACACAGACAGTCAGAGACACAGACAAAGTAGACACAGTCACAGACAGACAGAGACACAGGAAGTCAGACACACAGACAGACAGACACACAGACGCAGAGACACAGACAGTCAGAGACACAGACATCAGACCACAGACAGACAGACACACAGACAGGCAGAGACACAGACGTCAGAGACACAGACAGTCAGACCACAAGACAGTCAGTACACAACAGACAGACAAGACACAGACAAGTCAGAGCACAGCACAGTCAGACAACAGAACAGACAGACACAAGACAGGCAGAGACACAGACAGTTTCGAAGACACAGACAGTCAGACACACAGACAGTCAAGACACATCAGACAGAGCAGAGGACACAGACAGTCAGAGACACAGACAGTCAGACACACAGACAGACAGGACACACAGACCGACAGAGACACAGACAGTCAGAGACACAGACAGTCAAGACACACAAGACAGACAAGACACACAGACAGGCAGACACACAGACAGACAGAGACAAGACAGTCAGAGACCACAGACAGTCAGACACAAGACAGACAGAGAACACAGACAGTCAGACCACAGACAGACAGACACACAGACAGTAGAGACACAGACAGTTCAGACACAACAGACAGACCAGCAACACAGACAGACAGAAGACACGACAGTCAGAGACACAGACACACAGACACACAGACAGGCAGAGACACAGCACAGTCAGAGACACAGACAGCAGAGACACAGACAGTCAGACACGAGCCAGACAGGCAGACACTACAGACAGGCAGAGACACATGACAGTCAGAAGACACAGACAGGCAGAGACACAAGACACAGACAGTCAGAAAACAGTCAGAACAACACAGACCAGTCCGACAGTCAGACACACAGACACACAGACAGTCAGAGAACACAGACACAGGCTTTTCCAACACACTGCAGTGACAAAAGTGGGACTGATTCAAAGTGGCTTCTGGGACTAAACAGACGAGTTAACCGCTCGCTAAAAATAAGAAGGTAAGGCCTTTTCTTTTGTGGAGTTAAGAAAGCTCTCACTGCGTCTAATGCAATTTCGTAATGTTTTTATTGATTAAGACGAGACGCTGCAGATGAATTTGCAAATGAAAGGATTTAATTTAAAATTATGCCTTTTTTGAAACTTTGTTGTGAATACTGACATAAATATGAGGAAACACCAGGAAAGCCCTGGGGCGAATGTAGTGAGTGAGTGGTGGTTTGGTGGTGTCGGAGGGCCGATGGCAACAGACTGTTGCCTCGCTTCTGTCAGTCTACCCGGGCAGCTGTGGCTACAACACGTAGCTTACCACCACCAGTATGGAGGTGAATGAATAATGACGAACAGTGTAGCGCTTTGAGAAACTTGGTAATACAGGCTGTAAAGCGCAATACAAATGTAAGGCATTATTATTAATTAGGCCCGAGAGCTGACAGGGTCGGCGGGCCTGTTGTTATGTACAGGCAGTTGCGCGGGAGCGCACTGAGAAAGACGTGGCGTAAGCGCACGTCCAAAAAGAGCGCGGAGCGCTCAAGAAACAGAGCGCGGAGCGTCCCCAATGCTTACACGTAATAACGACACTCCGGCACCACGACTGTCCGGTGATGTAGCCGTGTGCCCCGCGAAAGCGGCACATTTGTTGCTGCTCGAATAAAAAAAGGTGAAAACCACAGGCCAAGGCGCAACATGGACAAGAAAGCAGTCGATGACAGAGCGCAACGCGCTCGTCACGACCAATGGGCACTCACCAGCACTCAAACAACTGTTAGAGTGACTCAGGGCATCGAGACCTATCCGAATAATATAGGTCTTTGCCCGCGAAAGCGGCATATTGCTTCTGCTCGCACAAAAATAGCGAAAAAAAAACCCATTGGGAAATATTGAGAAAGAAAGAGGAAAATACGAGCGCAACGCGCTCGTATTTGACATAAACCCCACGGTTGGATTACTGGACGTGAGACCTTTCGAATATATAAATATGCGCCGCCGAAGGCGCGCTATTATGTATTGTATGGGTTTTTTCTTATTAGGGCCCGAGAGCCTGACAAAGGGTCCGGGCGTTGTTATTGTAGCAGGCAGTGCGCGGAGCGCACTGAAAAAACGGTGCGCGTTAGCGCACTCCCAAAAAGAGCGCGGAGCGCTCAGAAACAGAGCGGGAGCGCTCCCCTAATGCATCACACAGTAATTAAGAGACATCCCCGGCACAGCCCGACCTGTCCGGTGATATAAGCGTGTGGCCGCGAACGCGGCACAATTTGTTACTGCTCGAAGAAAAAAAGGTGAAAACCACAGGCAGGCGCAACATGGATAAAAGTAGTCATGACAGCGCAACGCGCTCGTCATCGACCATTGGCACTCACCAGCAACTCAAAAACTGCTAGAAGTGATCAGGGCATACGAGGCCTATCCGATAATATAGGTTCTTTGCCGCGAAAGCGGATATTTGGCTTCTGCTCAGCACAAAAATAAATGGAAAAAATCCTTGAAAATATTGAGGAAGAAGAGGTAAAAAGTCCGAGCGCAGCGCTCGTATTTGACAATAAACCCCACGGTTGGATACTGGACGTGAGACCTTTCCCGAATATATCAATATGCGCCGCCGAAGGCGCGCTAATTGTTATTGTATGGGTTTTTTTTCTTACTTCTTATTATTATTTTTCCCTCTCCCTAAAAAGCCCATTTCGGTAACTTCCCACTGAATGAAAAGGTCCTGAATTTTTTGCCCAAAATTCAATTAGGTGAAAAAAAAACTTCACATCTCCAAATGTAAAAATTCAAAAAATGGCGCGTCAGCGCCTTGAAAAAAACCCACGTTAACATTGCGCCCTAGGCCGACCCCCGCAAGAATCCTGAAATCCCAGAAAATTTTAGTTCGTCGTAAACGAACAAAATCGGCACAGTGATTGGCCATGAAGCCACAAAAAAAGATCATTATGCGGTTGCCTAGGCAACCATCAGGTGGCGGCCATATTGGCCAGAAGAGCGATCTGGCGCCGAAGGCGCCAATTTCGTGCGCGTCAGCATTTGAACGAACTCAGTCCTAGGGCGTTGACGCAGCGACTCCCCGTTTCGCTCAGATCATCCTACACAGTGGGACATCAAAAAGTTAATTAAACTTTCTAATAGGAATTAACAGTGTTGTCATGGCGACGCCATGAATCGGCGTCCATTTTCAGCGCTCGCCGCCAAGCGTTCAAACGTCATAACTCGCTACAAACTGTGGCCGATTTGAGCGAAACTTTGAAATCGTTGGTCCGAGTCGTTTGGACCCCGGATGTTTTGATATCTGAAATATGAAATGGGCGCAATAGCGCTCCCCTGCAAGAGCACAAATAAAATTATAGGGAAAAAAATTTAAGTTTGTCGTAAGACCAAGAAATTTGGCACAGACATCCGTACACGTGAACCCCCGAACAAAAAAGTCATTGAGGCCACGCCCCTTTTCCTCACGTGTTTGCCATGGGCAACGACCCGATGTCAATTTGGGCGCAGGTCCAAACCACAAATTGGTTTAACAACGCGTGCATCATGACAGTTTCCGAACAAAAAGTACATACATGGTTGCTAGGCCAACCAACAGGAGGGCGGCCATTTTGGGAAAAATGTAGTAATCTGGCGCCAAAAAGGCGCCCCATTTTTCGTGCCCTCGCATTTGAACGAACTCGTCCTAGGGCGTTGAACGGCAGCGACTCCACGTTCGCTCCAGAGTCACTACAACAAGTGGGACTCAAAAGTTATTAAAAACTTTCTATAGGAATTAACGGTGTTGTATGGCACGCCATGAATTCGGTGTCCGTTTTCGGTGGCTCGCCGTCACCTTTACAGTCAAAACTCGCACAAACTGGGCCGATTGAGCCCAATACTTGAATCGTTGTCAAGTCCTCGACCGCCCGGATGTTGTTGATATAGGGATTCTGAAAATGGGGCCGCAGATAGCGTGCCCCTGCAGAGCACCAATATATTATGTATAATAATTGAACTTTTTGTCGTAGACAAATGGAAATTTGCACAGACATCCGTCACCGTGATACCGAGTCAAAAAAGTCAATTGATGGCCACGCCCCTTTTCCCCCACGTGTTGCCATGGTAACGACCCGGTGTCAACTTTGGCGCAGCCAAACCAAAATAGTACATGCGCGTGCGTCATGACTGTCTGAACAAAAAAGTTAACATTACATGGTTTGCTAGGCAACCAACAGGAAGGTCGGCCATTTGGAAAAATTAGTAATCTGTCGCGCGAAGGCGCCATTTCGTGACTCGTATTTGGAACGAACTCGTCCTAGGGCGTTGAACGCAGCTACTCCCCGTTCGGCTCCAGATTCATCTACAACAAGTGGACATTACAAGTTATAAAACTTTCTAATAGGATTAACGGTGTTGTCATGGCAACGCCATGAATTCGGCGTCCTTTTCAGGGCTCGCTGCCGCGTCAAAGAGTCATAACTCGCACAAGACTGAAGCCAGATTTGACGTAACTTAATCGGTTTGGTCGAGTTGTCCGACAACGGATGTTGTGATTTAGGACATTTGAAAATGGCCGTGATAGCGCTCCCTGTCAGAGCACCAAATAAAAATGAATGCAGAATAAGATCAAACTTTTGTCCGTAGACAAAGAATTTGGCATATCAGACGTGCGTGCACGTGATCCCGATAAAAAAAGTCATCATGGCCACGCTCTTTTCCCATCGTGTTGCCATGGCAACGACCCGGTGTAACTTTGGCGGCAGTCCAAACCAAAATTGGTACACACGTGCGTTAGGGTGCATCAAACGCCCATTTTTTTTTCACTCCAATGGATCCATTTTGTCCCTTGTCTAAGTTTTTTTTTTTATATATAAAAAGAAATGTATGGCACAGTTGGTGAAAGTTTGAAGTAACATTTAAGTGTCCACCAATTCAAAAGTGATTTTGGTCTAATAATCGAAAATTCGCCATTTGGCAATATTCATTTCATTTTATGTCTTTTGTTATAATATTGCATACCGAGTTGTATATAGATATGCCAAAGTAAATTCTCAGTTTTATCTGAATTTATATTCAAATAGTAAATGATGCTACATTTATACACGGGGGTTAGAAGTGTTTCATTATATAAACATTAACTCATTCAGCTAACATCTTTAAAATGTTTCAACTCATCGGCAGACAATAGTTTTCAACGAATGAATTCAGATAGTATGTTTTTCAACATTGTTCTAAATGATTTATCCAATGTTTAAAAGTTAAATAAGTTTAAATGTATTCTACATTCAGCAATGTTTTTAAAGTCAATGGTAGTTATTTGGTAGATTCTTCAGTAGTCGCTATGTCCTTGCCTTTTCGCAGTTGGGCTGTTCTTTACGGTCCTTCTCAACAACTTGCAGCACGTTCTGGTCATGTCCTTCACCCCTATGCCTGATGCCAAGAAATCTGAGCTAAGCTTAACACCTGTCTAAAAGATTCAAGATTTTTTTTTAATTTGTCAAACCATGTGATGATTTGATTACATTTCTCTCATTCTTGATTGTGGAGCAGGGGGTGGGGGAAGAGGGGGTGGGAGGGAGTTTACCTTCCAATGGCCTTGTGTATGAAACTGTTCTTAAAAGTCGACCTGGACCTGGCCCGTAGATTCCGCAGTCTCCTCCTGAAAGGTATTACCTGAAGAGACTGTGTGATGGGATGCATAGGGTTCCCTGGTGAATTCTGACGGCTTTGCGGGTGGACGGGTGGAATACATGTCCTTAATAGAGGGGAGAGGGGCCTCCCGATTCATCTCCGCTGCTCTCACGCAGGCGCTGGAGGCTCTTTCGGCAGGAGGCAGTGCTGGCGCCGTGCCACAGCAGTGATGGAGCTGGTCAGGATGCCTCATAGTCCCCTCTGTAGAAGAACCATCACAGTGATGGACTGGTCAGGATGCTCTCTATAGTCCCTCTGTAGAAGTGCCACACAGTGATGGAGCTGGTCCAGGATGCTCTCTATAGGTCCCTCTGTAGAAGAGCCAACAGTGATGGAGCTGGGTCAGGATCTCTCTATAGTCCTCTGATAGAAAGTGCCACACAGTGATGGAGCTGGTCAGGATGCTCTCTAAATAGTCCCTCTTGTAGAAGAGCACACACAGTGATGGAGCTGGTCAAGATGCTCTCTATAGTCCCTCTGTAGAAGTTGCACATAAGCAGAGGCTGGGACTCTGGCCTCTTTTCTTCACTGCGGACAAAGTAGAGACACCTTGATTATTTCTTGACCAGTGATTGTAGTGTGCATGGTCCAGGAGAGGTTCACTGTGAATGCACACCCAGGAGCTTAGTGCTGGTCACACTCTCCACTTGCAGCACCGTTGATTATAAGAGGAGCATGCTGGACCTGCGCTCTTGCGAAAAATCCATAACATCTCTTTGTCTTCTCCACATTTAGAGAGAGATTGTTCTGTGTGCACCACAATGGCCAGACTGCCACCTCACTCCTGTAGTTTGACTCGTCTCTGTTGCTGATGAGACCCACCACTGATTGTGTCGTCTGCAAACTTGATGAAACGAGGTTTGAGTTGTACTTTGGAGCGCAGTCATGGGTCAAGCAGAGTGAACAGGAGGGGGCTCAGCCATCAGCCTTGGGAGCCCCGTGTTCAGTGTGATGGTTTCTGGAGGATTTCCGCCAACACGTACAGCCTGTGGTCTCCCCGTCAGAAAGTTCCAGCAGCCAGTTGCACAGTGAATGTGTTGATCCCCAGGTGGAGCAGTTTGTGTATTAGCTGCTGTGGGTATAGTGTTGAATGCTGAGCTATAAGTCTAAAAAACAGCATTCTTGGAGACTTGGATGCTCCAATCTTCAGATCATCAAAAACAATGACACAGGATAATCTCACCAACATGGTGAGACAGGCTGACCAAAGGAAGAAATTGGTCCAAGCTGCTTCTGGACTGTCCACACAGGCTGCAGTTACTGTGACCCTTATTTGATTCTGTGGTCATGAAAAAATGGTCTGCATTATTGGCCTCTACTACGCTAAATCCCAAAACAGCGCGGCACTCATGTGTTAAACAGTCCAAACATGTGCTAAATCTAACAGCGCCTGTAATGTAATAACAGTTTGCATATAACATTTGTAAAACAGGCTCTTAGATTGCGCAACATGAGTATAGCATAATAAGTTCAATAAAAATTAAAAATTAAAAGGTTTAATAAAATTAGATAAAATTGGAAATAATTTTGTAAAACTCACTTTCACAGATTGAGACTTCACAAACAGCTTGAATAAACAAGCAAGAATAGTTTATTTTATCAAATTCAGTACATTGTAAAATAATTACATAAGTAATGAGCAAAATAACATTCAACTACATGAATATCGCTATATTGAATGCCCATTATAACCCATGCAAAATTTGCTTATTGAGGTGGACCCTAACAAATGTTGGAATTAGACAAAAATTGGTAGAAATTCTTTATGACCAAAAGGAATGTTTTTAACTGGGGACATAGAATAATTGGTTGAACATTGGGGGGTTTGATCCACCTAGCGTGCCGTCATGACTGTCCGAACAAAAAAGTCCAATTACATGGTTTGCTAGGCAACAACAGGAAGGTTGGCTCTTTTGGGAAAATCGAGTGATCTGGCGCCGGAGGCCGCCATTTTCTTGCCTTTGCCTCTTCGACCTAGTGTGACAGGTAGGGCGAGCGGCAGCGCTCCGGTTAGGGGCGGCATGCGGCCACCGCGTCATCACGGCCAAACGAGACCCTCGAGGGCCTCTAAATGCCGCTTGCGGCTTTAATTCTTATTATTATTCTCTCCCTAAAAAACCAGTTTCGGTAAACTTCCGCAACTGATGAAAAGTCCTGAACTTTTTCTGCCACAATAAATTCAATTAGTGAAAAAACTTCACATCTCAAAATGTAAAATTCAAAAATGGCGGTCAGCGCCCCTGGAAAAACCACGTTAACATTGCGGCCCTATGGCCAGACCCCCCCAAAAATCTGAAATCCCAGAAATTTTAGTTCGTCGTAAAAACGAACAAAATTCGGCACAGTGATTGGTCAATGAAGCAACAAAAAAGATTATTATGCGGTTGCTAGGCAACCATCAGGATGGCGGCCATATTGGAGAAGAGGATCTGGCGCCGAAGGCGCCATTTCGTGCGCTCGCATTTGAACGAACTCGGTCCTAGGCGTTACGCCGCGACTTCCCCGTTCGCTCCAGATCATCTACACAAGTGGGGAACATCAAAAGTTATTAAAAACATTTCTAATAGATTGAACAGTGTTGTCAATGGCGAGCCATGAAATCGGCGTCCCATCTTTCAGCGCTCGCCGCCGCGTTCACACAGTCATAACTCGCACAACTGTGGCCGATTTTGAGCGAAAACTTGAATCGTTGGTTCGAGTCGTGACGCCGTGTTTGATATCGAATATGAAAAAGGGCGCGCAATAGCGCCCCTGAGAGCACCAATAAAAATTAATTAGGGAAAAAATTTAAGTTTGTCGTAACAAAAGAAATTGGCACGACAATCCGTCAACGTGACCCCGAACAAAAAGTCTTGAGGCAACGCCCCTTTTCTCCACCGTGTTGCATGGCAACGACCCGATGTCAACTTTGGCGCAGCCAAACAAAAATTGGTTACACGCGTGCATCATGAAGT
This sequence comes from Neogobius melanostomus, assembly GCA_007210695.1. Classification (NCBI taxonomy): domain Eukaryota; kingdom Metazoa; phylum Chordata; class Actinopteri; order Gobiiformes; family Gobiidae; genus Neogobius; species Neogobius melanostomus. The sequence continues at coordinate 175 of VHKM01000938.1, read as the reverse complement.
CCGAACAAAAGTAACTTCACTGGTTGCTAGGCAACCAACAGGAGGGCGGTCCATTTTGGGAAAAAATGGTAGGTAAATCTGGCGCCAAAGGCGCCATTTTTCGATGCCCGTCGCATTTGAACGAACTCCTCCTAGGGGCGTGAACGCAGCGACTCACCGTTCGCTCCAGATCATC
>VHKM01000937.1:0-169457 GCA_007210695.1 Neogobius melanostomus | reverse complement strand
ATTCATGGCGTTTGCCATGACAACACCGTTAATCTATAGAAAGTTTTAATAACTTTAAATGTCCCCACTTGTGATAGATGATCTGGAGCGGAACGGGGGAGTCGCTGCGTTCAACGCCCTAGGCGAGTTCGTTTCCATGCGGAGCATCAAATGGCGCCTTCGGCGCAGATTACTACATTTTTCCTCAAAATGAGCCGACCTCCGTGGTTGCCTGCACCATGAATGTACTTTTTTGTTCGAACTGTCAGACGCGAGCGTGTAACCATTGTTGGTTTGGCTGAGCCAAAGTTGACATCGGGCTTGCCATGGCAAACACGGTTGGAAAGGGCGTGCCTCAATGATTTTTGTCGGGTTCACGTGCGGATGTCTGTGCCAAATTTTTTTGTCTCAGACAAAGTTAAAAAATTTCCTCATTTCATTTTTATTTGGTGCTCTGCGGGGCGCTATCGCGCCCATTTTGTCAAATTTTCCTATCATCACAACATCCAGGGGTCGACGGACTCGACCAACGTTCAAGTTTCGCTCAATCGAGCCACAGTATGTGGAGTTAGACTGTTTAACGCGGCGCGGCAGGAGCGCTAAAAATGGCGCGAAATTCATGCGTGCCATGACACACGTTAATCCTCATTAGAAATTTTAATAACTTTGTGGATGTCCCACTTGTGTAGATGTCTGGAGCGAAGGGGAGTCGCCTCGCGGATCAACGCCATAGGACGAGTTCGTTTCAAATGCAATGAGGCACGAATGGCGCCTTCGGCGCTCGATCGCTCTTCTGGCCAATTAGGCCGCCTCCTGATGGTTGCTAAGCACCGCATTAATATACTTTTTGTGTTTGGCTTCACGTGACGCAATCCACTGTTGCCGAATTTTGTTCGTCTACGGACGAACTATAAATTTTCGGGATTCTCGGGATTTTGAGGGTGGCCATAGGGCGCAAGTTAACGGTTTTTCCAGGGGCCTGAACGCCGCCATTTTTTTTGATTTTTCACTTTGGAGATGTGTTGTATTTGTTTTTTTCACCTATTGAATTTTGGGCAAAAATCTCCAGGACTTTTTCATCAGTGGAAGTTGCCGAAACTGGCTATTGTAGGGCAGAGGAGAAAAATAATAATTAATAATTAAAGCCGCAAGCGAGGCATTTAGAGCCCTCGAGGGTCCTCGTTTTGGCCGTTGACGCCGGTGGCCGCACGCCGCTCCCAATAAGGAGGCGCTTAACGCGCCCTACCTGCCACAACTAGGTCGGAATTATAAAGAGCAAAGGCGAAGAATGGCGCCTTCGGCGCCAGATCACAGGGATCTATTCCAAAATGGCCCGGACACTCCTGTTGGTTGCCCTAGACCATTAATGTACTTTTTTATTCGGACGTGCATGACGACGACCGTGTGTACATTTGGTTTGGCTGCGCCAAAGTTGACCCACCGGGTGGGTGGTTGGCCATGGCCAACACGAATAGGAAAAGAGGCGTGGCCAGTTGATTGACTTTTTTTACGGGATCACGTGACGCACGTCATGTGCAAATTTCTTTTGTCTACGACAAAGTTTATCTATATTCTTCATTCATTTTTAATGTTGGTGCTTCTGCAGGGCGCTATCCGCCCATTTTCAAATTCGCTAAAATCACAAACCATCGGAGAGTTGACGACAATCGTGACCAACGAGGTGAGTACGCTCAATCGGCTTCAGTTTGTGGCGATGTTTGAAGTCTTTAAACACGGCGGCGATCCTGAAAACGGACGCCGAATCATGGCAGTTGCCATTGAAACCCCGTATATAACAATCCTATTAGAAAGTTTTTTAAACTGGTTTAATGTGCCCACTTGTGGTAGATGATCTGGACCGCGAACGGGGAGTCGCTGCGTACACGCGCCTAGGACGAGTTCGTTCAAACTGAGAGAGCATGAAATGGCGCCTTCAGGCGGCCAGATTACTACATTTTATCCCACAAAGGGCCGACTTCCTGTTGTGCCTAGCAACCATTGTTGGTTACCTTTTTTGTTCGACTCTGTCATGGACGCACGCGTGTACCAATTTTGGTTTTGACTGCGCCAAAGTTGAGCATCGGCTCTTGCCAGTGGCAACACGGTTGGGAAAGCGGAGGCGTGCCTCAATGACCTTTTTGTTCGGGTTCACGTGAAGGATGTCTGTTGCCAAATTTCTTTGTCTACGACAAAAGTTAAAAAATTTTCCTCATCTCTATATTTATTTGGTGCTCTTGCAGGGGCGCTATCGCGCCCATTTTCAACATTGCCTATAACATCCAACCATCCGGGTCGGACGACAATACGAACCACGATAGAGTTTCGCTCAAATCGGCCACAGCTAGCGTGTGGGAGTTATGAACTGTTTGACGCGCGGCTGACGCTAAAAATGACGCGCCGAATTCATGGCGTTCTGCCATGACACACGTAATCCTAGTGACGAAAGTTTTAATAACTTTTGATGCCACTTTCTTGCTAGAGTGATCTGGGAGCGCAACGAGTGGGAGTCGCTGCGCACCTCAACGGACCTAGGACGAGTTCGTTTCAAATGCGAGGGCACGAATAATTGGCGCCTTCAGGCGCAGATCGCCTCTTCTGCCAATATCCGCCTTCCTGATGGTTGACCTAGCAACCGCCATAAAATCTTTTTATTGTTTCGCGTCACCGTGACCAATCACGTGCCAATTTATTTCGTCTATCGGACGAACTAAAGTCTTTCTGGGTGAATTTCCGGAGATTTTGAGAGGGGTCTGGGCCATACGGGCCCAATGTTACGTGGGGTTTTCCAGGGGGCGCTGACGTCGCCTTTTTTTGAATTTTACATTTTGGAGATGTGAAGTTCTTTGTTTTCACCTGTTTGAATCTTTGGGCAAAATAATTCAGCTTTTTCATCAGTGGGAAGTTCGCCGAAACTGGCTTTAGCGCGGGAGAAGGAAAAAATAATAATAATTTAAGCCGCAGCGTTCGGATTTAGAGAGGGCTCCCCCTCGACGGGTCTCGTTTGAGGGTTGACGTCCGTGATCCGCACGCCGCCCCCAATAACGGGGCGAGGCGCTTCCAGCGCCTTCTCCGTTATATAGTCGCATGCCGACCCTCGGTCGAGTTTGTAAAAGAGCAAAGGCAAGAAATGGCGCCTTCGCGCCAGACACATCCCATTTTTCCAAAGAATTGGCCGCCGACCTCCTGTTGGTGGCCTACGCAACCACGGTAAGTACTGTTTTGTTCGGCATCCATGGACGCAGGCTGTTACTGCAAGATTTTGGATTTGCACTGCTCAAAGTGACATTCAGGTCGTTTGCCAAGTTGCGATTTTATCTCTCATTCATCTTTGATTCGCCGTGCTCTGCAGGAGGGGCGCAATAGCAGCGCCCATTCTTTTCAGACATGTCCTAAATCACCAACATTTGGGTCGACCACTCGACCAACGATTCATGTTACGCTCAATCTGGCCTTCAGTTTGTGAGAGATTTTTATGACTAGTTTAACACGGTGGCTGAGTTGCTGAAAACGGACGCCGACATCATGGCGTGTGCCATGACAACACAGGTAATCCTATTAGAAAGTTTTTAATAACTTTTGATGCCACACTATGTATAATGCATCTGGAGCGAAAACGGACGGAGTCGCTCGATTTCAACGCCTAGGAATGAGGTTCGTTAAATTGGAGGTTGCACGAAATGAAGCCATTCGGCGCCAGATTAGCTACATTTTTCCAAAAGGCCGACCTCCTGTTGGTTGCCTAGCAAACCATGTAATGTAATTATTTTTTGGACTGTCGTGACGCAACCGTGTACAACTTTTGGTTCTGGCTGCGTGCCAAGTTGAGCTCGGGTCGTTGCCATCGCACACACAGGTGGGAAAAGAGGCGTGGCCAATGACTTTTTTGTTCGGAGGTCATCGTGAAGATGTCTGTACAAAAATTTCGTTTTTTGTCTATGACAAAGTTCAATTTTTTTTCCTCATTCATTTTTATTTGGTGCTTCCTCGCAGGGGGGCGCTATCGCGCCCATTCAAATTTGATTATATTCAAAAACTCCGGGGTCGCCCCGACTCGACCAACGATTTTCAAGTTTCGTAAATACGGCCACAGTTTGTTGCGATGTTAATATGACTCTTGAACGCGGCGGCGAGCGCTGAAATGACGCCGAATTCATGGCCGTGTGCCATGACAACCCGTTAATCCTATTAGGAAAGTTTTTAATAACTTTTGATGTCCCACTTGTTAGAGATCTGTGAGGCGAACGGGGAGTCGCTGCGTTCAACGCCCTAGGACGAGTTCGTTCAAATGCAGAGGGCACGACAATGGCGCCTTCGGCGCCAATTCACTCTTTGGCCAATATGGCCGCCCTTCCTGATGGTTGCCTAGCAACGCGTAATATGTTTTTTGTTTGGCTTCACGTGACCAATCACTGTGCCGAATTTTGTTCGTCTACGACGAACTAAAATTTTCGGGGATTCTGGATGGGGGTCTGGCATAGGGCGCAATGTTTAACGCTGTTTTTTCCAGGGGGCGCTGACGCGCCATTTTTTTTGAATTTTTAAATTTTGAGATTGTGAAGTTTTTTTTTTTCCCTAATGAATTTTTGGGCAAAATTCGGACTTTTCGTCACGTGGGAAGTTGCCGGAAACTGGCTCCGGGGGGAGAGAAAAATAATAATTAATTAAAGCCGGCAAGCGGCCATTTAAAGGCCTCGAGGGTCTCGTTTGGCGGTTGACGCCGGTGGCCGCACGGCCGCCCCAATATCGGGAGGCGCTGCCGCGCCCTACGTGGGTATGATGTTGCTGCCCTGTAGGTGGAGTTTGTAAAGTCAAAGCAAGAAATGGCGCCTTCGGCGCCAGATTACTACATTTTTCCCAAAAATGGCCGACTCCTGTTGGTTGCCTAGCAACCCATGTATGTACTTTTTTGTTCAAACAGTTCATGACGCACGCGTGACCCAATTTTGTTTGCTGCCGCCAAAGTTGAATCGGTGCGTTTTTTCTCATTCATTTTTATTTGGTGGTCTGCAGGGCGCTATCGCGCCCATTTTCAAATTTCCTATATCACAACCATCTGGGTGGTCGACGACTCGCACCAACGATTCAAGTATCGCTCAATCGGCCACAGTTATGTGGGAGTTATGACTGTTGAACGCGGGCAGCGAGCGCTGAAAACGGACGCCGAATTCATGGCGTTGCCATGAAACACCTGTTAATCCTCTTAGAAAAGTTTTTAATACTTTTGATGTCCCACTTGTGTTAGATGTTGTGAGCGAACGGAGGGAGGTCCTGTGTTAACGGCCCTAGGACGAGTTCGTTCAAATGCGACGTGCACGAAAATGGTGCCTTCGGCTGACAGAATTACTAAATTTTTCCCAAATGGACCGACCTTCCTGTGGTTGCCTAGCAACCATGTATGTATTTTTGGTTCAGACAGTCATGACGCACGCGCTTTGTTACTAATTTTGGTTTTGGCTGCGACAAAAGTTGACATTGGTCGTTGCCATGGCAACACGGTGGGAAAAGGGGGTGGCCTCAATACGTTTTTTGTTCGGGTCACGTGACAGATGCTGTGCCAATTCGTTTGTCTATGACAAAGTTCAATTTTCTTTCCTCATTCATTTATTTGGTTGCTCTGCAGGTGGGCGCTATCGGCCCATTTTTCAAATTTCAGTATATCAAAACATTCCGGGGTGAAGGACTCGACCAACGATTCAAGTTTCGCTGAATCGGCCACAGTATTGGCGAGTTATGGACTGTCTTTGAACGCTGCGCGAGCGCTGAAAATGGCGCCGATCGGCGTTGCCATGACAACACCGTTAATCCTATTAGAAGTTTTAATAAAACTTTTGATGTCCACTTGTGTTAGTGATCTGGAGCGAACGGGGAGTCGCTGCGTTCAACGCCCTAGGAGGAGTTCGTTCAAATGCGAGCGCACGAAATGGCGCCTTCGGCGCCAGATCGCTCTTCTGGCCAATATGGCCGCCCTCCTGATGGTTGACCTAGCAACGCGTAATATTGTTTTTTTTGTTTGCCTTTACGTGACCAATGACTGTGCCGAATTTTTTCGTCTACGGACGAAACTAAAATTTCGGGTTTGGGGATTTGGGGGGTCTAGCCATAGGTTGCAATGTTAACGCTGTTTTCCAGGGGCGCCTCACGCGCCATTTTTTTGAATTTCTTAAATTTGGAGATTGGAAGGTTTTTCACCTATGAATTTGGGCAAAAATTCAGGACTTTCGTGGGGTGGGAAGTGCCGAAACTGGCTTTTTAGGGGAGAAGAAAAAAAATATAATTAATTAAGCCGCAAGCGGCATTTAAGAGGCCCTCGAGGGTCTCGTTTGCCGGTTTGACGCCGTGGCCGCACGCCGCCCCAATAAACGGAGGCGCTTCGCGCCCTACGTGGTTATGATGTCGGCTGCCACCCTCGTCGAGATTTGTAAAAGAGGCAAAAGGCAAGAAATGCGCCTTTGCGCCAGATCACTCCATTTTTACCCAAAATGGCCGAACATCCTGTTGGTTGCCTTTAATCAACCACGTAAAGTACTTTTTTGTTCGGCAGTCATGGACGCACGCGTGTAACTAATTTTGGTTTGCCTGCTCCAAGTTGACATCAGGTCGTTGCCAAGTTGGATTTTATTCTTCATCATTTTTTATTCTGGTGCTCTGCACGGGGGCGCTATCGCGCCCTTTTCAAATGTCCTAAAATCACAACATCTGGGGCTCGCCACATCGACCAACGATTGAAGTTACGCTCAAATCGGCTTCAGTTTGTGAGAGTTATTGATGATGTTTAAACACGGGCGGCGAGTGCTGGAAAACGGACGCCGACTTCATGGCGTTGCCATGACAACACCGTTAATCCTATTAGAAAGTTTAATAACTTTTGATGTCACACTTGTGTAGTGATCTGGAGCGAATTGGGAGTCCGCTGCCGTTCAAACGCCCTAGGACGAGTTCGTTCAAATGGGAGTGCACGACAAATGACGCCTTCGCCGCCAGATACTACATTTTTCCCAAAATTGGCCGGCCCTCTGTGGTGCCTAGCAACCATGTTGTACTTTTTTTGTTTGGACGTCGTGGACGAACACGTGTACCAATTTTGTTTGCTGCGCAAGTTGACATCGGGTCGTTGCCATTGGCAACACGTTGGGAAAGGGGCGTGCCTCAATGACTTTTTTGTCGGCGGTCACGTGACGGATGTTCTGTGCCAAATTCTTGTCTACGACAAAGTTCAGTTTTGTTCCCTATTCATTATTTGATTGCTCTGCAGGGGCGCTATCGCGCCCATTTCAAATTCATATTCAAAACAACCGGGTCGACGACCTCGACCAACGATTAGTTTTCGCTTCAAAATCGGCCACAGATGTGCGGAGTTATGACTGTTTGAAACGTGGGGCGAAGCGCTGGAAAACGGACGCCAGACTTCATGGCGTTCCATTGGACAACACGTTAATCCATATTAAAAGTTCTTAATAACTTTGATGTTCACACTTGTGTAGATATCTGTAGCGAATGGGGAGTCGCCTGCGATTGACGCCCTAGGAGGAGTTCGTTCAAATGCCGGAGCGCACGAAATGGCGCCTTCGCCAGATCGCTCTTTCTGGCCAATAATGGCCGCCCTCCTGATGTTGCCTAGCAACCGCGTAATATTTTTTTTGTTTGGCTTTACGTGACCAATGACTGTGCCGATTTTTTTCGTCTACGACGAACTAAAATTTTCGTGGATTCAGGGGATTTCGTGGGGGTCTGGCCATAGGGGTGCAATGTTAACGCTGTTTTCCCAGGGGGCGCTGACGCGCCATTTTCTTTACATTTTGGAGATGTGAAGGTTTTTTCACCTAATTGAATTTTGGGCAAAATTCAGACTTTTCGTCGGTGGGAAGTTACCGAAATGTTCTTTTTAGGGGGAGAGGAAAAATAATAATTAATAATAAGAAAAACCCATACAATAACATATAGGCGCCCACGAAGGCGGCTCATATTTTATATTCGAAGGTCTCACGTCAGTAATCCACCCGTGAGGTTCATTGTCCAATTACGAGCGCGTTGGCTCGATCTTTTACCTCATTCTTCTCAATATTTTCCAATGGATTTTTTTTCGTTATTTTTGTGCGAGCAGAAGAAAATATGCCGCTTTTCGCGGCAAAGACCTTATATTTCGGATAGGCCTCATGCCTGGAGTTCCACGTAACAGTGTTTTGAGTGCTGGTAATGGCCATGGTCGATGACGAGCGCGTTTGCGCTCGTCATCGACTGCTTTCTTTCCAGTTGCGCCTTGCCTGTGGCTTTCACCTTTTTTATTCGATCAGCAACAAAAATTGCCGCTTTCGCGGCACACGCTCATCACCGGACAGGTCGGGGTGCCGGGAGTGTCGTTATTACTGGTGTAGTCATGCGGGAGCCGCTCGCGCTCTGTTTCTGAGCGTCCGCGCCTCTTTTCAGACGTGCGCTAATGCGCACTGTTTCTTTCGGTCAGTGCAGCTCCGCGCACCTGCCTGTTACAAATTAACAACAGGCGGACCCGTCAGGCTCTCTGGGCCTTATAAGAAAAACCAGCGTTACAATAACAATATAGCGCCGCCTTCGGCGGCGCATATTTATATATTCGGAAAGGTCTCACGTCCAGTAATCCAACCGTGGGGTTCATTGTCAAATACGAGCGCGTTGCGCTCGTATTTACCTCTTCTTTCTCAATATTTCCCAATGGATTTTTTTTTCGTATTTTGTGCGAGCAGAAGCAAATATGCCGCTTTCGCGGCAAAGACCTATATTATCGGATAGGCCTCGATGCCCTGAGTCACTGTATTAGTGTTTTGAGTGCTGGTGAGTGGCCATGGTCGATGACGAGCGCGTTGCGCTCGTCATCGACTGCTTTCTTGTCCATGTTACGCCTTGCCTGTGGTTTTCACCTTTTTTTCTTCGAGCAGCAACAAATGTGCCGCTTTCGCGGCACACGCTTATATCACCGGACAGGTCGGGGTGCCGGGAGTGTCGTTATTACTGTGTAATGCATGGGGAGCGCTCCGCGCTCTGTTTCTTGAGCGCTCCGCGCTCTTTTTGGGACGTGCGCTACGCGCACGTCTTTCGTCAGTGCGCTCCGCGCACTGCCTTTACAATAACAACAGGCCCGGACCCTGTCAGGCTCTCGGGCCTAATAATAAGAAAAAACCCGTACAATAACAATATAGCGCCGCCTTCGGCGGCGCATATTTATATATTCGGAAAGGTCTCACGTCCAGTAATCCAACCGTGGGGTTTATTGTCAAATACGAGCGCGTTGCGCTCCTCTTTTACCTCTTCTTTCTCAATATTTCCCAATGGGTTTTTTTTTCGTATTTTTGTGCGAGCAGAAGCAAATATGCGCTTTCGCGGCAAAGACCTATATTATCGGATAGGTCTCGATGCCCTGAGTCACTCTAACAGAGTTTTGAGTGCTGGTGAGTGGCCATGGTCGATGACGAGCGCGTTGCGCTCGTCATCGACTGCTTTCTTGTCCATGTTGCGCCTTGCCTGTGGTTTCACCTTTTTTTATTCGAGCAGCAACAAATGTGCCGCTTTCGCGGCACACGCTTACATCACCGGACAGGTCGGGGTGCCGGGAGTGTCGTTATTACTGTGTAATGCATGGGGAGCGCTCCGCGCTCTGTTTCTTGAGCGCTCCGCGCTCTTTTTGGGACGTGCGCTACGCGCACGTCTTTCGTCAGTGCGCTCCGCGCACTGCCTGTACAATAACAACAGGCCCGGACCCTGTCAGGCTCTCGGGCCTAACCAGAGGTCCATAGAGGGAGTGTGTTCTTCTGAAACAATTAGTACAGTCAAACAACATAGATTAGATAAGAGGGCAACAGTCAGACCATCCAATCAAAGAACTCTAATCCATATCCCTTGCAAAAAGATTCCATCCACTCAAACACAGATAAATCTTAAACATGCTGTACTCAATGCCAGATCGTTAAAAAACAAGTCCTTTTTAATAATAGTTTTATTTCTTCTTATAATCTAGATTTTATGTTTTAACTGAAACATGGCTTGACAAAAACACTGGTAACGCAGTTTTGATTGAGTGTAGTCCATCAAATTTCAATTTTGTGTCTGAAACACGCCAAAACCAGAGGGGCGGGGTGTCTGTGCAATATTCAGGGACAATATAGTCATCCACAATTGTCATTTGGGGTTTTCTATCATTTGAGTATGTGTCTTTCAAAATGGAGATAAAACAATCTTCCATTCTTTATATGACTATTTACAAACCACCACAGAATTGTTTTATCGAAGACTTCACTGAATTACTTTCATTTATATGCACTGATTTTGATTGTTTGGTCATTTCAGGTGATTTTAATGTGCATGTGGATGTGACCAATGACAGGCATGCAAAAGAACTTAATGCTGTTCTTGAAATGTTTGGTTTAACTCAGCACGTGAGTGAGGCGACCCACAACAAAGGTCACACTCTAGATCTAGTTATTACAAAAGGTGTTAATATATCAAATGTGAATGTTGTTGATGTTGCTTTATCTGATCATTTTTGTGTCTTTTTTGACTTGTCTGTTACACCAAAACCAGTGGTTGGGCCTGGAGTTATTCAAAGAAGACACATAAATGATACAACAAGGACACAGTTTATGGAAATGATCAGATTTGAAATCCTCCATGTTCAAATGTTGATAATCTGTTGGACTCTTATACATCAAGCGTCTTAAATGTTTTGGATACTATTGCTCCTGTCAAGGTAAAAATGGTTAACAATAGACAAAAGGCACCTTGGAGAAGTGAAGATTCGGTCAGGGCACAGAAAAGGGAGTGCCGAAAGCCGAAAGGAAATGGCGCAAGTCAAAGCTCCAGGTTCATTGTGAGATATACAAAGAAGTGCTTTGTGAGTTCAACCAGATTTTGCGTGGAGAAAGGGAGAAATACTTCTCTAAAATCATCGCAAACTGTAGAAACAATTCTCGTGTTCTGTTTTCCACAGTAAACAGATTAACTAACCCTCCAGTTTCACTGCCCTTAGAACTAATCTCTACATCTAAGTGCAATGAGTTTGCAATATTTTTTTATGATAAAGTCCAAGGCATAAAAAATGCCATAATTTCCACAACACAAATACCAACCCTGCCACCAGCTAGACACCTTGAGCTGACACATTTCACACCTGTTACTGGCAAAACAATCGAAGAGGTCATCTCCGGTCTGAGTTCATGTACATGCTGCCTTGATGAATTACCCACTAGATTTCTGAAGTCTGTGCTGACCAGCTTGTTACCACAACTTGTTCAGTTGTTAACATCTCATTTGAGACTGGAGCATTTCCAAAGGCCTTGAAAACCGCGGTCATTAAGCCTCTTCTAAAGAAGAGCAGCCTTGATCCCAAGGTACTGAACAACTACCGGCCCATATCAAACCTACCGTTTTTAGGAAAAGTCCTAGAGAAAGTAATATATCAACAGCTCACTTACTTTCTCCTATCTAACAATGTGTTTGATACTTTCCAGTCAGGATTTAGGCCCCACCACAGCACTGAGACAGCTCTGATCAAGGTGACAAATGATATCCGTATGAACACCAATGCAGGTAAGGTCTCAGTTTTAGTTCTGCTGGACCTGAGCGCTGCCTTTGACACAGTGGACCATGGGATCTTACTTCACAGGTTAGAAAACTGGGTGGGAATCTCTGGTACTGCTCTAAACTGGTTCAAGTCCTATCTCGAGGATAGGACGTACTTTGTCGAAATTGGCAACTGTGTCTCAGACAAAATTTCCATGACCTGTGGAGTCCCCAGGGGTCAATCTTGGGACCCCTCTTATTCAACCTGTACATGCTTCCATTGGGTCAGCTAATAAACAGTAACAATGTGTCGTACCACAACTACGCAGATGACACTCAGATCTACGTGTCACTGACGGCAGGTGAACATGGGCCTGTAGATACTCTCTGCCACTGCATCGAACAGATCAGTTTGTGGATGCAAAACAACTTTCTCCAACTAAATTCAGACAAAACTGAGATCATTGTCTTGGCCCACAGACACAAAGACAAGGTGTTATCAGTCACCTTGAGTCTCTTGCTCTAAAACCAAAAAATCAGGTTAGAAATCTAGGAGTAATCATGGACTCAGACCTGAACTTAAACAGCCACATCAAAGCAATAACATCATCAGCTTTTTACCATCTGAAGAACATTGCTAAGATCAGAGGAATAGTGTCAAACCAGACTTAGAGAGACTCATCCATGCATTTGTCTCTAGCAGGTTAGACTACTGTAACGGCCTGCTCACTGGCCTGTCTAAACGAGCTGTTAGAGCTGCAGAACATCCAGAACGCTGCTGCTCGAGTCCTGACAAAAACCAGGAAATACGACCACATTAGTCCAGTGCTCCGGTCTCTGCACTGGCTTCCTGTCACTCAGAGAATAGAATTTAAGTCTTTCCATGGTTTAGCACCAAAGTACATCTCTGACATGTTAGAGCCGTATGAACCATCTCGGGCCCTGAGAACTTCAGGGAGGGGTCTCCTGGTGGTTCCCAGAGTCAATAATAAACACGGTGAGGCTGCGTTTCAGTTTCATGCAGCTAAAATGTGGAACAGTCTTCATGAGGATGTGAGACAGGCCTCAACTCTGACAATGTTCAAATCCAGGCTGAAAACAGCTCTTTTTACCCGTGCATATGAAAACTGAAAGTATTTTATCTGCACTCTTGCCTTTTACTGTAATTGATTAACTTTGTGTTGTTGTTTTATTGATTGATTTTAACTGTTTTCTTGTAATTTTTCTGCAACTGTGAAGCACTTTGAATTGCCTCGTGTATGAATTGTGCTCTACAAATAAACTTGCCTTGCCTTGCCTTGCCTTGCCTGTTTTGATTGACATCCGCGTCAACCAATGACACGTGTTCAAAATTGTGACATCACTAAGAAGGCGGGCAGAACACGTAAACCTGTACTCCTGATTGGCTGTGTCAATCTATTTTTGTATTGTAAAATATTAATATTAGTATTATTTAGTGAATTATTTATTTACTAGTTTGTTTTATTAAGTTATTACTATTATGTTTTCTTTCTTACAGTCTGTCCATGAACAAATATATATTATTAAAACAAATAATATTTCTGGATTATAAGACTTAATGCATTTTTATGTGACAAATGTTTCTTAACATGAGTAAAATTAAGGATAAAACAATGGGATGGATACAGGAATATTTTAGGCTCCACAGTTTTGACGTCTGATTTTTCAGCCTGAAGAGACTCTGCTGTGGATGCAGGTGTGAAGTGGACACATGTCTTCATCGTCTAATATGCATAATATAGTACAAATGCAATTTATAACAGTTCTTGCTTATGTTTGGACATGATCAATATAAAATATACATTTGAATAGAATATAAAGTTTAAAAAAAAGCCTCTAGACAAATTACTATCTGTATATCCAATGTAAAGAAATGTAAAAATAATTGTATTTAAATTATGGATGCAAAAATGAGCAAAGTCCAGCGCCTTGTCCTCTATCAATAAGCTCAGGTGGATAATGCCACATGTGTCAGAATAGACTGTTTCTGCAGGTGACAGTAGCTCAGTATATTTCATAATGTAGCCTAAACAAACCCATCACATTTAATTACCATCATCATTAAGATGAATCTTCTTATCATGAGCATCAATCAGTCTGCAATTATTGTACCTTTCATGAATACATGTGGAGTATATTGTGTATCATTCAAACACTTCCATACAGAGTAATGTTATATGGGCTGTAATGGTGATGCTAAATAACAGTAATACCAACATGGTAATAAGATGGGTATAGGAAACAAAATTATTCACTTGTTATAAAGTGTAACATACTGTGAATGTTGACTTAATGTAATGCATTGTTGCGTCTGTAAATATGTAACCAACTCAATTGTTAATTGTTTAGTAAGATAATAAGAACTAAGCAGTGTTATTGTTGCAACCACATTATCATTTAAGTATATGAACAGGGGTGGGAGTCAATAAGCTTGTCTTCTTCCCACTCCTTTTCGAGCTAGAATGTTATTTATGTTTTCTTTTTTTATATCTTTTCTGGCTTTTGTGCCTGCGTTGTGTTGCTCGAAATAAAATAAAAATCAATCAATCAATCAATTACAAACCTCTTATTGTTAGTCTTGATTGATCTCACAATGGAGAAATTTAATTGTTACATCCAGCTCTTAGAAACACTCAGGGTGTGCATAATCTTATCTTATCTTATCTTATATAACCCATCTCTTGGTATATATTCAATATTCCTTCATGTAAGTGTTGGAGCAAAGAGCAGATCAGGTCATACTTTCGACAACTGGATGTAGGCAGATATCTAAGTTTTGATGGGTCATGGGCTCATTAGATTAGATTCATCTTTATTCTCTCCAAATACAAGAGATTATTTCTGTGCATCAAAAACAACATATCACAGAGCAAACATTTCTCACATCCTCGCATTTCACCCACTAACAAACCAAGAGCAGCACATTATAGGAAAAGGTATTGCCCACATTACACCACAAAAATGTAAGAATTTGTATTCCCCAAATTGAATGCATGTGTAATGATACAGCTCACAGAACAGACAAGCTATTGATACAATATACTATATGTATTGTGTTAGACTGAGCTAATAAGTCAATGACTTTACCACAACAGGTGAAGGTTATAAGATTTATCCAATGGAATAGAGATGAAAACTCAGGAAAAGGCACTCAAATGATGAATAACAATCTTCCTTAGTTGTAACTAGTTGTAACTTGTAACTAAGTTCCTTAGTTCTGGGTTGCTCTGCTGCTATCACTATAAGTGATCACACTGGCATACTCCAAAAGGTTCATGCACAATGAGAGGTTTGTAATTAAATGTGATGGGTTTGTTTAGGCTACATTATGAAATATACTGTGCTACTGTCACCTGCAGAAACAGTCTATTCTGACACATGTGGCATTATCCACCTGAGCTTTATTGACAGAGGACTTTGCTCATTTTTGCATCCATAATTTAAATACAATTATTTTTACATTTCTTTACATTGGATATACAGATAGTAATTTGTCTAGAGGCTTTTTTTTAAACTTTATATTCTATTTTCAAATGTATATTTTATATTGATCATGTCCAAACATAAGCAAGAACTGTTATAAATTGCATTTGTACTATATTATGCATATTAAACGATGAAGACATGTGTCCACTTCACACCGGCATCATAGCAGAGTCTCTTCAGGCTGAAAATCAGACGTCAAAACTGTGGAGCCTAAAATATTCCTGTATCCATCCCATTGTTTATCCTTAATTTTACTCATGTTAAGAAACATTTGTCACATAAAAATGCATTAAGTCTTATAATCCAGATAATATTATTTGTTTGAATAATATATTTTTTCATGGACAGACTGTAAGGAAAGAAAACATAATAGTAATAACTTTTTTTATTTTTTATTTTCTATTTCTTCTTTATTTGAACATGTGAGCAACACAAGGCACCTTTACAAAATTTTAGACATGAAAGGCTGTTACAAATCAAAAAGACAAAAGCAAACTTGTCAGATCTCTTGAACAAGCCAAAATATACAAGTGCACATAATAATAACTTAATAAAACAAACTAGTAAATAAATAATTCACTAAATAATACTAATATTAATATTTTACAATACAAAAATAGATTGACACAGCCAATCAGGAGTACAGGTTTACGTGTTCTGCCCGCCTTCTTAGTGATGTCACAATTTTGAACACGTGTCATTGGTTGACGTGGATGTCAATCAAAACAGCTGGTCATTACGCGCCTCTGTCAAAATTATGATCAATAAATGCTAATTTTTAACCTTAAATGGCTGAGCGAGGCAAACCTAAGGACATTTATATCATCGTGGACGCTTGGCATCACTTTCACCCAAAGGACTATTACGGAAGAAGCGGGAAGAAGCGGGACGAGCCTCCACGGGACTCCAGCGGGCTGTGGCGCTAAGCTAGGCCGAAGAGAAAGCCCTTCCCCGGGCTACAAGCTCCGCGAAGACCCGGCAGGAGTTTATTGGATCATGCACTCAAACAAGAGCATGGCAGAGCAGGAGCTGCATATTTGTGGGACGTGTAATGGAGAACTCGCTCCACGAAGACAGCGAAAGGTAAAAACAAAGCTTTAGTAAAAGTATTTTTGCAGAGAAACGTTGTCGGAGATTTCGGAGAACATCGGAAATCACTCGGCAAGCTCCGTAGGCTTCCGCGTGAACGCGCTATGTGTTATTTGAGTGAATTTGTAAAACGTAAATAACCAACGTAATTTTGCAAAAAAACGTATTACTGGTACGTAATTCCATATTGTAAAGCGTACCTGGGGTACGTTTTTCTGAAGAGACTGGGTTGGTCATACTGTGTGTTAAAGTCTTGTTAGGGCACTTGTATAAAATATGCAAACATTTCAATCCAAATTTTGCTCCATAAAAAGTTTATGAATTTACTTTTCTTCTTCCCAAAACGTGCTCGCATTAAGGGCAACCATTTTACTTGACGACCAAAGCCCCACCCCTTCATAGTTAGTATCATTCAGGGTTGCCAGATTCTCAAAATCAATATATCGTACCAAGCTTCCAAAACTATCGTATTTCAAGCACAAACTATCGTACACTATAAATATGTCAATAGCGCTGTAGCACCTGCG
Organism: Neogobius melanostomus; assembly: GCA_007210695.1. Taxonomy (NCBI): domain Eukaryota; kingdom Metazoa; phylum Chordata; class Actinopteri; order Gobiiformes; family Gobiidae; genus Neogobius; species Neogobius melanostomus. The sequence goes on along the minus strand of VHKM01000937.1, from coordinate 152,829 downwards.
TAAAATATGGCTCATATCAGCACCCCTAACTACAACACAGGCGCACGCACTGTCCCATATATTACATTACTCACACACATGACATGACGACATAGGCACTCACCTAAGAGATGAACTCCACCTCCTCTTCATTCTCTTCTGCAGGAATTTCTGATGTAGACGACCTTGTACAAGTTTGTCATTGAGCGTAACATAGTTTTGTTGGTTTGAAATCCGAACATCCCCCTCCATTCTTCACACGCTGATGCTTGGATAAGCTTGTTAAGGGTTGCAGTAATATTGCTGGATTTGGTTTTATCAGATTTACTTTGGAGAACACACACACTAACTTGAGGCGCAAGTTAATGAGAAAAAGTAATTAGCTAAGCCGTAATAAAGAAGTGGGCAAATTACCAGTCGCGAGAGGTGAGACGGTGTTACGTCTTGCTGACCAATCAAATGCCAAGGCAGGAGGTACGATAGTGGAACTGTAAAACTGATCCAGGGACAGTCTCTCCTTCTGGAGGCGCGTCAAAAGCGAAAATCTTCAAAACGCGAAACACAGGAGGCGCGTGCTGCGTGCGGGACCTCTTGACGCTCCCGGAGGCGCGTCCCCCATGTATTTTAAATAGGCTTTGGAGGCGTTTGGTCTGAACACAGCATAAGGCTGACTCCAGATCAGAGTGAAGCAAAGCACTGCTGAGAGGAGACAGTGCATTTACCCAGACTTATCTAGCGCTCTGAAATTATCGAACATTTAGGGCTTTTTAGAATTACTTATCGTACATCGTACAGGGGTCAAAATTATAGTACAAATACGATAGTTATCAAACATCTGGCAACCCTGGTATCATTGAAAAAGTCCTCTGTAGATGCCAAAAGGACTTAATTCAGTAGTATGTATTGGGCGGGAGATATTCAGGTTTAGAAATGTCCTCTACAGAGGACAAATTTGCATTGCTGGTAGTCAGGAGTCTCTGGGAGGAGAACTAGACGGTGCTCTGACTGGGGACTCCATTGTTGTACTGGGGCGCCCTCTCCAGGTCGGTGGAGAGTGATGCGGTCACTGTATCGGACTGTTGTGATGAGATGATTTACGTTCCCACCCTCACCTATGCTCATGAGATCTGGGTAATGACCGAAAGGACAAGATTGCAGACATAGGCGACCCAAATGAGTTTCCTCCGCAGGGCGGCTGTAGGTGAGGAGCTCAGTCGCCTGGGAGGAGCTCAGAGTAGAGTCGCTTCTCCTTCATGTCGAGAGGAGCAGCTGAGGAGCCTCCTGATCCCTCCCTGGGGAGGTGTTACGGGCATGTTCTGTTGGGAGGAGGTCGTAGGGAAGACCCAGGACATGCTGGAGGGACTGTGTCTCTGAGCTGGTCTGGTGGAAAATGGAAGGATGTGCAAATGTTCATTAATATTCACTGTCTGTGTAAGTTCTCAGTCGTACAGGAGTTGTCCATCTTCAAAGGAGGTACTTGAGTCATCTTCTGCACTTGGTAGTTGAAGTCTCCAAACGTTTCGCCTCTCATCCAAAAGGCTTCGTCTGTGAACAAGGTTTCGCTCAGCAAGCAGCGTAGATAAAGACCAGTTGGGAGGAGTTGGGGTTGGCCCGGCTCCTCCCCTCTAATCACAGCTACTCTCACCTGTGGGTAAACACCTTTGAAGTAGAGCGTCTGTAACGACCTGCTCCCCCAGTATCGGTCAGTCCTGTCCTATTCATAGATGATCACTGCTAATTACCTGCCTATTGTTCTTTTGTTAGCTGAGGTATCGTCTTCTTGGACTGGCCGTGTCCTGTCCGTTTTCCCCGAAGCAGATTGGAGTAAACAGAAGAAAGATTAAATCTTAGCCCACCATTTCGGTTCATGGAGGGATTTTCTTTTCTGACAAAAATAGCTTCTTTTACTCTCTTTCAAACCAACGTTCTTCTTTAGCTAGAATGTTGACCTCCCGTCCTCAAAGGAGTGATTGGAGGCTTTAAGGTGAAGGTGCACAGCCGACTGAGGGCCGCTTGTGCTTTCTTTTCGGTGTTGATAAAGTCTCTTCTGTAAGACTTGTTTGGTTTCTCCAATATAATGTTCTTTGCATTCTTCTTCTTTGCATCGAATAGAATAAACCAAATTGCTTTGTTTGTGGCTCGGAGTTTTGTCTTTGGGATGAACTAATTTTTGTCTCAGTGTGTTCACAGGTTTGTGGTAGACTGGAATCCTGTGCTGCCTAAAGATTCTCTGAAGTTTCTCTGATACCCCGGCTACATACGGCACTGCAACTCCCTTTCTTCTGGGTTCTGTAGTCTGTCTGTCCTGCTCTTTGGGTCTTCTTGCCCTTTGTGCTCTAGTGAAGGACCAGTTAGGATAGCCACAGTCTGAGAGGGCTCTCTGGACATGTTGTTCCTCTTTGGTCTTTCCTTCTGCACTGGTAGGCACCTCTTTAGCTCTATGTCTGAGCGTCCTGATGACCCCTATTTTGTGTTGGAGTGGATGGTTAGAGTCAAACATCAAATACTGGTCAGTATGAGTTGCCTTCCTGTAAACCTCTGTCTGCAGGTGTCCGTTTTCCCCTATGATAACTTTGCAATCTAAAAAGGCAAGTTGTTTCTCCTTAGCGTCCTCCCGAGTAAATGTAATGTTAGGGTCCACAGCATTGATGTGATCTGTAAAAGGTGTCACTTCCCTCTTTAATTTTGATCCACGTGTCATCTACATATCTGAGCCAGTGGCTGGGTTTGTTACCTGGGTATGAGGCCAAGGTATTCTTCTCCATTTCCTCCATGTAGAGGTTAGCCAATATGGGTGAAACCGGAGAACCCATCGCACAGCCGTGGATCTGTCTGTAGAAGTTGCCCCTGAACTGAAAATACGTGGTGCTAAGGCAGATCTCCAGTAGTTGGCAAATGTGGTCAGGAGTGAGTTGTGTCCTATCCGCTAGAGTGCTGTCCTCAGTCAGTCTCTTCCTGACCGTTTCGGTGAGGAAGAGACTGAACGACTTCACCCTCGCTCAGGACCTGAATACACATTAATGCCGTCACGAACGCCCATCAGCCTTTTGCACCTCTCTAGACACTCCAGCCACCCCTGCTCCCCATCATCACCTCCACCATCAACGACCCTACTCACTGCTGAAGCCACTACATCAAAGGCTGCCACTGACCTTGAATGTCCCTGTGGGTGCTTCCTGGACGGCACGGCAGGTAAGTGGAGATATGTACTTGGTGGAATAATCCAGACAGAAACACAGACAGAGGACAGATGGCAGTGGACAGGAACTGGCTCCAAACTGAATAGGACACGGAAAAACGCAGGTTAGTTCAAAAATCAAAACTATTACAAAATTGTTCAAAAAAGCCTGACAGATGATCACCGCATGAGTGACGGAACAATCTGGCACTGGCGTGGAGGTCTGGTGGCATTTCTACAGAGTTGATTGCATGATGAGGTACAGATGTGGAGCACAGCAGGTAAGTAACGAGGGAACCGCCCAGGAACTGACAAACAAGGTAAACACATAAGGGGAGGGGGGAGATGGGAGGAGAAGGGAGGAGTGGCTGGACGGGATCACAACAGTTTCTACTTTTGCAAATGATGAGTGCCTGGACCTGATTTTTCTCTGCACATTCACACAAGTTTATTTTACTTAATACAATTTAAAGGGGCTCTGTGGAGTTTGGAAGTTTTGTGCTCGCAATTGCCCCTCAGGCCAAACGCGTAACTGCAGCCTCCATGATAAGCTCGTGCATGAGGCGCTCAGGCTTTACGAGCACCAGAAATAACAGTCCCGTCAATTTACAGATTTGCAGGCATGACTTAAACTGAGGTAAGAAACGTTACTGTTTTGTAAGATATTTAGACCAAATCAGTTTGAGTGAATGTTTTCCAAGATAAAATACTTGAGCAAATGCAGCAAAGTGAATCGAGTGAAGAAGCCAAGTAATACAACTCGTAAACTATATTGTAAATGGAACATGTCCACTTTTTGTAGTCGTTTCACTGCTTATAAATCCGTGAACAGTCAGGCTTATTTTGCGGCCAAGAAAAGCTAACATTAGCGACATTACTTTTGCCATTGTAAATACAGCCCCATTACCACTGTTACTACTCAAATGTTTTGTCGGACACCGTTGTTTTGAAAGCATCACCCCTTTTCCCCCATGTATTTAGTCATCTTTTCTTACCTTTCAAGCAAAAATAAGCTGCGGGTCTTTGAGAGATTCTCTTTTCCGATGTTTACTCCAGTTCTTTGCCTACGCTGATCAGACTCGACTTTCGCCTTTTGGTCACACTCGAATAAACTCTTCGTTTCTTTTCGTTATTTGGGGTCTGGGCTGGAGTTTCGATGGTGCTTGAAGCCGGTCTCCTCTTATTCTCCGCTAAATCCATCCCTCCGAAGTTACCACTCGCGCTGCAGCGTCAGTATAGAGGCGATACAGCTGACGCTACAGCTAACGCTACAGCTGAGCGTGCACGCGCATTACGCATTACGCTGTTTGCTTGTTCGACCCGAACATAGACTATTTAAGTGACTTTACAGACATATAGAGGCAATCGCGGTGAAAAGGCCAGGGCTCATTCTACTCACCAGGGCATTGCTGGAGCATGTATGAGAAAGAAATTTTTAATTTGTATACATTTATTTGTGGTTAAACTTATGTATAGTCCCTTTAAAGTGGTAAATAGACCCAAATTAAAAACAGTAGCTAGCCATGCAATCTATAGACTAAGCAAAAGGCACTTTTTTTTTAAGTAAGTAAGTGCTTTATTGTCATTGTACAAGCGTACAACGAAATACTGTTCAGGTGTTAGTCCTGAGCTGCCACTGTGTGTCCACCTGACCCGCATGACCTTTAGCATGCAGCATTCATTAAATAATTTCCCCATGATGAGCAGACCAGCAGATTATACAACAGCGAGCAGTAACTTGTGTTGCCTGGTTGTGCTTTTTAACGTAAATACCGGTGCAGAAGCTTGATGCCAACCCCCGTTTGTTTTCATAAGGTTATTGTAGCGTATAATTCTTCTAAATTCCTGGGCTGCGCTGTCATAAAGCTTTTCCTCCTCTTTCAGACGGTGTTTCTGTTTGACTTGTATTTTTAGGAGAGGTGAGGTTATTTGCTCCAAGTTCACGCACATGGATCTGTGCGTCCTTTTGCCTGAATCACTGTGTTGGACTCACTCCATTTGCTCATGTTCATGTCATGTTGTTTTCACCTGCTATATAGAGCTGATGTGCGAGACGCTCTGTCACGTGAATCACTTACACACTGACAACACTGATTTATAACAGATTTGATGTCAAAGTTTTATGAGCTGATTTAGGACCATGTTGATGTGCTGAGTTTGGCTCAGTCAGGTCAATATTCTGCTCCTATTGTCTTCATCATGTCCACATAAATGTCCACAGTGAGGCGGAGACTGCGGTTGGTTGTAACATTTGCATTTGTATATTTGGTACAAAGCAGCTGTGCTTACAAACAAGCATGTGTTGGAGACAATTATGAAAGCAATATACAGGTGCTTTATTATTTGATATGTGAGTTCCCTTTGTAGAAATGCCAAAAATATGACAGAAAAATGTAGTTAAAAGCAGCCCCTTGGCTGGAGCTGGTGGAATATTCTTAGCGTCGGATTTAACAGAACTACAGAAAGTAAAAATCATCCGCCTCGTGGATTAAGGTTAAATTATACTTTATTAATCCCCGAAATTCGCTCTCTGCATTTGACTCATCCTCAAAGCTGCTGGGGCGACCTGTGGGAGCATTGAGCTGCCAGCGTGGGCCGGCGTTCAGAAATCCATCTCCAGATATGAAGCCAGGCTAATGGTCAGGAACACCTGGCAGGAGGATTCACCTATTGTAGACCTAACGCAGACACAGGACAACATACAAACTCCACACAGAAAGTCCCCGTCCAAGTGGGAATCGAACCCAGGACCTTTGAGCTGTGAATCACAAGCGCCACCATGCCCTAATCCATATTGGAAAATCCACTGAGTACAAAAACAGAAAAAATTATGTAATTTTTGGACCTACGCAAGGCGTTTGACACGGTTAACCACTCTGTGCTACTGAGGAAGCTGAGCAATTACAATCTGTCTCACAGAGCACTACAGGGGGTAGAATCATATCTCAGTGACCGTGTCCAGTGCGTAAGAGTCAAATGTAAGCTATCAACATCTAAGGCTTATGACATGGGTGTCCCACAAGGCTCTGTTCTTTGGCCATTGCTGTTCGCGGTTTACATAAATGATCTCCCTTCGGTGTGAGGTGAGGTGGACATATATATGTTTGGATTCAACGCTTAAAAAAACACATTTCTCTGTTTTAAACATATTAGGAATACAATGACTCACGATGTTGCAAAAATTTACTTGGAGGCAATGATAATTCCTCATATTAATTACTGTATTTCTTATTGGTCACTGCCGCTGAGATACCATCACTGTCTGATTCTCAGAAAATACAGCATGCTAAAGTTTGATCATTTAATTACATGTGAGCACCAATGTACGATTATTATTTTAAATGTTTGAATAATACTGCGCCTCCACCGCTGACAAAATGTGTTCAGCTCTGTTGACCAGAAGCTCTAGGTCCACGAGTTGCAATGACTGCTGACTGGCTAAACGCCTTCAAAGGCATCAAAGAATGGAACAAACTCCCACAAAGTCTGAAACTTTCCTTAGACCTGAAGGATTTTTTTATTGGAATTTATTGGAAAACCAGTCGTGTCAGCACTGATACTAGCTTAAGATAAATCTGGAGCAAAGCATCTTTAATTGATGCTTTTTGCACATTGTCCCTGTTGAAATAAATAAATGAACTAAATTAAACCCATTTTCAGATTCTGCATTGCAAAATGGTTTTAGAGGCATTGAGTTGCCTTGTGTACGAAATGTGCAATATAAAAGGAAAGACCTGTGAGATTAAACTCTGTTGTGGAATATAGTTTAAAGGGTAGAATTCTGTCCAGGTTTACAGAGGCAAAGGCATCATTTGTGTATGTGTCATATTGTTGTTTTATTAAGTAAAATCCAGATACAGAATTCTCAAAAACATATTGAGAATGAGGAGTTGTCGTCACGGCACGGGGCCCCCCGTCGACCCCCCCCCTTGCCGCCATTGTCATTTTGCTAAATGCAATGCAATTACAACACACTAAAACGCATGTGAAGAAAGTTGCTTTTGCCAATACAACGCTGTGTTCACCAGCGGGAGGCTTGTAGAGCCAAGTCCTGGACCCACAGCAGAAAGTCTCGTATCTTTCCAAAGACTTGTGGCTTTTAAACTCCTGCATCGTGTAGTAACTTACACCAAATACAAGGTAGTTTACTGTGTCCATGTATGTGCACGGAGGTAAATGGTCCAGGTCTCCGCTGCAGGGAGCTCGTGTGTTGATGTTTTTGGATGTCAAGCTTCTCCAAATACCGCTGTTTTGCGCTTGGTATGAGCTTTATTGGTTTATTTGGTCGGGACAGTGCATGTTAATGAACATACATGGGTCTCATGCATGTAAACAAGCCACACCAGATTGTAGCCTTGGGCTAATTTGCATCCGTCGTCCCCCATGTGCACTCTCAAACACACTCTCATTCATCCTTGGCTATTGTACATGTTTTTAGCTTGTTCCTGTAAGGTCCCTTTTCTTTAGCCTTATCTCTTTGCATTGCTTTACTTTCTTCCTTTTCGTTGTCGTATTCGTAGATCTGTCTCTGTCTTGCCGAAAACGTAAATGCGGCAATTTAAAGTGCTCTGGAATATGAGGAATGCGTGAAATTCTGGGGGTGTGCCCCTAATCGGCTTCCAACATGGCCGACAGGCTCAGAGCCCCCCCCCCCCCCAAATCACCCCAACTCGGGACGTGACATACAGACGTGGTTATTTTTGTATATGACTTACATATATTTACACCAATGTAAAACTGTGTATTTTATAAATTATTTTGTCCCATTTGAAATAAAACATTGTAGAGAAACTAATTTTCACGCAATTTTAATATTTATTGTAAATGTATTGTCTGTGTTAGACTCAGTTTTGACGGTTCTGAACCAGGCCCCGACTGTGAGTCCCTCAGGAGCGACCAGTCCTTGCCTGGCCTGCCAGACACTCCTCCTTTCTGTTCAAAAGAAGAACCGTCTGGGCGGCTGCTTGCAGCCAATCATTTCACGATTTGACCCACAGCGGTCCAATCACGCACCAAGAGACGGAAGCCGTCACCTGTCACCACCACGCACTCTTCCAAAACATTAAAGATGGCGGCCGATACACTGCTTTCTTCTGCTCTTTCGTCTGTTTTAAATTTTTTGGAAAATATGAAATCCCTAAAACCGGAGCAAGAAACAGCGTTCGAAGCGTTCCTCGTAAAAAAGGACGTTTTTGGAAAGGCTTTCTGCCGCTTGTTACTGCAACGTATCTAGCGTTGCTCTAATTGGTTGATGCCGTCTGTCAATCACGGCCACCGGGAAATTGTTGAGATCATGCTCGCTCCCAGACTATATGTCTTTGAAATATCTATGAAAAGGCATGTCGTTTGGCAGGCCAGGCAAGACCAGTCCATGATGGATCCACTGAACTTTCCTCAGATCTGTAAGATTCAGTTTGTTTAAACACAAGGACAGACAGTGGTTTAATGAGGTTCTGAAAGTGTGAGAGAAACAGCTGAATCCTGAGGTGTTTGTTGTGTCTCTGTCACAGAGTGGAGCAGGCTCCAGAGCTCAGAGCTCAGCAACATCACACTCAGCTGGACTCCATATTTAAGGTGTGTCCTTCACTGAAGTTTGGAGATGTTCAGATGAATGGACTTGTTTCACACAGATCTGACACTGACTGCATTTGTGTTGTTTCTAATGTGTCTGTGCAGCTTCTGGAGGAGGACATCTTTACTTTTGTCCAGAAGGAGCTAAAGAAGCTCCAGAAGGTTCTGAGCACAGATTACCCAGAATGCTTAGAGCCTGATGAGGACAGAGAGGCTTTTCTGAAGATCACTGTGAACTTCCTGAGGAGGAGGCAGCAGAAGGAGCTGGCTGAGCGTCTGTGGAGCAGTAGGTGTCTTCATTCAGGTACATGTCCTGGAGTTTTCAGCGTAAACTGAAGCGTGAGCTGCAACAGAAGTGTCAGTGTGTGTTTGAAGGCGTGGCTAAAGCAGGAAGCCCCGCCCTCCTGCAGCAGATCTACACAGAGCTCTACATCACAGAGGGAGGGGCCTCAGAGGTCAACCAGGAACATGAGGTCAGACACATGGAAACAGCCTCCAGGAAACCAGGCGGAGCAGAGACAGCCATCACATGTGAAGACATGTTTAAAGGCCCCGCGGACACAGAGGCGCCCGTCAGAACAGTGCTGACAAAGGGAGTGGCTGGCATCGGGAAAACACTGCTCACTCAGAAGTTCAGTCTGGACTGGGCTGAAGGCAAAGCCCACCAGGACGTCCAGCTGCTGTTCCCCTTCACTTTCAGAGCACTCAATGTGCTGAAGGACAGGAGCTTCAGCCTGGTGCAGCTGCTCCATCACTTCTTTAGAGGAACAGAAGAAGTGAGCAGCTTTGAAGAGCTGCAGCTGCTCTTCATCTTTGACGGTCTGGACGAGTGCAGACTTCCTCTGGACTTCACCCAAACCAAGGCCCTGACGGAGCCCACAGAGAGCGCCTCAGTGGAGGAGCTGCTGGTGAACCTCATCAGGGGGAGCCTGCTTCCCTCCGCTCGCCTCTGGATAACCACACGCCCCGCGGCGGCCAATCAGATCCCTGCTGAGTGCGTCTCCATGGTGACAGAGGTGCGAGGGTTCAGCGACCCACAGAAGGAGCAGTACTTCAGGAACAGGTTCAGAGACGAGGCCCACACAATCATCTCCCACATCAAGACGTCCCGAAGCCTCCACATCATGTGCTTCATGCCAGTCTTCTGCTGGATCCTCTCCACAGTCCTGGAGCATGTGCTGAAAACCAGAGAGAGAGCAGAGCTGCCCAAGACCCTGACTCAGATGTACATCCACTTCCTGGTGGTTCAGGCCAAAGTCAAGAACATCAAGTATGAAGGAGCAGCTGAGACAGACCCACACTGGAGTCCAGAGACCAGGAAGATGGTGCAGTCTCTGGGAAAACTGGCCTTTGAGCAGCTGCAGAAAGGAAACCTGATCTTCTACGAGAGTGACCTGAGCGAGTGTGGGCTGGACGCTGCAGCCGCCTCAGTGTACTCCGGAGTCTTCACACAGGTCTTTAGAGAGGAGCCAGGCCTGTACCAGGACAAGGTCTACTGCTTCATCCATCTGAGTGTGCACGAGTTTCTGGCTGCTCTTCACGTCCATCAGACCTTCGTCGACTCTGGAGTCAACCTGCTCTCAGAAGAACAAACTTCATTATGGACAAAGGTTTTTAGCAGTAAATCAGTGCAGTTTTACCGCTCTTCTGTGGACCAGGCCTTACAGAGTCCAAACGGACACCTGGACTTGTTCCTGCGCTTCCTCCTGGGTCTTTCACTGCCGACCAATCAGAGCCTTCTCCAAGGTCTGCTGACACAGACAGGAGGTAGGTCCCAGACCAATCAGAAAACAGCTGAGTACATCAAGCAGAAGCTGAGTGAGGAAGTATCTGCAGAGAGAAGCATCAACCTGCTCCACTGTCTGAATGAACTGAATGATGGTTCTCTGGTGAAGCAGGTCCAACAGTACCTGAGCTCAGGACGTCTGTCTAAAGGTGGACTGTCTCCTGCTCAGTGGTCAGCTCTGGCCTTCATCTTACTGTCATCAGAAGAAGCTCTGGAGCAGTTTGAGCTGAAGAAATACTATGCTTCAGAGAAGGTTCTGCTGAGGCTGCTGCCAGTGGTCAAAGCCTCCAACAAAGCTCTGTGAGTGAGGTCTATGTAAGTATGAACCTTCTAAACTTCTCCTAAAACAGTGCGTTCTCTCCAGACTGAGCAGCTGTAACCTGTCAGAGAGCAGCTGTGAAGCTCTGTCCTCAGTCCTCAGCTCCTCTAGTCTGACAGTCCTGGACCTCAGTAACAACGACCTGAAGGACTCAGGGCTGAAGATGTTGTCTGTTGGACTGAAGAGTCCTCACTGTAAACTGGAGCAGCTCAGGTCAGAGGGTTTACTCTTCATCTCTGTTAGTTTGTCATTTCTATGACTCTGTTTAACCCTGTGTGTTCAGACTGTCAGGGTGTCTGATCTCAGAGGAAGGCTGTGCTGCTCTGGCCTCAGCTCTGAGGTCCAACCCCTCCCATCTGACAGACCTGGACCTCCGCTTCAACCATCCAGGAGACACAGGAGTAAAGCTCCTGACTGCTCTACAGGAGGATCCCCACTGCTCACTCTCCACTCTCAGGTGAGGACAGTTATTACACAGTTATTACAGTCGACACAAACAAACTGTGGATCAAACTGAGTCTGTGTCTGTTTCAGACTGAGTCCTGCTGTAGACCAATGGATGACCCCGATCTGGAGATGTAAGTCTGACTCGTAATTCACTGTCATCCTTTACTCAAGAGAAAGTTTTGTTTGTGTCGATTGCTGGTATTTTGATGTCAAAAGTCCAGCTTTTTTAACTGCACTAAAGTCACTCAAACCTGTAAAACAAAGTTTATTTAAAGCAGAGCCTCATCATATAGTCACACCCCCCATCAGACCTCCTGCTGTGAGGAACTTTGGGGTTGTTTGGACTTAACTCTATGAACTCTGTGTCATATTGTGTTTATTGTGCGATGTCAGAGACTGGCTTATTTTATCAAGTCCCTTTTTTCAAAACGGTTAAACTTCCATCCATCCATCCATCCATTTCTTCCGTCTTATCTGGGGCTGGGTCGTGGAGGCAGCAGTCTCAGCATAGATGCCCAGGTTTCCCAATCCACACACACCTCTTCCAGCTGTTCTGGGGGGAGCCCGAAGCCACACCAGACCAGCTCGGAGATTTGGGCCCAATCTCAATTCTCTTTTCTACCCCTACCCCTTCCCCTAACCCTTTCCCTACACCCTGAAACCAAGGACTAAGGCCGAGGGTTGAAAAGCCCACCCTAAGAAATGGGACAGCCCTCCATTTGACTACATTTAGTATGAACATAGATGATTATGGTTATGTAAAAAATAAAAAATAAAATAAAAGCAAGCCTACTTGTCTATATAGCATGTTTCTACTGAACCAGTTCATCACTTGACTGATGCTGTTTTATAACACCTAAACAACAGGACTCGGTCTCAGCCCAAACCCTACAGATCCGGCGCTACATTCGCCTTCCCCCTGTCCGTGTGTTGCGGCTTCTACCGCGGGTCGCTGCGGCTGCAGCCAGAGCTGCGAGAGATCAGCCGAGCCGCTCATGTAGCGCACTCAGCGGGAACAGGCAGAGGCACCCGCAGCCTCTTGTCTGAGCCCCGGGCCTGAGCGGAGGCTCAGACCGGGCACGGACTTTCTCAGACCCGGGCTCAGAGCACAGCAGCACAGGGAGACAGCGGGTGCAGCAGCGAGGAACTGAACCCCGTGTGTCATGACAATAGCGACGTATCGAAAGTTTGGAAAGAAACTCCAAAGTCAGCGCGAATAAACGGAGCGTTCGCAGCAGCAAAGCGAAAACGTAGAACTGACACGTTTAAAGCAATGGACTGTTTTAATTGTTGCACAAAGCGAAGCGTTCTGCAACTTTTTAAAAGTTGTAAAAGTTCTTATTGATGATGTTCGTGAATTTATTTCGCAGCTTATTTCCGTGTTTTGTTAAACTCCTCCTACCCTTCGTCTGAAGTGTGCATCTGAAAAACCCTCGCTTGAAGGGCTGGCTTCTTCAACGTGAAGGAGCAGCGACTCTACTCCGAGCTCCTCCCGGGTAACTTACCTCCTCACCCTATCTTGAAGGGTGCGCTCAGGCACCCTGCGAAGGAAACTCATTTGGGTCGCCTGTATTTGCAATCTTGTCCTTTCGGTCATTACCCAGATCTCATGACCATAGGTGAGGGTGGGAACGTAGATCGATCGGTAAATCGAGAGCTTTGCCTCAGACTCAGCTCCCTCTTCACCACAACAGTCCGATACAGCGACCGCATCACTGCTGACGCTGCACCGATCCGTCTATCGACCTCACGCTCCATCCGTCCCTCACTCGTGAACAAGACCCCGAGATACTTGAACTCCTCCACTTGAGGTAAGGACTCCCCACCGACCGGTGGAGAACCATGGCCTCAGATTTAGAGGTGCTGATCCTCATCCCGGCCGCTTCACACTCGACTGCAAACCGCCCCAGTGCAGCTGAACAAGCAAACAGCAGAGATGAGATCCTGAGATCCGACCGCCACACGATGTTGAAGAGACGTGTCAGCCAAGACAGCCCTACAACATCCAGAGACTTACGGTACTCAGGACGACTCTCATCCACCCCCGGAGCCCAGCCACAGAGGAGCTTTCTAACCACCTCGGTGACTTCAGCCTGGGTGATGGGCGAGTCCCCAGCCTCTGCTTACTCATCAGAAGACCTGATGGTGGGATTGAGGAGATCCTTCAAGTACTCCTTCCATCGCCCGCCAACATCCCCAGTCGAGGTCAGCAGCTTGGTTGACAGCTTCTGGACACCCTTGTGCTCGAACATGGTGTTCGTTATGGACAAACTGTAACTAGCACAGAAGTGCAATAACAGAACACCACTCAGGTTCAGATCGGGGATGCTGTTCAATAATTCTGTATTTCATTTAATATAAATCAAAATAATGTTCTCCTCTAAAGAGTGAACAGGGACTAACTGCTGCTGTGTTTTCTCTCCGTCAGATTTCACTGAACTCTCTCTGGATCCAAACACAGCTCAGATAAACCTCAAACTGTCTGACAACAACAAGAAGGCGACATATGTGAGAGAAGATCAGCCGTATCCAGATCATCAGGACAGATTTGACGAATGGTTTCAGCTTCTGTGTGACACTGGTCTGACTGGGCGCTGTTACTGGGAGGTCCAGTGGAGTGGAGAGGTTTATATATCAGTGTCTTACAGAGGAATCAGGAGGAAAGGAGGTTTTGACAGTGGGTTTGGACTCAATGATCAGTCCTGGAGTCTGTCCTGCTCTAAAGATGGTTTCTCTGTTTGGCATAAAAACAAACAAACCGACCTCCCTCAGCCCTGCTCCTCCTCTGGGACAGTAGGGGTGTTTGTGGACTGTGCTGCTGGCTCTCTGTCCTTCTACACAGTCTCCTCTGAGGAACTGATCCACCTCCACACCTTCAACACCACCTTCACTCAGACCCTGATCCCTGGGTTTGCGTTCTGGGATTATGACTCCTCAGTGTCTCTGTCAGACTGAGGATCAGAGTCTCAATTATTTTTCATTCATTTCATTCATTTATTTATTTGAGCAGCAAAGTAGTTCAAACATCTTTTTCAGAAGAAAGAAAACAAAACACTATCGTGGTCAAAAGGAGTAGGAAGAAGTTCAAAGAACTTATTAAAACCTACCCCTTATCTCTCATTCATAGCAACATCACATAAATGTTCAGCATAGACTCATGCAAGAAACAGATCCATGAGTCTATGCATGTGCATTAATATGAATCGTTTATGATCGTACAAAAAGGTCATAAAGGATTTATCATTTACAATCAAACAAAAACAATACACCAGGTGCTTTATAATTATACCAAAGGAACATCTCTTTTACATTTTGATCATACAAGAATATACACATATACTGTACACACTTCAATATCGGTCATTCCTGATATACGGAATATACCCATGTGTACAGGCTAATGTCATTCATGAATGAATGGATGAATGAAATTATTGGGACCTTGAAAAACATCATTGTACATCCACTGACATGAAAAGAATGTCAAAGTCCGAATGTGAGCGAGAGGAAGAAGCGGCTCGGTGGCTCATGACAGTACGGGCCTTCCTGTGAGGAGTTTGCACGTTTCTCTCCCCGTGTCTGGATCAGTTTCCTCCAGGGACTCCAAAGACTTCGCCCAAATACAAAGGGCAAATTTCCCAACGGGAAAAATAAAGTACAACCTTCCACAGCTGCATTCAGAACTATTTATTTGATTGGTTTATTTGGTCAGGACAGTCCTTGTTGATGAACACACCACTCCCTATTGTAACCATGGGCTACTTTCCATCTGTTGTCCCACAGTTGCAAAACAAACTCTCATCCTGACCTATTGTACATGTTTTAGTGATGGGGAAACTTACGCAGACACAGGGAGAACATTCAAACTCCACAGAAAGGCCCCGCAGGTGGGAATCGAACCCGGGACCTTCTAGATGTGAAGCACGTGGGCTAACTGTTGCGCAAACACGCTTCCCTTGTGAACGTTCTGTTTTAACTCCTCTCGCTTGAGCAAAAATGTGTCTTTGTAGCTTTGTTAAAACTGGTGTAGGGATGACAATATTAACTGGTTTTATAATTACTGCAGTTATTAAAGCTCACGGTTCGATAGGATCATTTTGAGTTTGTTAATCATAATTAAAGTTACTTAGTAGTTTCTCTCTAGGAGAAAAAGGTCACAGAAAGATGAGTGGATGGAGTGGCTCAATGACGTCGTCGTCTTCTTTGTCACACAAACACAGCACTTTAACTGAGGGCGTTTTCACACGTGTTGGAGCCTTATGGGTCGACCCGAGACCGATCTAGTTTCAACTGTATTTATTCAAAGTTAGTTCAGTCTGTGTTCAGATGCGCCCGCACCATCAGCCACGTAACAACAATCAGCTGTTCATGGAATTATTCCCATGACAACCGGCATCGACCTGTCAGTGCACCGATGTTACGCTTTGGTCACTCCTCTCCCTCGTGGTTAATTAAATACAGTCAGGCTGATATAGCAAAGCGAGGAGAATCGACTCATGGAGAGGAAAGCTTTACTGCAGCAGGAAGAGAATGAGGGATGATAAAGCCTAAAGTTGATCCATTTTGCCTCGTCGGAGCAGTAATCCAAACGTCCTGTACAGCGTATAGTCATTCTTCCTACGCACAAAAAAGAGGCGTGAAAGCGAGAGTAGTTCAGCCCGAGGTCTGCGGCTTCAGACCACAGCCACTCCGCTCCAGAGGTCGAGTTCAGAGCGGTTTAAAGAGCTGCGCTTGGATTCACCCTGACCCAAAAGCGCCGCTCTGTTTGTGTAAAACAAAACAAAGAACAGAAGGTGCAGCCATGACATTTGCATACAGCGCCTCACTCAAACACAAAGCAGTAGTATATCCTCGGGAGAACTGGAGGCTTCAGTAAATCACCATCACGTCCCAGTGTTAAATCCACCACGAAACACATGAGGTCACAGCTGGTTCAATGATCTAATGTGTGAGAGCAAATCCATTTCAGGTGCCTTGTGTGTGAATTGCGCGGTATAAATAAACACCTCCCAGGAGAAGTTACGTCACGGTGAAAACAAAAGTGAAACTGTGCGGTGCATGAACTCAGCTTCATTTGCTCATTTGCTCATTTGTTTCCTTTAGATCTGTCCAATAACAATATTTTAAATGACATGTTGCAAAGAGATAAACTATACCACAGTCTGAAAGGTCAATAGGTTTTCATTAAATAATGATTAAAATGTACATTTAAAGTCGTGTTTCTTTTTTGTGAACACTCAGACAGTTTTGTAAATAATCTGAGAGATTCTCTGTATTTTCCTCCTTAAGGTGAGACACTACATTTACAGGCAAAACTATTTTTTTTTTTAATGTTTTGGGCCAGATTGTTTTTTGAACATATAAACTTTCACCTGGAAACAAAAAATGCACCTAATCTTCACATGTTTAAATATTGCACTGATTCAAAGTTTCTCCATAGATTCATATGGAAAATTGTAATTTAATTGTATTTTTTCTCTCATTGGTGCAACAGTGTCTCCACATCAGTGTCTCCTACAGACGTCAAACTTCCCAGCCTTGGACTGAACGATTTTTTTGAAGGTTTTTCAGAGGGAGTTTGTAATCTCTAATTCCTGAGTTTCGAATTTCAAAAAAACAAGGCGGAATTTAAATTTGTACAGATTTTTCCACTAAAAAATGTGTTATTTTAAAACTAAACAAGATCCAAAATCCCTCTGAAAAAGTCTTTGAAACTAATCTGTCACATTTAAACTCTTCTCAGTTCTTTCCTGTTGTTTGTCACATTGTGTCTCACATGTTTCTTGTCTATGTTCAGCTGACTCTACATGTCCTGTATGTAGTCTATGTACATAGTATGATGCGCGGGAGTGATTTGGTCGGGTACCTCAAAAATACGCCAAACTTCAGGTGTGTGGGTGGGTCGGGTTGCTACAAAGCGCACTTTTTTTTTTTGTCCTTACATTGTTGACTTAATGTGCAACATACAGTTCATTCTTATCCATAAATGCCACACAAAGTTGTGTTTAGTTGAATGTTTAGTTTTATGGGGTAAACGTGTCATTAGCATGTTTTGTTTTGTATGACTCGATCACCACTACAAACGCGGCACAACAGCAGTGCCCAAGCACATATATACGACACGCAAACATGATGACAATAATGCATCAGCAAGAAGCAAAGTAAAACTAATATAACAAAGACACAACATCTTACTGACCTGAGGAGAGTGACTTCTTCCGTCTGCTCCATGTCAGTCTTTACTCCGGCCGGAACTTCAAGAAAAATACCTCATGAGAGTGAGTTCTTTCGAAGAAGTCTTTATTTGATTAATATCACACATACAAGTGACTTCATAACAACATCAGGAAGTCTGCTGAGCAAAGCTCGTGCCTGCCTCTATATACTTGTTAGTTCCGCCTCTAGTCCAGACGCACAAACTGACCATATCTCAGACATTACGTCACTAACATTGTATCTCAACCAAAATGGATCTGCCAGTACTTTTTCAAGGTAGGACATTTATTGAAACAATGTAAATACCACTGTACGCAGACACTGGAGGCAAGGTGGGTGGAGTGTCTTGCCCAAGGACGCATCTGTGCCTCTGCCGCTGCTCTCCTTTCATTATTCACAGCTACTTCTATTTTTTCTCTGGGACGTTTACTTGGAAGCCAGTAAAGGGCGTTATGTTTACCGCTCCGTGTCTCTATGTTAGTTGAGACTTTGCACTCTAGGTTACCGTTATCTGAGGCGACTCCATCATCGCGCACATATCTCTCGCCTCCTCCTGTTAATGATTGAAACATTGCTCAGGAGCGCTAGGAGGAGCGGACTACAAGGTTTATATTGTATCTCTAATGCAACTATTTTCTCAGTCTCGATTTTGCACGTTATAAGTACGAGCATGCAATAAATGCTTAAACTCACCATGATTAGATATGACTTTATTGTTGACTATTTTCTTCTTATTATTTTTGACTAATCGTTTATCTCTTTTATTTTGCTTTTTACTCTACTATTTGTTATGAATAAATATTTTTGTATAATAATATTTAAAGTATCTAGTTTTTTACCAAAAAATATAAGGTGTTTTGTCACTTAATGTTTTTATACAAAAAACCTATACTATTTACTGTCCCTACACTGTTCTTTATACTTTATATTTTTTAGAAATGAACGTTCATTTTATTTTTTTATTGCTTTTATTATTTTTCTATAAAAAACTACACAGCTGTCAGAATCACACAATCTGTCTACACTTTTTTATATTTCTTCTGGTATCTTTAACGTCCATCCATCCATTTTCTTCCGCTTTATCCGGGGCCGGGTCGCGGGGGCAGCAGTCTCAGCAGTCTCAGCAGAGATGCCCAGACTTCCCGATCCACGCACACCTCCTCCAGCTGTTCTGGGGGGACCCCGAGACGACACCAGGCCAGCTCGGAGACATAGTCCCACCAGAGTGCCCCAAAAATGTAATTAAAAAAAAAACACGTAGGCCTTTTTCCTTTCCATTTATTTCTCTCTCGTACCTGAAATAATTGCTTGTAAGAAAGGGCACGGAAACACTACCTTATATAAAAGGCACATCTTATCTATTGTTTAAATCATTAAACATTTGTACATAAGGTCCCATTCAATCAACCACAACAAATGTTTGTTCAAACCAATCAACAGAATTTATATAAACGGTTTCTGTCTCACCTTCTTCTTGTGTCGACAGTTGTTGGTTTATTTGTAGGTCCTTATGGAGACTTCCAGATCTCTGCTTCCTGAGAACTCTTCCTCCTTTTGGCACTCGTGTGTGTCCCCTCTCGGCTCTCATGCGTGGGGTCCTCTGGTCAGTCCCGGACGGACGGAGTTTTGCAAACAACTTTCCGCGTCTCTCAAAAAGACGATCACGTCGGGGTCACCAAATTGTCAGTCTTTACTCCGTCCGGAACTTCAAGAAAAATACCTCAGGATAGTGAGTTCTTTTGAAGAAGTCTTTATTTGATTATTATTATACGGCCCTTCACAATGCAAGTAGAACACTCCATTGATTTGAATGTGATTTCCCAACTTTCTACCGGTCATTATTTTTTGATAGAAGACCTCTGAAAAAAATAATGACCGCTGCCAATGGCAACGGAGTTCGTGCTTGTAATACAGGTCTTTCATATCACTCCGCGAGTAGTAGTAGCGGACAGGCGGACACTATGTCTGTCCCCGTCCCTGCGAGAGAAGTTGAGGGAATCACTCGTGAAGTTAACGGGAGTCCGACTTTCAACTTACCCAGAGATTCACCGCCATTCCTCCTCTCTAACTGCACCTTCAACTAAGTAGCTAGGCTAGCAATAAGTAGCTAGCCATGCTGCTACTAGCCTCGCCACACTGCCTGGAATCAACAAACGTTGCCAAGCAACGCGCAAACTTTTGGGAACTATTTGCACGGAAATCATTAAATAAACCTTTCTGCCTTCATAAAAGTGTATGAAGTTTATTTGTGTGTGAACAGTTGCAAACAGCCGTATAATGAGCGGGATAATGTATAGAACACCGGTCATTATCGGGAAAATAAGTCCAGTTCGCCCTGTCGGTACTTATTTTCCCGATAATGACCGGCGTTCTATACATTATCCCTTACGTATCACACATACAAGTGACATCATAACAACATCAGGAAGTCTGCCGAGCAAAGCTCGTGCCCGCCTCTATATACTTGTTAGTTCCGCCTCTAGTCCAGACGCACAAACTGACCATATCTCAGATATTACATCAGTAACATTGTATCTCAACCAAAATGGATCTGCCAGTACTTTTCAAGGTAGGACATTTATTGAAACAATGTAAAACAGAATCATAAGACAAAGACTACGTTGTTCTCCTCTTAACTAGTACTAGATAAGGCTTAAGCAAGTAGCAATACATTTCTTACAGTAAGCAGAAACACATTTTTTCACATCCACTTTAGTCCAAACTCCGTTTAGTTTGACAGAAAGAGTTGTCCATGACGTGGTAGAAGTAAAGCCTCATGATAGTTTCTGCTCCTCGTTTCCTGATGAGTCCATAAGCGATTTCAAAGGTTCCTCAGCAGCAAAACAAAGCATCAAGAGCTAATTGTCCTGTAAACTCGCGGTCACATGACTCCCTCCCGTTTGAGTGACAGCAGCTGCAGCCTGACTCATGATGTTTTTTAATGTGTGCGGGGTCGGGTCGGGTCGGCAAACTGAGACACTTTTCTTCGGGTCGGGTTTGATTTACAGCGGGACGGGTTGGTGCGGGTCAGAAACAAAGCCGACCCGCACATCTCTAGTACATAGTATCTTTTGTATAGTTTGTGTTTTTATGTTTTGTGTAACATCGAGCTGCCAGGGGGTCTGCAGACGGAAATCAGGTTATAATGTTCATTAATATGCATTGTTCCTCCTTTATCTCTCAAATAAATAAATAAATAAACCTGACTCCATCCATTATTATTCAGATTTCGTCGCTGAGGCGAACATATATGGAATTTTGGGATTTTTTTTTAGGCAAAGTGGCCTTATTGATTGACTGAGTTTCAAGGACTTCAATACTTTCAAGGACATTTTCAAGGATTTTTCTGGTAACTTTTGCAGCAGCACTAGTCCACAGTCACTCGCAATGGCTTCAGTTTTTAAATGAAAACTTAAAATGACCAAAAACACATTTATGTCAGTAATCCACAGCAGAACTTTCAAATCGATATCTCTTAAGAAAAAACAGAAACGCCTGCAGCGTCTCACCTTCAAGTCGATAATCGGGAACAGTTGTAAAATCGCAATATTTTTCCTCACAATAATCATGAAATTTAGAGTCGTGACATCACTAAACTGGCCCATTGAACAGATTGTGTTTAAAAATCACTAGAGAGAGAAAGAAGAGAGAGGGAAGAGTCAGAGAGGAAGAGGGAGGAGAGAGGGAGTCGTCCTGTGTTTCAGTGAAGAGGCTCAGACTGAGACCAGACCAGACCAGACCAGAGACCAGAGACCAGACCAGACCAGAGACCAGAGACCAGAGACCAGAGACCAGAGACCAGAGACCAGACCAGAGACCAGAGACCAGAGACCAGAGACCAGACCAGACCAGAGACCAGAGACCAGAGACCAGAGACCAGAGACCAGAGACCAGAGACCAGACCAGAGACCAGAGACCAGACCAGACCAGACTGAGACCAGAGACCAGAGCAGGTAAGCCAGGGACGACTCACTGCATAATAACTGAATACTGTGTGTTGTAGTAGAAGTAAAGGTTTTCCTAAACTCTGAGAAAGTTCAAGTCCAGACTGAAAACAGTTCTTTTTAGCTGCATATGAGATTTTATCTGCACCGTTTGCTTAACCCTCACTTTAACCGAGTTAATTTTCTCCAGTTCGGTTTTACCCAAATCTAAAAGCTCCATGACTGTAGAGCTTATATATGTGGGCCAGTGTAACGCCTCATTTGAAAGCTAAGACCTACAAAACTCATCTAAGCTTCTTCCTAGTTCTTGTTGCTTTTTAGTGTAACTGTGATGAAGCGACAAAAACGTGACAAAAACCCAACGAAAACGAGGGAGGAGCTTAGATGTTGTAGTTTTGTAGGTCTTAGCTTTCAAATGATGCTTTACACTGGCCTACATGTATAAGCTCTACAGTCATGACACTTTTAGATTTGGGTAAAGCTGAATTGGAGAAAATGTGCTTGGTTAAGGCGGGGGTTAAAAGGTTTATTAATTAGTGGTGGTTTTAAGACTAACATTACTTTGAAATAATTTTACTCACAAAATAAGGACCAATTACTCAAGGAAAAGTAAAAAAAAGTACAAAATGTTACTCGAGTACTGTCTGTGAGTATGAGCAAAAAAGTCTTAAAAGATATATTTTCAATGGCGCAGATACTTCATTATCATTTTACTCATGTAGAAGTAAAAAGTAATGTCTGATAAAACTACTGAGTACTACCCACCCCTGCTTTATTCAGGATTCTTTGTTCTATTTCTGTCTGCAGTAGTAGTAGTAGTTCTAGCTGTAGTAGTAGTAGTAGTAGCAGCAGTAGCAGTAGCAGTAGCAGTAGCAGTAGTAGTAGTAGTAGCAGTAGCAGTAGCAGTAGCAGTAGCAGTAGTAGTAGTAGTAGCAGTAGCAGTAGCAGTAGTAGTAGTAGTAGTAGCAGTAGCAGTAGCAGTAGTAGTAGTAGTTGTTGTTGTTGTTGTTGTAAGAAAAAGTTTTGATCCTAAGTTTAAACCAAATTTCTCTTTTGTCTTTTGTTTCAGTTCGACTCCAGTTCGTTTGACTTTTGTCCAAATATTTTGGAAAAATTTAAAATGATTTTACCAATTTCATTAGTTTCAATTTCTAACTTAAATATTTCCTGAATTCTGAGCCGTTTTAGGGCTGAATTTGAATTGCTAAACAGTTTCAACTTTGATAAATGTCTTCAATGTCTTTTATTTGCGTTTGACGACAATTTACTGCAAAAGTTTAGTGTAAAAATATTTGATTAAATGTGATAAATGAAACGTTTTACACAGAAATCTGACAGAACATCACATTTTAAGGAGCCTCTTAAACGTTTCTATAAATTTCATGAAGCGAGTCCAGAATTAACTTAAACTTAAGCCAAAAGCCTTGTAGGGAGAGGACTTTTACACATTGGTGGTAGTTGTCAGTGGTAAGAATGCGTTTCGAGGACATCCTGGACGACGTGGGCGGTTTCCACCGGTTCCAGTTCCTGGTCATGTCCGTGCTGTGTCTCCCACGTCTCACTCTGGCGCTTCACTTCCTGCTCCACAACTTCATCTCGGCGGTTCCCGATCACCGCTGCGCCCCGGGGCCGAGCGGGGATGCCCTGGACCTGACGCCGGCTCGAAGAACCGTTTCCCCCGGTGTGTGTGAGATCAACGGACCGGACAATTCCACCATGTCCTGTCCCCACGGCTGGGTCTACAACCAGACCTACTTCCTGTCCACCACCGCCACCGAGGTAACGCGAGTCGCCCTGGGCTTTACCACGCTTATTCATTCACAAATAGGTTTGGTATCCACGTGGAGCAGGAAAGGCTGTGAGCAAGATGACGCTGTAATCCAAATATGCTCATTTCTTAGATGGAGTCAGTTTTTACATTTTTTAAAACATTTTAGAAATGTTTGGAAAATGGTGCAACAGATTGAACATTTTGGAAAATTGTTTTGAAAATGTTGAAAAAAATTTAAAATTTGGAACAAAAAATTTGGAACAGTTTGGAACAGAAAATGTCCTCCAACATGTCTGTGTGGCTCCCTGGTCTTCCCCACGCTTATTCAGTCACAAATACTGACATGTTTGGTAAAGGCTGTGACTGAGATGACGCTGTAATCCAAATATGTCCATTTCCTTTGTGGGAGACAGAAACATTTTGGAAATGTTTTTGACATTTTTGCAACAGTTTGGAAAAGTTTTGGATTTTTTATTTTTTTTGAAAAAGTTTGAAGAGGTTTGGAACTGTTTGGAAAATGTCCTCCCACATGTCTGTGTCACTCCCTGGTCTTTCCCACGCTTATTCATTCACAAATACTGACATGTTTGACATATAATTTTTTTTTACTTGCATTTTTTGATTTATAATGATTTTTTTTTAACTTGACATTTTTAGAAAATATGGAAAAAATGTGAACATTTTTCAAGAGTTTGAAAAAGTTTAGCACATTTTTGCAAATTGTTCAAACATTTAAAAAGGTTTGGAAAAGATAATATACTTTTGAGGGAGTCAGTTTGGAAAAGTTTGGAAAATGTTGAAAAAGATTGAAATTTTTAGAAAATTTTGAAAACAGTCTCTCATTTCCCTCCATCATGGCTGCGCTCCGTCATGTTTCCCACTCAAATCCATTGACATGTTTGGTATCCACACTACGCACAGAATCCCCTCGACAACACTCTGTAATCCAAATATGGTAAATATAGTATGCATATATATTACAAATATAGTCGGTCCTACAGATTCCAAACCTTACAGGCTTGGACTCAAAATATGGAAGCTTTTTTCACAGAGATTTTTACAGATCTGATTCCTGCCGGATTCACAAAGGGATTTTTTTCTTTCAGATTTTCTGATTTTCACCAAACAAAACCACACATTTAAACCTGGCTCTGTCCAGTTTTTAGATTTCTTTTTACACTTAAATGTCTTATTTCTATATGAAAACATAGACTGACATAAACCTCGCTGACTCCTCTCTCTCTGCAGTGGGACCTGGTGTGTGAGAACCGGAAGCTGAACCAACTGTTGGCCACGTACTTCTTCCTGGGAGTGACCGTGGGCGCCGTGATCTTCGGGCAGCTTTCCGACAAGTGAGTGACCTACGGAGAGGGTCTCCGGTTCGACTCCCCGTGTCCCCCATCAGCTCAAAACATGTACAACAGGTTAAGACACTGAGGGCGGGTCATTGCATGGAACACTTTGGGATTTTGCAGTTGCTTTGGATGGAGTGACGGGGCACTGGAAAGCAAAGTTAGTGAATTAAAGGTGCATTGTGGAACTTTTTATACATAAAAAAAACCTTGATTTTAGTGCTTTTTGACCCTTTTCTACAGCCACTTCCTGCCCAGGCCTGTCCTCCATCACACTGCTGTTGAAAAAGGAAATTTGACGAGGATAGCACAACTTAAAGTGCACATGACAGGTTTTAATGCTTTTGAAAAAATGACTTACTTAGACGGAGAACATCTGTATTAGGCCGAGTTATCATTTTATTTCAGTGAAAAACAGAAAATGAATGAAGAAATGTTGGGCAGGAAAGTTTATTTTATTGGACTTTTTAAGCTGCTGAAGAGAAGTAGATAGAGGTAAAGTTCCAGAGCAGTTTGACTCATGACATAACACGGTCGTCACGGCAACAGTTTAACCTCTTCACCCCCGCCTGAACCAAGTGCATTTCCCCCAGTTCGGCTTTACCCAAATCTAAAAGCTTCTCGACTGCAGAGCAACAATGTAATGCCTCATTTGAAAGCTAAGAGCTTCAAAACGGATCTTTTTTTGTGATGTTGACGCAGCGTTTTTGTCATATTTTTGAAGCGTTGTAGTTGTTTTTGTCGTCCCCTTTTTGACACATTTTTGTTACGTTTTGTAGCTAGTTTCCTCCTTAACATCTTAGCTGTATCCTCAGATGTTTTGTGGTTTTGAGCCGGAGATTTATCCAGGAAGTGACTCCAACATGGCTGTGTCGCTCCCTGGTCTTTCGGGCGTTTTTGTGTTGCTCCCTGGGATCAGACAGAGCGAAGGCCGTCCCGCCTTTGCTCTGTCTGATCCCGTCAGACCTTGGAAGCTAAGCAGGGAAGGGCCTGGTCGGGGCTTGGATAGGAGACCGTTTGGTAACACCAGGAAGCCTGGGTGAATGTAGTGAGTGGTGGTGGGAGGGGCCGATGTGATTGAATAATGATGACAGTGTAAGCGCTTTGGGAAACTTGGTAACACAGGCTTGTAAAGAGCAATACAAGTGGAAGGCATTATTATTATTATTCATTCACAAATACTGACATGTTTGGTATCCACATGTAGCACGAAAGGACGCTATAATCCAAATATGGTCATTTCCTTTGTGGGAGAGACAGCAGAGATGGGAGGAATATACACAGGGCGCATGTGCAGACAAAGAGACTAAACTTTAACAACATCTGCACTTTAGTCGCTCCATAAGACTCCACACTTTACAGACTCCACTTAACTACATTGGGAAGGTTTTTACAGATCTAATCCCACTTTTGGGCCATTCTAATCCATACACTGCCTCCTATCTACAGCAAAGGCTTCAGATAGACATCTCTAAGTGTTGTGTTTCCTGTTCACCTGCAGTGTCCCGCCTTCAGGGACAGGTTGGTTTCGCTGCAGTTGTTCAGAGACGGCCTGACTCCCTCTGACTGAAGCGTGACTGAAGCTGATGTCAGATAACTGCACAGACGGACACTGACATTTACGGTGAATTGATTAAAGAGTCACATGAGTGTTTATTCCTCGAACTCCGATAAGGAAAATGTCAGAGTGGGTCACGCACAGTCACACGGAGAGCTCTAATGTGACCAGTGTGGGCTGTGTTTGTTATACAAGAGGCTGCAGGTGAACTTTAGAGACATCCATAACTTTAACTGTGGGTTACTGACATAAACATGACGGAAAATGTATTGTTTTATGTTTTCATATACAAGGCAAAAATTCAGTTTTAATTTGGTGATATATTAGTTACAAAGATTTGCTCAGAGGGATTTTGAATGTGTAAAAATCCTAATTTCTAGTGAAAAAAGTGGATATTTGGATTACAGAGTGTTGTCGGGGGGATTCTGTGCGTCATTTTGCTACCAAACAAACCAGTATTTGTGAAGGAATAACCACCAGAGGAGAGTTGCAGAGACTAGCAGTTTCCACAAAGTCTCCGTAACTCTGACTGACTGTGCGCTTACAAAGGCCCAATGCAGCGGCCTGGAGACTAGTTGTAGAGTCGCCGCTGGTCACTCTACAAGTGACCATCACTCTACAAGTGACTGATACATCTCCTGGAGATAAGGCGAGTCTCGAACAGGTTTGATTTCAGCGGAGTCTCCACATGGTCTATGAGAGGTTCAAAAGGTTCTAAAGGTTCTATACCTGGTTCTTTGATAATCGACAATGAAAGAGGAAAACACTAAATTAAAATGTTACTTTTGTCCCAATTCATTCCTAACTATCCGCACATATTTGTAACATCCACCTGCAGGGTCACTTTTCTGGGTCTCTTAATAATAATAATAATAATAATAATAATAATAATAATGCATTAGTCTTATATAGCGCTTTTCCAGACGCTCAAAGTCGCTTTTACAATTTGGTGCATTATTCATTCACTCCATACTCGGTGATGATAAGCGAGGCAACCAGTCTGCGCACATCAGCCACCACCACCAACCACTCACTCACTCACTACATTCGCTAGGCTTCCTGGTGTTACTGAACGGTCTCCCATCCAAGTACTAACCAGGCCCTACCCTGCTTAGCTTCCAAGGTCTGACGGGATTGGGCAGAGCAAAGGCGGTATTGAACAGAAATGTTAGAAAACTCACCTCCAAGTTCATGAAACTGATACAAATGCTTTATTATTAAATGCACCGGGTTTTTCTCACAAATGTCCACGTTTACATAATACTAAAGGGTGAAAATAAACATTTTGTTCCAGTAAGATAATCAGGTGTAGTGCCTTTAAGCAGTTGTGTCGCAAACACTATTTGCTGTCCTCAACCTGTGAGACATTTCCGTGACGTCCCTGCAATGTCTCCAAGACCTGTCGGACACCAAGGAGACCTCAAAGAGACTCCATGTGACTCTTTGAGATGTCTCTGGTGTCTGACAGGTTTTGGATTTGGATTTCTCCACCGAAATCAAACGTGTTTGTTTTCACCGAGACTCCCTGGAGACTCGTCTTATCTCCAGGGGACGTATCAGAGACATCTCAGTGACCAGCAGTGACAGCCATGTTGGAGTCACTTCCTGGAGAAATCTCAGGCTCAAAGACACAAAACGTCAGAGAATTTACATCGAAAAGAGAGAGTCTGGGCTATTTTTTTTAAACTTAAAACTAAAATGTTAAGGACAAAACAAGATACAAATCTCAACATTGAACCACTGCAGGAAAAGTTGATGTTTTCACTGCAATGACTCGACTCAAACCCAGGAACATAAAACAACATCCACCAGTTCCTGTTCTCTCTCTGGAGCAAAAAT
The DNA here is from genome assembly GCA_007210695.1 of Neogobius melanostomus. Lineage (NCBI taxonomy): Eukaryota > Metazoa > Chordata > Actinopteri > Gobiiformes > Gobiidae > Neogobius > Neogobius melanostomus. The sequence continues at coordinate 124,869 of VHKM01000937.1, read as the reverse complement.
GACCCGACGTCACGACATCGTAAACATCCTATAGTTTACAATGGAGTTGGTCAAAAACAATCAAAATGCTGATTATGGACTTGGTTTATGATTAATCTCTCTGTAACGGCTGGACTTTTCCACATGAAACAAAAACTGTCACAAAGTCCAGCGTCTTCTCTCTCAGCACAGATGAACTGAGGTCACATGACTGTCTCAGAATGATGATTCAGAATGAGATGAATGTGTTAGGTTTGTGGATCCAGTCGCTTCCAAAAACACTTTACTACTCAAACATAAAAGCCGGTCCTGTTTCATCAGAAGTGTGTTTGCCTGTTGTGGTTCCGTCTGCTTCACTCCTGACTCGCTGTGATATAAAAGTGCAGATTAAACCGTGGTTTTTAGAAATGCCAGCGCGGCTCGAGGTCTGAGTGCCGATCACATGACGCAGCGTGACTGAACAACACACACTCATCACTCAACATGTTGTTGTGATGGAAACAGAACAGAGACGTTACAAACCCAGGCTGTGGTTTCATTAATTTAATATGTGGAATAATAACTCACATCAGAGAAGAGGTGATTTATGAGGGAAAAGTCGCAAAGTCTCAGATTCGGTCGTAAAGTGATAGTCTGCCCTCCTGATTGGACCAGAGAGCCTCTCCCAGGCTCTGTCTGAATGTTCTTACTGTTCCTACAGTGACTATATCGTGGCCATTTTGTCCCTTTGTCGGAGGAAAACAGAGAGAGAGGTCTTTGAACTAAACACAACAGAATGAATGAATAGTTTTAATCAGATGCTGCGTATTTCTCATGAATAAACTACTTGAAGATAAACAGTGAAAAGTGGCTAACGTTAGCTCTGACCTTTAGCTTGAGCTGTTAAATGATCGATAGCGCATGAGGCAATCATCCAGGCCGTTTTCTTCATTCATGTCAAATCCATGTGAAATAAAACATATCTGACTCATATTTATCCACAAATATTCCACTGTCTCCTGAGTTTGGTCGGTCTTTAAAGGAATAGGCCACCGTTTTTACATACTGAGATATGTTCTTACCTGATCTTAGACGAGTTCATCTGTACCTGTCTGGTCTTCACGTGTGCCTTCAGTCACGTAAACACAGCACAGACGGCGTTAGCATTTAGCCTCTCTCTTCTCCTCTATAGCTCCAAACGAGGTGAAGATAGAAGCTACCAAACTCTTCCACGTTTTCCCTATTTAAATATGGTTACGTGAAGTGTTACACTATAAAGTATAATTACACAAAATTAAACAATGTGGATTTTCTAAGCGGATAAAAAGGGGAACTATATTGTAAGGCGTAATAATACCAGGAGTAATTCGGCATCCGCACAGTGATATCTTCACTTTACTGATTCTGTTGGCGTTCCGGACGAGGACAAACATAGCGAGCAGAATGTCCGAAACGCCAACAGAATCAGTCTCCTGTTTGGAACTGCCCATATATGGTCATGTTTGAAGCAGCCAGAGGTAAAACAATGAAGAGGAAAAACTGAACTTTCTCCCATTTCCCCGACATCACTTTAAAGGTGCATTATGCAACTTTTTATGTGAAAAGAGAGTTTATATTTGTGCGTATTTGACCTTGCAGTGACCCAGCGGCTGTATGAGTGGTCCGCATGGCGCCTTTACCTTCGATCACAGTGGCCTCTACAAAGCTCCAGGATCAGTTGTTTTGTAGGTTTTCTGGTAAGAGGGTTCATCAACAGAGAAAACCTCGCACGTCCCTGACCACATACAGCCGCTGCGTCACTGCAAGGTCAAATACACACAAATATAAACTTTGTTTTCACATCAAAAGTTGCATAATGCACCTTTAACATTATGAATATATACATGGAGAGGAGCAAAGTGGTTCAACAGCCCATAATTACTTAAAAAACTGACAATACTAAGCAGGAAGCTAACGTTAGCTTCATGCTACATTATCTAACGAGTGCCATTTTTCGCTTCTACTGAACAATCTGCTGACAATAACATCCACATGGACCCGATTTTGGCTTGACTTTAATGGTGCCGGGTGCCAATCAAGATGGCTTCGGTTTTGCTGCTATTCAACTGGAGGAAGTTGATAGTCATCCATGCCTTTATCTCCTCCAGGCAGGCGTGGAGTGTGGCCGGTGGGACTGAGGAGGATGTGGAGTCAATTTTCATGTACAGCTGCGTATCATCAGCGTAACAGTGAAAAGAGACTTGATGGTTTCTGATTACCTGGCCTAGGGGGAGCATGTAGATTGTAAAAAGGACCGGCCCCAGGACCGATCCTTGAGGGACCCCGCAGGTAACTGTGTGGGGCAACGATTTAGCCTCCCCCATGGTGACATACTCCTTTCTTCCTGTGAGGTATGAGCGGAACCAATAAAGGGTAGTATCGGTGAGGCCAACAACTGACTGGAGCCGATGGAGTAGGACATGATGGTCCACGGTGTCAAAAGCGGCTGACAGATCCAGGAGGACCAGGAGAGATGGTGAGCCCTGATCTGCAGCCATCAGCAAGTCATTTGTGACTCTCACCAAGGCTGTCTCTGTGCTGTGTGCTGACCGGAAACCTGATTGGAATTTTTCGTACAGATTATGTGTTTGAAGATGATGATGAAGCTGGGCTGCAACAACCTTCTCCAGGACCTTGGATAAAAACGGTAGGTTGGATATTGGTCGGTAGTTTGCCAGATTTTCAGGGTCTAATGAGGGTTTTTTCAGTTGGGGATGAATGACTGCAGTTTTGAGAGCGGACGGGACTTCACCAGATTGTAATGAATGATTTATTACCGCAGTAATTAATGGACTGATGGCGGGGATATTGGCTTTTATTAGTGGTGTTGGCAGTGGATCCAAAGAGCATGTAGAGGCCCTAAGTTTCTACTAAAAGAAAGCAAAAGCACAAACTGCCTTCATTTAAGCGATTTACTGAGGAGGCTCTTTAAAACCTGACATGTGACTGAGCTGTGGTGACGACAACATGTATTTTGTCACTTTTATAAGTTTGGCTTGTGCAGAATCTTTTTTTAAAATTATTATTAAATGAGCACCTGTCAATCAACAGTGGTTGCGCATGAATCACTCGAGGGTGGGGGCGAGGGGGATGGGGGGATTGGCGCAGTGGCTTATGGGATGGCACATAGCTCCTAATCGCCAGTGAGTTAGCATCAGTTGTCCCTATGCTAAAGTGGCTATGATAGTTAGCATCAGAGGTCACTATGCTAAAGTGGCTATGATAGTTAGCAACAGAGGTCACTATGCTAAAGTGGCTATGATAGTTAGCATCAGAGGTCCATATGCTAAAGTGGCTATGATAGTTAGCAACAGAGGTCCCTATGCTAAAGTGGCTATGATAGTTAGCAACAGAGGTCACTATGCTAAAGTGGCTATGATAGTTAGCAACAGAGGTCACTATGCTAAAGTGGCTATGATAGTTAGCATCAGAGGTTCCTATGCTAAAGTGGCTATGATAGTTAGCAACAGAGGTTCCTATGCTAAAGTGGCTATGATAGTTAGCATCAGAGGTCCCTATGCTAAAGTGGCTATGATAGTTAGCATCAGAGGTTCCTATGCTAAAGTGGCTATGATAGTTAGCATCAGAGGTCCCTATGCTAAAGTGGCTATGATAGTTAGCATCAGAGGTTCTATGCTAAAGTGGCTATGATAGTTAGCAACAGAGGTCACTATGCTAAAGTGGCTATGATAGTTAGCATCAGAGGTTCCTATGCTAAAGTGGCTATGATAGTTAGCATCAGAGGTCACTATGCTAAAGTGGCTATGATAGTTAGCATCAGAGGTTCCTATGCTAAAGTGGCTATGATAGTTAGCATCAGAGGTCCCTATGCTAAAGTGGCTATGATAGTTAGCATCAGAGGTCCATATGCTAAAGTTGCTATGATAGTTAGCATACAGGCCACTTTCCCTAAGTCCTTCCTAACCGACAGCCCAATTCGGACGCTTCTTATCATGGCGGACGCTGACGCACATCCGGTTTGGCGTAAGACCTCTAACCAATTTACTGGTTTCGGATGCAGCACTAGTTTGCCAAATGAGGAGAGCGAGAAGAAACTTAAAAGTAAAGGATCAAGCTCCTCCCCCTTGTCTCCTGATTGGACCTGACAGGCTGGTTCACTCATTGGTCAAAGTGACAGCCCAGGGATTCCAAGTGTCTGAGATCAGAAGAGGGAGGGACTTTAGAAAAACATTATTTCAAGAGCAACTAAACACCAAATCAAGTTTTTTTTACTGTTAAACTGTCTCAATGGGTGTCTCATAGTGTTGTCCACTGGTCCCTGACATTATTCTGACATTATAGCGCAAACATGTGTTAAATCCTAACTTTGGCCTGAAAACGAATGTGTTGCGCCCCCTTCAGGGTAAACTCTGCTACTAAATTAGAATTTCCTGATTGGCTGGAGACGTGTCCACGGCCTCCACAGAACGTCATAAGCCGCACCAGCTCCACACATCGTCACTCACCCCTCGCATGTCACCCCCAAACCTCAGAGACCGCCTCTTTCACGGCAATTTTTGACTTTTGTTTGTGGGTGGGGAAAGTCTTTGGCACGGCCGTTTAGGTACTCTTTCAGTCGATGTTTCTAGATTAAGCTGATGTTTCTCTTGTATCCTCGTAGATTCGGGCGTAGGTCGATGCTGCTCGTGGCGCTGGTCCTCTCCACGGTCATGAGCGCGACCTCGGCCTTCTCCACGTCGTACGTCATGTTTGCCGTGTCGCGGGCGCTCTGCGGGGTGGCTCTGTCCGGGCTCTCCATCATCGGGGTGGTCCTGGGTGAGTGATGCTCCAAACAACACACAAAACCACCCAGAGAGATGCTGCAGGTGAAAAGACAATGGACAGATATCAATGTGAAACCATTGCTGTAGATTACTGATTACTGATTGCAAGTTTTGCATCATTTTATGTTTCCATATAAAACATGATGCACAAAAATGGCCAAACCTGGCATTATTTTCAGCACCAAAATCTAAATAATGGATCAAGACGGGTTTAAATTGATTATTTTATTTCGTGACATAGAAACAAAGACTTTCTCAGAGCGATTTTGGATCTTCTTTAGATTAAGAATAAACCATGCTAGTTATTTGTTAAAAATAAATAAAAAATCTGTCAACATTCAAACTTCTTGTTTTTTGGTTCAAAGCTCAATAAATCTGTAATTTGATATTGAAACCTGTAGTTGAGTCGTAGTCTGTAAAGTGTGTGGAGTCTTATGGAGCAACTAAAGTGGAGATGTTGTGGCCACAAACTTTGAAACTCTTTCAAACCATACAAATGTAGAAAAGACTTTCCGAGGCTCGTCTGGATTTGGTTGTTTTATTCAAATGCTGACGTGTTTCGACCCTTAGGTCCTTATCAGGGCAGTGTATCTTCCAAATCATACATTTTCAAACTCTTCTAAACGGCCCTAAAGTTTAGTCTCTTTGTCTGCACATGTGCCCTGTGGCTATTTGTCCCGCTTTAGCCGCTGCTGTCTCCCACAAAGGAAATGACCATATTTGGATTACAGCGTCGTCTCGGTCACAAACATCGTAAAGAGAGAGTTTGGGCTTTGGGTTTTTTCTCTGATATTAAAGCTGTGAATATTGTGGGTCCTGTTGAAATGCAGCAAACATAAAATCACACTAACTCCAGTTCTGACCGTGTGTCCAGGGATCGAGTGGACAGACGTGAAGCACCGCACCTTCACCGGGACCGTGATGAGTCTGTCCTGGAGCGTGGGGAGCATGCTGCTGGCCCTCATGGCCTTCCTCATCCGTGACTGGAGGCAGCTCTCCCTCGCCGTCACCGTGCCCCTGCTCATCGCCACCGTCGCCTGGTGGTGAGGGACTGGACCGGGACTGGACCGGGACTAAACCAGGACTGAACTGTGACTGAACATGTGCTAAACCAGGTCTAACCCTGGGTCTGCTGCAGGTGGCTGCCGGAGTCCGCCCGCTGGCTGCTGGTGAACGGAAAGCCGAAGGAGGCGCGGCGGACCTTGGTGCGATGTGCAAAGATAAACCAGAGGAACCAGCAGAGCCCCAAACTGGACCTGGAGGTAAAGCAGGGCGGGCCACATGAGAATCTGCACCAACAAGAACTCAAACTTATTCTGCTCCACTTTATCCTGTTCTACATTGCACTACATTGTGTATTTTGAATAACTGATACTGGTATTTGGTAGAACTATTACTTTCTGTTATATTTAGCCATATCAAGCCAAGGACTAAACCACATGACCCTCATACAACACGCCTCTCGCTCAGCAGTGCGACAGAGGCTCCTGACTGTGGGAATGACACCACTTTGGAGTCAATCGGACACTATGGGGGGCTAACTTCACACAGGTGAACTACTGTGCTCCAAGTCCAGACTTTATGAAACAGTAAACACATCTGTGCTTCCCTTCAAACAGAGTTCGTGGGAAATGCTTTTCAAACACATTCTCAATGACTGTCCTGTCCATGAAGTCACTGCTTTGCCCCCTTTAACTTTGAAGAGACGCGCTGGCCACCGTGGCCGTGTGCAGTGAGAGTCTTTATGCTTATGTTCTGTGACATCCATCATTATGTCTAACCATACGCCTCTGGTTTTCTTAGTTTAGCCTCGTACTCCGTTTGGGCCGGAGTAAATAGCTTGATGGGCCAGACCTGGCCCCCGGGCCGGGGTTTACCCAGGTCTGCATTAAGATGTAGCAAGAGCGCTAACGTCTGTTCTATGCAATGTTTTTATCCCAACTTCAGGCCTTTCTCGACTCAACTAAACATCGTCGAGAACGTGAATTATTAAGGAAAATGAGGAATTCCTGACAACAGAGAAAAAGAACCTTATTTGTGCAGCTTTTCACAAGAAACAAGTCAAACAAAGCGGAATTAAATCATCCGTCTCTCTAAACTGGCCTGAATGTAAACTCAAGTCAAATTTAATCAAACCAGAATACTTTCTGATTTTGTTCCAGTTTGATTCATTTTCTCACCATAACATGATATGGTGACTTGTGTAAATGCTAGATTAAGATTTCTGTTCGTTTCTCAGGAGAAACAACTAGTGCTTAAATAAAGTACGAAACACAGACGTGCCACCGGGTCAACTTTCGTGTTGGCTAGCCGATATGTACAGGTTTATACAGTATATACAATATTTACATCAGTGCACAGGAAAATATAATATTTAATGATCCACCGACAGCTGTCATATGAGAAGTTTAGTCCACACGCTAGTACGTAGCGCCATTGTCCATAACGCAATTGTTCATAGTTCTTTGACGTGACACCATCACGCGATGGAGATGGTGGGACACTAACATCGGACAACAGGGACAAGAGAGTGTCCGCAAGGCCTCCTACCGCACCGTCAGGAGGATCAGAAGTCAGAGGAACTTTGGGAAATCCAGAGGCATTAACGGGTCTCCCACAGATTGGTTTGCCTCGTGAAACCTGGCCTGTATAACAACATGCATGTGTCAGTTTACAATAACAATGCCTAGTACAGCTTTAAATACAACCATGGCAGTGTGGCAATCTCCGATAAACGCATAATATCAATGCATCTAAACACACATTTAACCCCAATGATAGTATCAAAATGAGTCGAAAGGCATTTCAATAAATAGATAGACCGGTCAAAGCATATCCGAGGAAAGCTAGTGGAAGCTAACCACACTGACATGGTACATGTACAGAATTCATCATAGTAGCTACTTTAGCACTTGGCAGTAACCGCAGTTTATGCCAAAACACATAAATGACGGCACACAGTCAAAACATATGTATATGCCCAATCGTCGCAAAGATAAAAACAACAACAGTGAATGGTTCCGGGGGCGCGCAAAGGCTCATGGGAAATGTAGTTCATACGGCAACTGCAGCGAATGTATTATTATTATTAGCTGGGTTACATCATGGTCCTAAATGCTGTGGTCCGTGTGAAGGTGTTGACGAAGGTGTCGGTTGCCGAGGAGACGCAGAAGACTCACTCGTACCTGGACTTAGTGAAGACTCCGAAGCTGAGGAAGATCACGCTCTGCTCTGGACTGTCCTGGTATGAGATGTTCCTGTTTCTCTGGAGTCTCTTCACTGTTTGTCCCGTTAACCTCTCTGTCCCGCGTGTCCTCGGCAGGTTCGCCGTGGCCTTTCTCTACTACGGCATCAGCAATAAGATCTCGGGCTTCGGCTTGAGCATTTACCTCACGCAGTTCATCTACGGCGCCATCGAGGTCCCCGCCAAGATCGGCTCGTACTTCGTCCTGGACTGGATCGGCCGCCGTAACGGACAGGCCTGGTTCCTCATCATCACCGGGGCGCTGATCGCTGTCAACACGGCCATCCCGCTGGGTACGAAACACCTCAGCTTTCCTAAAGAGGGACCGGCAGGTCCACACTCAGGTCTGCGGGAGTTTCAGAGACCTACTTCCGACGGTACTTTGAGGAACCACGAAGCAAACTTTGGGAGTGTAGGGCTCTGCTTGGACGGCATCAGAAGCTCTACAATATAGAAAGGAGCAGTACTATTTAAATCTTTGTAAGTTCGAAGTAACACTTTGAACTGGATACTGGCGACTACCATGAGCCAATACAGGGAAGCGAGTAAGTGAATTTGTCCATTGTGAGAACAATAAAGTCCTATCTCTTATCTTAATGGAAGAAAATTAAACAGAGATCACATGACTTTTCTCCTCGGCTGCATGTCTCAGGCTTTAGGTTACATAATACAAACGACTCACAGCATGAATCTAATTACAACTTGTGCGTTACAAATATGTTTTCATAACCTAAATTGCAAACACTCTTTGATAAAAAAACGTTTTTTATCGATATTGCACAAATGAAAGAAAGCGTTTGCACATATATTGGGTTTAAAGGAAAGGTTTTGGTCAAAAATGACTCAGAGGTTCTTCACTGCAGAACCTGGTTATGATGACATCATAGAGGAGAGGCTATGAGCAGAAACAAAATCCCTACACTTTCATTTGACCCAGAAGAAACCCGGTTTTGGATTGTATATCTTTGACACATGCGTCAAGTTTTTTGAGTTGATCATGGGTTCTGGTTTAATCTGGTTTAAAATTGATATTATAGTTTCTAATTCTATGACCAAGAGGAAAGAGCACTGGGCCTAGCACAGACCCCTGAGGAACCCCGGCCTCCCCTGAGGAGCATTGGGAGGATGTGTAGTTAATCCTGACAGGCTGTGGCTGCAGATACAGTTCATTTCTTCTGTTGCAGATTTCTCAGTGACTCGAACCTGCATCGCCGTCGTCGCCAAAGGCTTTTCAGAGGCGGCGTTTACCACAGCGTTTCTCTACTCCACAGAGCTCTACCCCACCGCACTCAGGTACTCCCTCACCGCACTCAGGTACTCCCTCACCACACTCAGGTACTCCCTCACCGCACTCAGGTACTCCCTCACCACACTCAGGTACTCCCTCACCACACTCAGGTACTCCCTCACCACACTCAGGTACTCCCTCACCGCACTCAGGTACTCCCTCACCACACTCAGGTACTCCCTCACCACACTCAGGTACTCCCTCACCACACTCAGGTACCACCAAGTAAAACGTCGTTCAAGCCTGGGGTCCTTAAAGTGGGAGCAGAACTCTCTCCCCTTCTCTCCTGATGCAGAGGATAACCCCCCCTCTCTCCTGATGCAGAGGATAACCCCCCTCTCCTGATGCAGAGGATAACCCCCCCTCTCTCTCCTCAGACAGTGCGGCCTGGGCTACACCTCCTGCCTGTGCCGTATAGGCAGTGCTCTGGCTCCCGCTGTGATGCTGCTGGACGAGCTGTGGGATCCTCTGTCTCGCCTCGTGTTCGCCGGGACGGGGATCCTGAGCGGCGTCCTGGTCTTCCTCCTCCCGGAGACGCTCAACATGCGACTGCCGGAGAACGTGCAGGACGTGGAGGAGGGCAGGTGGGAAAAACAAACACTGACATGTTTGGTATCCACGTGTAGCAGGACAGGCTGTGACCGGTCATTTCCTTTGTGGGAGACAAAGGGACTCAACTTTAAAGGGATATTTCAGGATTTTTGACATAGGGCCTCATGTCCTAGTTATCCAGAGTGTTGTTGATGTCTGGAGATATTTTTTTCTTAAATTCATGCAGTTCTTATATTTGAAGAGTCTAGTGGCGCTAGGCTAGGGCAAGGCTAAAGCATTTCTATGGTATCAGTTAGCCTGCATTAAAACAGTCTGAGCCACTCCACAGTGCACCTGAGGTAAATCACTTATAACACCAGACTAACCATATAAATGTCTGTGTTAATAGAATCATTTAAAATAACTTATATATGAGCAGCATCAGCTTCGTGGCTGTAAGCTAACGCAGCGGCGGAGTGATCTGCGAGAAATAGTCCTCAAAATGCGGTAATTCATGTGATACAAGGTCAGTTATATTTCAAACATTATTCTATTAACACGTCTCCTCAGCCGTCTCTGTGAGCAGATGTTAAAGGGATACTTCAGGATTATTGACATTGGGCCTCATTTCCTTTCTCAAATTCATGCACTTCTTATATTTGAAGAGTCTAGTGGCGCTAGGCTAATGCTAGGCTAGTGCATTTCTATGGTATCAGTTAGCCTGCATTAAAACAGTCTGACCCACTCCACAGTGCACCTGAGGTAAATCACTTATAACACCAGACTAACCATATAAATGTCTGTGTTAATAGAATAATGTTTGAAATATAACTGACCTTGTATCACATGAATTACCGCATTTTGAGGGACTATTTTCTCGCAGATCACTCCGCCGCTGCGTTAGCTTACAGCCACGAAGCTGATGCTGCTCAAATATAAGTTATTTTTAAATGATTCTATTAACACAGACATTTATATGGTTAGTCTGGTGTTATAAGTGATTTACCTCAGGTGCACTGTGGAGTGGGTCACACTGTTTTTAATGCAGGCTAGCTGTTACCATAGAAATGCTTTAGCCTTGGCCTAGCCTAGCGCCACTAGACTCTTCAAATATAAGAACTGCATGAATTTAAGAAAAAATATCTCCAGACATCAACAACACTCTGGATAAGATCAGATCAGTTTGTGGATGCAAAACAACTTTCTCCAACTAAACTCAGACAAAACTGAGATCATTGTCTTTGTCCCACAGACACAAAGACAAAGTGTTATCAGTCACCTTGAGTCTCTCGCTCTGAAATAAAAAATCAGGTTAGAAATCTAGGAGTAATCATGGACTCAGACCTGAACTTAAACAGCCACATCAAAGCAATAACGTCATCAGCTTTTTACCATCTGAAGAACATTGCTAAGATCAGAGGAATAGTGTCAAAACCAGACTTAGAGAGACTCATCCATGCATTTGTCTCCAGCAGGTTAGACTACTGTAACGGCTGCTCACTGGCCTTTCTAAACGAGCTGTTAGAGCTGCAGAACATCCAGAACGCTGCTGCTCGAGTCCTGACAAAAACCAGGAAATACGACCACATTAGTCCAGTGCTCCGGTCTCTGCACTGGCTTCCTGTCACTCAGAGAATAGAATTTAAAACAGCTCTGCTTGTTACAAGTCTTTTCATGGTTTAGCACCAAAGTCCATCTCTGACATGTTAGAGCCGTATGAACCATCTCGGGCCCTGAGAACTTCAGGGAGGGGTCTCCTGGTGGTTCTCAGAGTCGATAATAACACGGTGAGGCTGCGTTTCAGTTTCATGCAGCTAAAATCTGGAACAGTCTTCATGAGGATGTGAGACAGGCCTCAACTCTGACAATGTTCAAATCCAGGCTGAAAACAGCTCTTTTTACCCGTGCATATGAAAACTGAAAGTATTTTATCTGCACTCTTGCCTTTTACTGTCATTGATTAACTTTATGTTGATGTTTTATTGATTGATTTTATCTGTTTTCTTGTAATTTCTCTTTCTGCAACTGTGAAGCACTTTGAATTGCCTTGTGTATGAATTGTGCTCTACAAATAAACTTGCCTTGCCTTGCCTTGGATAACTAGGAAATGAGGCCCAATGTCAAAAATCCTGAACTATCCCTTTAACATCTCTTTAACAACATCTGCACTTTAGTCGCTCCATAAGACTCCACACTTTACAGTTTTTCAATATCTAATCATTCCTGCCTGATTTATTGAGCCTCGAACCCGAAAAACAACAATTATTTTATTAATAAACTAAACAAGATCCAAAATCCCTCTGAGCAAATCTTTTATGTCACAATAATCTGCACCAGTGTTTTTGGCGCCCTCTTTTGGACGAAGATGCTTTTGTTTTTTGTCACATTTGAGTCATTTCTAAATGTGACAGTTTTAGTCGACGGAAACGCCAAAAGGTTTTAGTCAGTTTCTTTAAATAAATAAATATTATTAATAAATAAAGTAATTAAGTATAATAGTATAATATAGTATATTTACACAAATACATTCAGGTCGATAAGTGTTGAAAATACGTTTTGTAAATGTGGATGAAGGTTGACAGGTTGTACTAAACTAAATAAGATAAAGATTAAGATAAACTTAAAGTAAATGTTTTGCTTATATTTATGTCTCACTTTTAAGTAAAGTAATAATGTGTTGTTGTTGTTGTTGTTGTTGTTGTTGTTGTTGTTGCAGACACCGCAAACCGAGCTCTGGAGACGTGGAGTCAGACAAACAGAACGAAAACGAGGCCCTGACCTCGGACTGACCTCATGTTACAGTTTAGATTTTAAACTTTAATAAAACTTTTCCACTTGTTTTGTCTTTACTCGAGTAGTTTTTGTGTTTATACTTTTACTTTTGCTCCAGTTGAACAATAAATACAACACTTTCTGTTCCAAAGTCTATTTGTCCGACACACACTGTATGAACAGCAGGTGGCGCTGTGCTGCTGTTTCTGTCTATGGCACTGACTCACCATGAGGAGAAGGTTTGACGTGTTGCCACATTTTTGTTAAAAACTTATTTAAACTGATTTGTACTTTCTACTCTGAATACTATATTACTACTTCAGTACTTTCACTACTTAAGTAAATATTTGACCAGCGTTACTGCAGTGAATATAACTCTGTGCTGCCCCCGTGTGGTTTGGTCAGAGCTGCGCTTCATGAACACACATAAGTACATGTACTTCAGTAACTCTATGAAGTACATGTACTTCTGAGAGTTTGCCACACAGTACTTTTTACTTCAGTCTAAAGTAACATTACATCTTATCAGAGTAAATACTGTTGGTTTTCTTGACCCACTTAGAACAAACTAAATCAGTTTTATAGTTTTGGTTCTGGGTCGAGTCGAGGAAATGAAAATGAAATATTAAGAAGAGACAACATGTCATAATCTGCAGATGAAATAAACATATGTTAGGCTTTTATTCCTTGCATAATATTGCTGATGGAAAACATTAAAATGTAAAACAAATAAGATGAGTCACCTTCACGGCTGGAAGGTCCCGGGTTCAATCTTCAGCCGGACAAGGCCTTTCTGTGGAGTCTGTATGTTCTCCCCATGTCTGTGTAGTTCCCTCTACCATTAAAAACATGTACAATAGGCCAGAATGAATGTAGTGTGTGAGTGAGTGGTCACTGGTAGCCTCAGTAGCTTCCACCACTGAGTCTGAATAATGAGGACAGTGTGGCGCTTTGAGAAACTTGGTAACACAGGCTTGCAATACAAGTGTACACATATCTTTTCTATCACATCCTCCATGTAAACAGCCACATCAAAGAATAACATGGCTAAGGTCAGAGGAATAGTGTTAAAACCAGACTGAGGCTGTGTCCGAATGTCCGTCCTAGTCCCTGACCCTCACTCACTACATAGGCCCGCACTATAGTCGACTATATAGTCACTGATTCTGTTGGCTATTCGGACAAAAGCCACTACTTTCTCCGAGCTGCGTGACGTGCGTGCAGAATTATTTTGTATTTTTTCAGAATTTATTTATTGTTACAAACGTTTATTTTATGAAACAGAACGACAGTTTAGGCACTTTTACAGGTGTTTTATTTAACATTTAAATTAAGATTAAAACTATCATCACACGCACAAATAACTCAATCCAGCATTAGCTCAAAGGCAGAAAGTAGGTCAGAGCCCGGTGTCTGAAGCTCCAGCAGAATGAGTGACTACATCTGATAAAAGTCAATAAACTCCGGGAAAATGTATTTGTGCGATAAAGACCAAACTCATGAGACAGGGAATATTTATGGATAAATACGAGTCAGATACGTTTTATTTAACATGGATTTTACATGAATGGCTTGGATTATTCAAGAGGAAGCTATCGGTCATTTAGCAGCTCGAGCTAAAGGTTAGCAGCTAACGTTAGCATTTTTCACCGTAACCGTTTATATTTAAGTCGTTTATTCATGATAAATACACAACACACGATTGAAACAGATGATTTCATTCAGTCATGTTGTTTAGTTCAAAGACCTGTCGCTGTCAGACCAATGGCCGCTGGCTGCTCTGCTTTATGACCGCAACACTGGAGGCCGCCATTGCTGTAGTACCTCCATATAGCCGCTAGTCTCCCATTGAAAAGCATTGGACTTTAGACACGTTAAACAACTTTAACGCCTGGTTTATATTTTTTTAACACTTTCTATGGCTACATATTCCTCCTGAGATAACGCTGGGCTAGTCACAATTAAAGAAACCGGGCTGGTTATCGTAGGATAAATTTAGAATCTCATACTTAATGAGGGTCGGACTGTTAGCATTGGAGCTGCGCGAGCTACACGTCACGCAAGGCTGTGCCACATGTCTTTAAACCAGCCGTCTCTGATCACAACAGTTTGAACATTTCCAGGTGAAATGTGTTTAAAGGGACAGTTAGAAAAAAGATGTTAATTAAAAGGGCATTCCGCAACTTTTTGTACAAAAAAAAAAAGTTATAATATTAATGTGTATTTGACCTTGTAGTGACCCAGCGGCTGTATGAGTGGTCCGCATGGCGCCTTTACTTTCCATCACAGTGGCCTCTACAACGCTCCAGGATCAGTTGTTTTGTAGGTTTTCTGGTGAGAGGCTCCGTCAGAGAAACCCTTCAAACACTTGTGCACAGTGTGATGGAAGGTCAAATACACACAAATATCAACTTTATTTTTTTTACATATGAAATGTTGCATAATGCACCTTTAAAATGCACAATGAGACCAAAAGGTGAAAAATATATTTGATG
The DNA here is from genome assembly GCA_007210695.1 of Neogobius melanostomus. Lineage (NCBI taxonomy): Eukaryota > Metazoa > Chordata > Actinopteri > Gobiiformes > Gobiidae > Neogobius > Neogobius melanostomus. Next base: position 109,758 of record VHKM01000937.1, on the reverse strand, counting down.
TTTTTACAGAGTCGCCACTAAAAAAAAACCTTAACTGAGCGCATTTTCTTCAGTTCGGCTTTACCCAAAACAAAGCTTCTCGACGGGAACTTACAGACTCATTTGAAAGCTAAGACCTACAAAACTGATTGTCACTTTTTTGTCACTTTTTCATTGCATTTTTGTCACCTTTTTGTGGCTTTCTTGTTTTCATCATTCTTTAGTCGTGTTTTTGTCACATTTTGGAAGTGTTTTTGTTTTGTTCTCATCTTTCGTAATCGCCTTTTTGTCGCGTTTTTGCCGTTTTTTGTTGGTTTTTTTGCGCTGCTTTTTGTCACATTGCTGTGACTTTTTTGTTGTGTTTTCGTCACTCTTCGTCATGTTTTTGTCGTTTTTATTTTTTAAATCATGTTATGGTTACTTTTCTGGCACGGTTTTGTCGCTCTTATGTGTGTGTTTTTGTTGCTTGTTTATTGTGTTACTGTTTTAGATTTGGGTAAAGCCAAACTGGACACGATGTGCTCGGTTCAGGCGGGGGTTAAGAGGTTAAACTCGTGCAAACTTCGCCCTCTTCGCGTTTTCCTTCTCGGGGCTTTTATTGTGAAGGGCGGAGCGGATCCGGCGCGCCTCCGTTCCGCAGAGGTGACGCTGCGCTCGCGGGGCTGCAGTGCGGACAAACAGCGGCTCCATCATCCAGGATCCACGGCCCCCGCGCGCAGGACGACGACGACGAGACCCAGCAGGAGCCGAACCCAGGACCGGCCCGCGCAGCAGCAGCACCTCCGCCCGTTCGCGCCGCTCGCTCCCCGCGCGGGACGGCACCGCTTTTTTGTCGCCCGGTTCTTGAGCGGGAGGGAGGCGGGGGGTGGGCTGCCATCGCTGGGCGGGATCTGCCTCCCCGTGCGGGTCTCTCTCCTCCCGGAACCCCCCCTCCCCAGAACCTGACGGACTGACGGGCCCCGCCGCGCGAGGAGGAGGCCCGGCGCGCGCGCAGGAACAGTGGGGTTTCTGGACACGAGCAGCGCCGTGTGCCGGAGCCGCGTGCCAGATGAAGATCACCAAAAGGCGGAAAGGGAGCGGACGGTGCGCCAGGTACGGCCTCCATCACCATCGTCAGCATCATCCTCCCCATTCCCCAGGCCTCGGGGTGCGCGTGTGCGTGCGTGTGCGTGCGCGTGAGGCGGGCCAGTCCCGGTTTGGTGCCGATTTCGGGCCGTTTCTTTAGTTTTACGCGTGCGGTGACGCTTGGCTCGGTCTGGCCCGCGTGTTCATCGGGTTTGTTCACATTCAGACACGTCTTTCCTCCTTTTCTGGCTCTGGTTTAGTCCCTCTCTCTCTCTTTAGCTCAGGACGTCCCTGTATTTTGGCACATGACGATCCCTTTCTTTGCTTTTTACGCCTGAAGTGACGCCTTTCCTCGAGTTTTAGCCGAGTGTGCTTCTGTTTAGACCTGGTTTGAACCTCCTGTCCTGTCAGGGTTTGTATCTGGACTTTCCTCTAAACAAGACCGTGTTTTAGTCCCGCATTCCCCCCTGTTCTGACCCGCGGTTATGGCACTGGAGCTGCTCTTATTAGTCATTCATTCACCCCGGGCTCAGACCTCGCCTTTGGGCCGCTCAGATACTGTTTTAGTCTTGGTTTAGCCCCTTGTATCGATCGTCCTGTCCGTCCTGTAGAGGCCATTACTCATTAAACAGCTCTGCTCTTTCCTGTCCGATCACCATCACCTTTAGCTCTGGATGAGTAGCTTTATCTTTAGCCCCTTTTCTAGTCTTGACTTAGCTCAAGTTTAGCCCGTGTTTGGCACATGTTTAGTCCGGCTTTAGCGCTGACAGTTTTCTGCTGACCCGGGCAGTTCACTGGGGACTGCTCATTTTTACACTCGCTCCTCGTGCATTCAGCCTCCCGCGCGCACCTGACCTCGCTCACCTCGCTTCAGCCCCTCGGACACGCGCTACATCCGAGCTAAGGGCACAGAACCGAGCGAGAGACGGAGGAAAGAGCGTGCAATGCGTCGGTGTTAGCGTGTGCACTTGGCGTCACAAATGAGCCCCGTTCTAGCCCCGGTTTAGCCCCGGTCTAGCCCGGTTTAGCCCCGGTTTAGCCCCGGTCTAGCCCCGGTTTTGGCGTGTTTTGTCCCGGTGCAGCCCTGGCCCGGACCCCAGTGTAAATGCCACTTTTACACCCGTTTGCGTGGCTCGTCTTCAGGCTGGGATTGTGTTATTAATCGATGGTTGAACAGGATGTGGAGCCGCGCATGCGCAGTGCCGGCCCATGACTGTGCACTGCAGAGGAGGGCCGCAGCGGACGAGCCTCAGCCAGGACTTACATAAGATCAGGACTCACTTTAGGCCCAGCAGGAGCGTTTAGGGTGAGATCCAGGCGCCGGGACCAACCCCATGTACGCGACAGGACTTCAGGACCACGGACAGAGGCGCGCGTGGAGCCCCGTGTCCCGCGCGTTTAGGTGAATGTGAATGTGCTGAGGTGTTGGGGGCGAGGCAGGTTGACCAGTTGTGATGGAATTGCAAATCAAATGGTCGCAATTAGCGAATCCCAAAGGCTGCAGGTGTTTCACTGAGGCGGGGTTTCTTAAAGTCATTTCACATCAACAAAGTACATTTATAAACAAAGTCAAGGCAAACTCGATTCCAAATGGAGGGTTTTCACTCAGACTAGAATGTGTCTTTTTTACATAGCTTTTTTTTGTAATAGTCCGAGGCACACGGACTGAATAAAAGTCACTTACAGTGGGATGAAAATGTATGTGAACGCTTTGGAATTTCTCACATTTCTGCCTAAATTGGTCATAACATGTGGTCTGATCTTCATCAAAATCATAACAATGAGTAAACAGTGTTTGCTTAAACTAATACCACCCAAACATTTACATTTGATCATATTTTTATTGGCCATAACATGTAAACATTCACAGGACAGGGAGGGAAAAGTAAGTGAACCCAGGAATCTGGCTGAACTGCATCAGTTTTGTAAAGAGGAACGGTCCATTCATCCTGATCGTTTGAGCGTCTGATCTGTAACTACAGGAAATCAGTTATTGCTACAAAAGAAGAATCAGCAGATATTTAATACAAGGGTTCACTTACTTATTCCATGCATGTTGTGAATGTCTCAGGTCTTTCTGCCAAATATCTTTATAAACGTGTGAATTCATTTTTCTATTGATGATGTCATGTTGTCCAGGCCCTGAGGAAACAAAACAGCCCCACACCCTGATGCTCCTGCTCTATACTTCACAGTGAGGAGAGGGTTTAGATGTTGGTGCTGATCCATTTTTCCGATCAGACCACATTTTATGACCAATTTAGGCAGAAATGTGAGAAATTCCAAAGCGTTCACATACATTTTCCTCCCACTGTATTTCCTCCCGCTCTCTTCTGTATTGTCAATTTCAATTTATTCAGACATTTAAACAAATACAGTTTACGTAACGTCTGAAATGGAACAGGCAGAGCCAATCCCAGTGTGAGTTACAAACAGAAACAGTGAGCGATCACAATACGATATTAAATAAGATTCAGACTCAACATTGCTCGATGCTGGTGGTGCAGTGGTTAGAGCTCGTGCCTCACAGCTAGAAGGTCCCGGGTGTGGAGTTTGCTTGTTCTCCCTGTTGTCTGTGTGGGTTTCCTCCAGTTTCCCCTACCACTAAAACATGTACAATAGGTTCCCCCTGGGGCCAGGACTCTCCTGTAAAAGAGATTCTTATTCTCAGTGGGACTTTCCTGATTAAATAAATAAATAGGATTATGCGTCACACTGCGGTTTGAAACACATTCATCTGCTGTTTGACAGAATGTTTGCAATCTTGAGACTTGAAAACATACAAATGTATTTTCTTTGGCATTAAACTTTCCTTCCTTTCTTTCCTTGCCTTGGGATCCGTAGAATATTGTGATGTTAATATTGCTGTTTGTATACAGTAGTCACTGGAAAAGTACAAAATAACTATGTGTAATATCTTCTTGATTATGTTTAGTAAATTAATGTATCAAACTCTTCAGTAACAAGGGGGAAGGTGCAAACAAGCTTAAGCTTCTGCCTACTCCTTTTGAGCATCATATCCACGCTATTTATTTAATTATTTACTTATTCTCCTACGACTGTATCTTTTTGGCCTTGTTTACTGTACTAAACTTACTTTGTGGAACTCAGATGCTCAAATAAAAAAGATGAATTGAATTGAAACTGTTCCAGTAGCCGGTGAAATAAATGTTCCCTGGAGGAAACTCACATCGCGACCCACCAGTTGAGAACCACTGGTCTTAACCCCACCTGAGCCGAGCACGTTTTCTCCAGTGTTGCATCATGGATGAAAACGTGACATAAAAGTGACAAAACGCAACAGGAGAGCGATGAAAGAGACACAAACACATGACTTAAACGAGTATAAAAGTAAGGATTTGGGTAAAGCCGGTCTGTGCTCAGTTACGGTTTGAAGTGAATTGTATTGATCTCCGTAGGGAAGTTTGTCCTCTTTATTTGACCCATCAATCTTAATGGAGATCAGCACCATGGACAGCGCCGACACAGGGCTTTGACTGAACCAAATAAACACACGAACAAACCCTGGAACTGGTTTAAAACAGTGGGATACTGAACAAACATGAGAAAAGTTAAACTTTTATGTCAGTGAAAGTTCTGTACAAGTATTTGTTGTAGAAAGTACTGCAGTATTCAAAATACAAGTCCGCTTTAATAAGTGTAAGGAAAAATACCTGATGTAAATGTGCCTGGATTCCACTCTGTACGGCAAACCTTCTTTCTTGTGAGTCAGTGGCATTGACAGAACATCTGCACAGCGCCACCTGCTGTTAGGCTTTTGGATAAATGGACTTTATAGAAATGTGATGAGTTTTATATTTACCTTTCAAATGTAGCAGAGTCAAAGGAATAAGTTCTCAGCACAAATACTACTCGAGCAAAGTACAGATCCTCAAAAACTCCTCAAAATGTTAATTCTAACATTAGCTTCATGCTACATAATGCTAACTGCTTGCTCCAATTATCTTGGATAACACCCAGGCTGATACTGAAACCATTAGATTGTAGCCTCTAAGTGCTAACACTAGCAACTAATCCTTAACCTTTCATGGGGTCAACTGTTAGATCTCTATGCAGTTAGTGAACTAGAGCTTCAGCAGCATTTGCCCAATTCCACCGTCCTTACCCAGGGGAAGGGGAAGTGACATCACCAACAGCTGTTCTTCTTCTTCTTTAAAGTTTAGTGCAGGCCAAACAAAAGCGCATACTGTATATTGTCCAACAACAACATAGTGTCCAAATAAAGACATTTAAGGAGAAAAGAGAAACATCCAAATGATCCTTCACATTTCCCTTTATTTTATCTCAACAGCTGTTTCATAAAGCTACAGTATGCAAATTAGCCATGTGGCTTAAGTTTCTACTAAATGAAGCAAAAGCACAAACTGCTTCATTTAGTCCATTTACTGAGGAGGCTCTTTAAAACCATGTGACTGAGCTGTGGTGACGACAACATGTATGAAGTCACTTTTATAAAGTTTGGCTTGTGCAGAATCTTATTTTTTATTATTATTTTTATTATTTTATGATTATATTATTATATTATATAATATATTATTATATTATATTATATAATATATTATTATATTATATTTTTATTATTTTTATTATTAAATGTGCACCTGTCAATCAACAGTGGATGAATCACTCGAGGGTGGGGGCGAGGGGGGTGGGGAGATCGGCGCAGTGGTTTATGGGATGGCACATGGCTCCTAATCGCCAGTGAGTTAGCATCAGAGGTCCCTATGCTAAAGTGGCTATGATAGTTAGCATCAGAGGTCCCTATGCTAAAGTGGCTATGATAGTTAGCATCAGAGGTCCCTATGCTAAAGTGGCTATGATAGTTAGCATCAGAGGTCCCTATGCTAAAGTGGCTATGATAGTTAGCATCAGAGGTCCCTATGCTAAAGTGGCTATGATAGTTAGCATCAGAGGTCCCTATGCTAAAGTGGCTATGATAGTTAGCATTAGAGGTCCCTATGCTAAAGTGGCTATGATAGTTAGCATTGAGGCTCCTTTCCCTAACTCCTTCCTAACCGAAAGCTCAATTCGGACGTTTCTTATCATGGCGGACGCTGACGCACATCCGGTTTGGCGTAAGACCTCTTACCAATGTAACGGTTTCGGAATCAGCCCCACTTCTTACGTCAGGAACCATTGGTCTAAACTACAAGGTTATGGTGCGTTCGAGGTGACTGGTAACTGGTAAACTTCCCACATGGATGCTGCTCAAAGTGATAAATACAACTTGTAAACTCAGGGAAGTCCAGAGAGCTCCGAGTTCTGATACGAGATGAAGACAGTAATGGCGCCCCCCAGTGGAGGAGCAGCTAATGATAAAACTGTAACAAAACCTCTGCATCAGTGACGTGAACGTTAATTATATCTGGAGTGAAGAAACGTTTATATAGCCCAACATTAGCATCATATTAGCTGTTGTAGCATTTGCCGTGTTGTTTGTATCTGACTTTATTCAGCTGAACGCTCTGAGGTCGAAAGTCATCATTATCAAGTGGGAAAGATACCAGTTACCTGTTGCTCGGAACGCACCAGTAGCTTCTTTCTTTTTTTTAAATTTACACAATCAGGGCCCACAAAGACAGACTTTTTTGTGTTTTTTTAGCCGAAATCACTGCAGCCTTTGGTTTTTGCTCACTGTAACCGCTCAGATCGTGATCTCAGTTTGATATTAGTGAAGTGTAAGTATAATTCAGCCCCTCGTCTGACGTGTAACTGTTTAATGCACAGATGGACAGCGGTGATTCATGTTTTATACTTTCCCTCTGCTGGGTGCTTTGTTGTGAGCGTCTGAAGCGAGACTAAGGTCTTTAGTGTTTTTCTGTTTTCAATGTGACTTTGGACAGACGAAAAAGTTTAACATTTAGTGAAACTCGCTCCTGTAAGGCGCCCTCTTGTGGTCTCTCTGTGAGCGCAGCTCATTGTAATGGCGCCCTCTTGTGGTCTCTCTGTGAGCGCAGCTCGTTATAACGGCGCCCTCTTGTGGTCTCTCTGTGAGTCTGGCTCGTTGTAATGGCGCCCTCTTGTGGTCTCTCTGTGAGTCTGGCTCGTTGTAATGGCGCCCTCTTGTGGTCTCTCTGTGAGCGCAGCTCGTTGTAATGGCGCCCTCTTGTGGTCTCTCTGTGAGTCTGGCTCGTTGTAATGGCGCCCTCTTGTGGTCTCTCTGTGAGCGCAGCTCGTTGTAATGGCGCCCTCTTGTGGTCTCTCTGTGGTCTGGCTCTTTTGGCGCCTTTTGGTTTCTGTGAGCGCAGCTCGTTGTAATGGCGCCCTCTTGTGGTCTCTCTGTGAGGGTCGTGGCTCTTGTGGTCTTGGTCTCTCTGTGAGCGCAGCTCGTTGTAATGGCGCCCTCTTGTGGTCTCTCTAGGGAAACTCGCTCCTGTAATAGCGCCCTCTTGTGGTCTCTCTGTGAGCGCAGCTCTTGTAATGGCGCCCTCTTGTGGTCTCTCTAGGAAACTCGCTTGTAATGCGCCTCTTGTGGTCTCTCTGTGAGCGCAGCTCGTTGTAATGGCGCCCTCTTGTGGTCTCTCTAGGGAAACTCGCTCCTGTAATAGCGCCCTCTTGTGGTCTCTCTGTGAGCGCAGCTCGTTGTAATGGCGCCCTCTTGTGGTCTCTCTAGGGAAACTCGGGGAGGGCTTTGTCGCGCTCAGGATTCGTTGTAAGCCGACAGGTTTTCCGGGAGCTCAGAACTATGGTGAGCCCCGTCTCCTGTGGCGCCCCCTGGTGTCCGCCACCGACACGGTCACGGCGGCCGCGAGGGAACGCCGGGGGCAGCGGCGCCGCTCATACAAGCGTGTGGGTCACTGCTGGAGAGAGCTGGGTGTTAGTTATAGTTTTAAGAATAACGGCTGTTATTCAGCCCTGTACCTGTTTAATACAAACACCACTAAACTAAAATGTTTGTTGAGGCAGTTTGGTGAAATGTTTTTAACACAAGAATCAGCCCAACAACAGAGCAGGCGACACAAATGAAAGCTTTATGCTCTAAAGTTAAAGCTAAATGCACTAAAAATGATTTGTCCGACAGTTACAGCCTCTTTTTAATAGTTGTGGCACAAGATTTGATTCACAAATATGTTTTCTAGGTGTAAATACCATTGTAATTTTAGATGATTCAAAATAAACAAAAAATCCTTTTATCGATCGCGTCTAAGATAATGTGAGTTATCTGGCTCATTAAAATCTTATATTAAAAAGAGCCAGTCTTTTGAACGGCTCTTTGAAATGAACGGATCCCAAAGACTCGACTCTCAGTAAAGAGCCGTAAATCTCAACACTAACACTGATTATGAAGAAGCTCAGAAATCCATCAAACACGATACAAACAGTGATTTAACAATGTCTGTAAACAAGCTGCTGATTTAAAGAAGTACATTTGAACAAATACATGATACATTTTCTCTCAAACTCTGATCTTTTTCAGTGTGCTTCATTTTTAGACGAGTTTTTATAAAACTGCGCTCGGTCAGAGCGTCGACACGTCGGCCTAAAACACTTATGAGTCAGTCAGAGTCATAAATCATAAGTTATGAAACTTATTAAGCATAAAATTATGGCCTGAAATGTCATTGAAAAAAACAACAACATTAAATTGGATTCCCAGTGCCATTATATCTATATTAAAGGTGCATTATGCAACTTTTTATGTGAAAAAAAAGAGATGATATTTGTGTGTATTTGACCTTGTAGTGACCCTGTATGTGTGGTCCACATGGCGCCTTTACTTTCCATCCCAGTGGTCTCTATAGAACGCTACAACTGTTTGGAAGGTTTTCTCTGCTGACGGACGTCTCACCAGAAAAACTACAAAACAGTTGGTCCTGGAGCTTTGTAGAGACCACTGTGGACCACACATACAGGGTCACTACAAGGTAAATACACACAAATTTCACATAAAAAGTTGCATAATGCATCTTTAAATAATTTAACTATTTTTACGTATAGAAACGAACGTCTAAAACACATTTTTGCACATAAGTCGATGGTTTTATCCATTTTCCCTAATTTAAAAATCGGAATTTTCTCTGTTTGATGGAATGTTTGTAAATATTAAAAATGTATTAAAATGGCATTGAAAGGCATTAAGTCTGACCTGTTGCTGCCTGGAGAATCCCTCGTTCAAACACAATCCCAGTTCTCTCACAGTGACCTCACATGATCCCCGTGTGACCAGCTGCTGCTCCTCGGGCCTCGCTTTGGCCTCGCGCTCGGACCGTGTCGGCTGTGGAGACCCGGCCGCGGCGTTTAAACTGGCTGAAATCTCTGCAGAAAGAATTAAAAAAACAAAAAAAACAAGCCTGTCATTCCCAGAGCGTCCAGCGGTGGGCGGTGTGGCGCCGCTGGTCGCCCTGGAAACGCAGCGCGCCTGAGCTGTGCATGAATCACATGACATGGCCCTGCATGGAACGGCATGGAACAGCAAGGACCGGCTCACGTTAGCACTGTCTGTTTACACCGTTAGCTCCACTGTTAGCAGCACCGCTAGCTCCTCTGTTAGCAGCACCGTTAGCTCCTCTGTTAGCAGCACCGTTAGCTCCTCTGTTAGCTCCTCTGTTAGCAGCACCGTTAACTCCTCTGTTAGCTCCTCTGTTAGCAGCACCGCTAGCTCCTCTGTTAGCTCCTCTGTTAGCAGCACCGTTAGCTCCTCTGTTAGCAGCATCGTCAGCTCCTCTGTTAGCAGCACTGTTAGCTCCTCTGTTAGCTCCTCTGTTAGTAGCACCGTTAGCTCCTCTGTTAGCAGCACCGTTAGCTCCTCTGTTAGCGCCTCTGTTAGCAGCACCGTTAGCTCCTTTGTTAGCTCCTCTGTTAGCAGCACCGTTAGCTCCTCTGTTAGCTCCTCTGTTAGCAGCACTGTTAGCTCCTCTGTTAGCTCTATCGTTAGCTTGTGTAGGATCTGTTTACGAGTGTTCTCAGCGTGTTTTTTCCCCTCAAAGCTGCAAAACTCGGTGAAGGAACAAAAACCAAAAACAATAGTTTTGTTTCCATACAGTGCATTTTTTCACAGTGTTGTTACAGGCACACAAATCATCTGAGCCTGTTCCTACAAATGCGTACTTAGCCTACGACTCCTGGACTGATTAGAATTGAGCGTTTTATCCATTCATGGCATTTACATCATTTCTATGGTTTCTTTATCATTAACATGTTATAAGATTATGTTTAGTGGCCACTGGATGTGAAGCCGAGCCACAAAAGCAGAAACTGAACTGAATTTGAGTTAGCATTTAGCTCAGACACTTTTATACGGTAGGTCTGTACATTCATTAATGATTTCTAAAGGCTCATTCATACAAGAGGTTCTTGCATCCTGTGAAGTATGAATGAGCCTTTAACCAGGCTTTGACCGAAATGTGGTCGATTGTTGACAACAGCTTGAAAAAATTCTCAGACTAGCTGACTTGCTAACTGTCCACATACGCTCCTCCCTTCTACACGCCTAGAGGACCAAAGGCTCATTCATACTTCATAAAACGCAAGAACTTACGCCGAGAGCTGCAAGAACAACATTAAATAATTTTTACCTCATAATCATGGGATTGTCTTCAGTTACGAGGCGTTTCCATGGTTACAAGGCAAAAATGACTTCCTGTTGTTCTTACAGCTCTTGGGATAAGAACTAAGTTTTTGTGTTTTATGAAGTATTGCTGGGTTGCAGGTTCCAGAATGTGATGACCCAGCGGGGGGAGGAGCCAGTTTTTCCTATTAACTGCATTACACTTTCACAAGTCATAGCTTGTAGAATGTACAGACCTTTTTAGGTATTACTTCAGATAAGCATTAGCGTATAAAAGTGGCCTCCTAACTAAAAGCTAAATCATATTCAGTCAAGTTTCTTATATTATATTTTATATTCAGTCATCATAATATGTTAATGATAAAGAAACCACAGTGTAGTTCTGATAGAAGACTCTGACAGAAGTGGGATGGCGCAGACGGACAGATGTGTTATTGATGTCGAGGGAGAGCAGTGTCCCAGAAGTGACTCAGCTCAGCTCCGTTAAACATCCACCAGCGAGATTGTCCTAACGCGGCCAAAAAGCACAGAGCGAACGCTGATCTGGTTCAGGACATGAAGTCCATTCCAGTAAAACACCACAAGACAAAGATTAACCAGCAGAGAATGAATGAGATACACACAATCTGCTAAATAACTGCAGAATGTTGCCCGTTATGGGACTAAGGCTGGGCACCGTTACATTTCTATACCAGTACTTTAACGATACTTGGTAAACAATACCGATACCTGAACAACACTTTTTTCGATTCTTATACTAAAATATTTGTCATGTAGAATCATAACACAGATTCATGTTTTTCCTTTTCCTTCCATTCCATTTCTTTCAAGAAACTTCCTTTAACTATAAAAGGGCAGAAAAAACACCCAATTTTTTATCAAAAAAGAAAAAAAAAATCCAAATTTCCCCCCAATTTTTTTCTCAAATTTCCCATCTTTTTTCTATTTTTTCCCCCAATTCCCCCCTCTTTTTCCATTTTTTTAATTTTTTTTTAATCAATTTCCCCACATTTCCCCCAATTTTTTTCTGTCCAATTTTTCCATCTTTTCCCTATTTTTCCCCCATTTCCCCCCTTTGTCCTCCAATTTTTCCACTTATTTCCTTTTAAACGTTGTCCCTTTTGTCACCCCCCATTGTTCCATAATCTTGATTCTAAAGATATCATTTTTTCGGTACCTGCGTTTGACACTTATTATGACTTTACCAGTCGTACCTAAAGCTTTGTTTCGACACTGGTATCGTCTAACGGTTTCCAGCCTGAGCTCTGACGGGACAAAGAGAGAAAAACCCTCTGACGGGACAAAGAGAGAAAAACCCTCTGATGGGACAAAGAGAGAAAACCCTCCGATGGAGCCGCATCACAGAAATAAACGTGTTCATCCGAGTGTGAGACTGAAGAGGAAGCTCGGGCTCCGGGCGGTGCCAGCGTTCAGTCGCACTTACACAGAAAACACATTGACTCCTCGCTGCCAGCGGGAGGCGCCACTCACACGTTTGACGTCAGCGCCTTCCCAAACGAATGCCCTTTTTTTACTGCGAAAATCTGCACTGTATCACTGCTATTGTCGAGGAAAAGAGATTTAAATGTAAGACGTGAGGAGAACAGAGCATTTGTTTCAATCAGACCGAAGAGTTTCATCATGACTTTACATGTGTCTTCCTCCTTCACCAACACAGTCTCACAGGAACATTTGAGTTTAAACCACATTTAATCAGTGAGAAACACAGGCCGTCCCACTGCAGCTTCCATGTCTGAGATTGACCAAGACGTTTTTGTGAAATGGTGGTTCTTCTTTTCCTCAGACTCTACACAGTTGGGCGCGGTACTGCCACCTACAGATCATTTCTCTCTTTGATATTGACCTTTCGCAAAATGCCGCCTTAAAACGATTATTGTCCAATCCCATAGCAACCGTTGCTATCCGTCATTCTCCAGAAATAGACGAGAGTGAAGCTGCTTTTTCCTCCTTCGAAAGCTGAAAACAAAACAGGATCGGTGCCTGTTAATTTGACTCTCATTCCTCCAGGAAGTATTCATCGAAGTGAAGCTTAATCTGTCGACTGGACTGGGTTTGGCTGAGTTGAAGAAGAAGCTTCGTCTTAGCTCTTGTGCTCAGACCCAAGCTTGAGGGGTCTTATACTGTAAAAGACTGACCACACCCACCTGTACAAGTTGTTTACAGTATCACAGTTATCTTTGTTCTGCTGCTGAGACGACCCATTCTCATCTCTGACCACAAGCTTCTGTGACTAGAAGCCAAAGGTCCTCAACTCTACCGAACCCAGTCCAGTTGACGATTTAAGCTTCACTACGATGCCTGCTAACGTGTGAGCCAAGGTCAGACTCTTTTACCAACCGTCCTGTCGTTTGCCGAGAGTTTCGAGAAGGATCTGAACGCAGCCGATGGAGGGGTGTGTGATCAGAGGAGCTTCAGTTCCTCCACAGGACAACCTTCAACTAATCCAAACTAACCCTAAACCTTAAAGATGGTGGAGTTTACTAAAGGCATCTTATTGTGACGTCATTTCCTGTGGAGAAGTGGAGCTGATCACGTGACTCTCAGCTGCATCCAGACGCTCTTCAGAGTCCCATGAGCTGTCGTTAATGGACATCGTCTGCTGGAATATCTGGCACATTTACTTCTTGAGTGCTTCAGGAAGTGTTTAGTTGCTTTTAGCAGAGCCTTGATATTTCCTCCTGAGCCAATATCCATGGGCCGCTGTCCAAGCAGACGGCTCTACCTCACAGCCGGCGAACTCCTCGACTGCGACCCTTAGCCAGTCCCAGGTCACGGCCCGTCAAAGCCCCGCAGTAAGAGCCGTCTCCTCAGCCGTCTCTGTGAGCAGATGTTAAGGGATACTTCAGGATTATTGACATTGGGCCTCATTTCCTTTCTCAAATTCATGAACTTCTTATATTTGAAGAGTCTAGTGGCGCTAGGCTAATGCTAGGCTAGTGCATTTCTATGGTATCAGTTAGCCTGCATTATAAACAGTGTGACCCACTCCACAGTGCACCTGAGGTAAATCACTTATAACACCAGACTAACCATATAAATGTCTGTCTTAATAAAATAATGTTTGAAATATAACTGACCTTGTATCACATGAATTACCGCATTTTGAGGGACTATTTTCTCGCAGATCACTCCGCCGCTGCGTTAGCTTACAGCCACGAAGCTGATGCTGCTCAGATATAAGTTATTTTAAATGATTCTATTAACACAGACATTTATATGGTTAGTCTGGTGTTATAAGTGATTTACCTCAGGTGCACTGTGGAGTGGGTCAGACTGTTTTTAATGCAGGCTAACTGATACCATAGACATGCACTAGCCTTGCCCTAGCCTAGCACCACTAGACTCTTCAAATATAAGAACTGCATGAATTTAAGAAAACAATATCTCCAGACATCAACAACACTCTGGATAACTAGGAAATGAGGCCCAATGTCAAAAATCCTGAAGTATCCCTTTAAGGTAGGACTTATATGCCTCCTCCAGACTGGCCTTAAAAGAGACACATTGCAACACATTCAGCGTCTTCTTCATCTCCACTTCTTGACGGAGCTAGCAACAGTAACTAAGGGGGCGGGGCTTTTGCGAAAGGTCAATTGTATGAATCAAATATGAGTCACTTTATCTTTATGCAATCTTGTTATTTATATTTCAGTTTTTGGTCCTGTCATGTTTAGTGAGGCATCATGTACATTGAGTCTATAGATACTTTTTATACAGTAGTAATTAGCTGCATTAATGAGTGTTGTCCTGGATAAGTCTGACTGCAGGTGGCGCCATTCTCCTATAATGCAAGTAGGCAAATGGCCCCCAGACCTTTGTAAAGGACACATGTAAAGACAAAACTCTTCTGGTCTGATGGAAACACATTTGTCTGTAGAAATATGAACATGATCTCGCGTAATATAGCCAGTCAAAACTATAGATGCTTTGGACGATTATAGACGGCGGTTCTCGATCTTCCAGATATCCGAAAGATCTCAGAATATTGGCCTCGATAAGAACAGTTTGGGCGGTTTTGGGGCGTCGCTGACCGATGTCTTGACTTGAACTGAGCATTTCTGACTGTAACTCATCCATAATAAAGTAATCCTTGTGCAGCTAAAGGCCGGGAGCATGTGTTACTTTTAAAGCCACGCGGTTCAGCTGAATGGAGATGTTGGTTTCTTTTCAATCGCTCTTTGGATTTCGGCGAGTCCAGGTCTCTTCTGCTTCTTGGTGCAGACATGATATTTGCTGCGGTTTCTGCAAATACCATCACACACCACGCACTCAGTCCCGCCCCAAAACCCTATACAACCCCACCCCCAACCCTATATAACTCCACCCCCAAACCCCATGTAACCCCACCCCCGAACCCTATATAACTCCACCCCCAACCCTATATAACTCCACCCCGAACCCATATAACCCCACCCCCGAACCCCATATAACCCACCCCTAATCACTCCAAACCCTCACAGTCACAACCTGATCCTTCGCCTGAGATTCATATTCATTCAGTGGGTTTTTATTTGGTCATTTTAAAAGAATTTTCTTCATTTCCATAATTTTATTTTCTCTAATTTTCTGAAATCTCAAAGACAATTTTTTTAATGCTTAATGCATTTTATGTTGGTAACAGTTTACAGTGAACATGTGGGATGTTCCTGATGCAGTTTTTTTGAGCTCCCGATCGGATCCGATACAGTCATTTTGTGTTATTGTATTAATATGAAATATGATATTGCATTACACCCACTTGTTAGTCTATTACAGGCCTTTCTAAAAGCGTTTTGAATTTAGCTTTAAATGTTAGGAGGTAATGTGTCTTAAAGTGTATGACAGGTTTTAATGCTTTTCAAAATATGACTTATTTAGATGGATAACGTCTGTTGTAATTTTATTTCAGTAAAGCGGCAAATAAAAGAAGAAATGTTGGGCAAAGTCATTTCTATTTTTAAAATGTTAAGCTGATGAGAGGAAGTGACATAGACTGACTCATTTCCCATTGACTTAACATGGTCGGCACGGCAACAGTTGAAAATGGTTTGCCTCTATCTATGTCACTTCCTGTCAGTGTCCAATAAGGAAGTAAAACTATAAACATCACAAAAATTCAAACTAAAGAAAACTGGATACAATCTTTAGCAAAGCCTTAAATATAATTGTGTTGATTATGTTTTAGCAAAAAAAGCATTTAACATTAAAATGTATGATTGCGGCACTTTAAGGCTCTTCACAAAACGACAGCAGCAGGTATTATAGTTTCACTTTCCGCTTTGACAAAACCACTAAAAACAAGTATAATAGGCCATAATGAATGAGAGAGTGTTTGCCTGTGAGTGGGTGCTGTGATGGTCAGATTATTATTATTATTCTGCATAAAAACAAGTTGGCTACTAAAGAGTGCTGCTGTTTCAGAGTTTAACTCTGTAAAAGATAAATGACTGCACTGTGTCAATGCTGAATATCGGATCAGGACATCCCTAGTAAAAAATAAACTTGAAATAAACTTGAAAAACTTTCTAGATGAAAGTTTTTATTCATTTTGTACAATTTGTTCCACACATGGTTTTATAGTTTTGTTTACTTTCTGGTTTCCATGTCCTCCCCCCTCAGCCCCGGCTCCTCCCTCCTCAGTCCTGGCCCCTCCTCCTCAGCCCTAGCCCCTCCCCCTCAGTCCCGGACCCTCCCCCTGCGGCCTGTAGCCTGATCAGCTCAAACGAATGGCTTCGTTTTGGCAGCGGCCGTTTCTAATGCCTGGAATAATGTTTGACATTAACATCGCTGTGACCGACTGTCTCCGCCGGATCCGTACGCGTCACTGGTCCGCCATGTTGGACAGCTTTGTACAGCAACACCACGTGGACAAAATATATCTGTTTATGCACTAAGCAGCACTCAGCAGTTCATAACTAATTTAATATTGTACAAAAAGGGCGAGGAAAAGACATGTCCCTGTGGGGCTCTCATTGGAATTACATGACTGACACGTTTTGGGTAAAATAGTACATTTTAATGAGATTACTGCAGATAAATGAAGTAAGTCACACATTAAAGGCCAAGTACCTTTGTTAAAGAAAACAAAATCAGAGGATGAGTAAACGACTGAAGGATAAAATTAATGGATTTCCAAAAGATGTACATTACAAAACTTTAGGGCCGTTTTCTCCAAATGAGGTTTTCATTCCACTCTTGCAACAACATCTCCACTTTAGTAGCTCCTTACAGACCTTTTTACTAGCAAGCTTATTAAAAAACTAAGCTATCTAAAATCCCCTCAGAAAAAAAGGCTTTGTAACTAATCTATCAACAAAATAAAATCGGACATTTAAACCTGACTTTGAATATTATTTAGATTTTGTCACTGAAAATATCAGGTATTTTGGCCCTTTTTCTGCAGAAAACGCCTTATTTTAATTAGAGAAATATAAAAAAAAACTTGTTCTACATTTCACCTGCAGCGTCTCGCCTTAACTGATTGGTGGCGACAAGAAAAGCTCACCTAATAATTAACCAAAAACAAGTGTTGAAACATTCATTAAAAGTTGTCACGACGTCTGTACAGGTAGTTTGTCCATGTGGTGCTGCTGTACGGCGCTGTCCAAGATGGCGGACTCTCCGGCCCGTGACGCGGATCCGGCAGCGGCAGACGAACGAGCGCTCTGTCTGAGCCTTCTAACGCGGCCGTCTCTCTCTCTGTGTCATGTGACTTCCTGTGTGTGCGTGTGCTTCCTGTGGGGCAGATAAATGGCTCGTTTAAGCTGGGAGCTGCTCGAGTGCTGTCCGGGTGGCAGATGCAGTGCCTAGTGCCCGGGCTGCAGGACAACAACAACATGAACGGCAGCGCGTCCGAGCAGGCCGACATCCTGCCCCCCAACTGCATGGTCAAGGACCGATGGAAAGTGGTGAGTCCCCGCGCTCGTGAACGCACCACGGCTGCCCTCGCTGTACCGGAAACACGATCCGCCCGGGAGCTCCGTATGTGGGCGTCCGATGGGCATCAGGAAACACAATACCTATAACAAAAGAAAAACAGAAAGACTCTTTGCATGGAATGTTTCATATGATGCTAACTTCCTGTCGGCTAACGGCTGTTTCCTGTCCTGCTTTATTCTTATGAAGAGTTAGCCATGTCCCTAACTCATCATTCTCATTAACCTAGGCCCTAACCCCTCATTCACTACATAGGCCTGTATAGTCCACTACTGAATTGATTTATTGTTACAAACATTTATTTTATGAAACAGAACAACAGTTTTGGCACTTTTACAGGTGTTTCATTTGACATTTAAATTAAAATTAAAACTATCATCACAACAACAAAACAAAAATAATCACTCCGGCGTTAGCGCAGAATGAGTGACTACGTCTGCTAAAAGTTCGCTAAACTCCGGGAATAATGTATTTCTGCGATAAAGACCAAACTCATGAAACAGTGGAATATTTATGGATAAGTACGAGTCAAATACATTTTATTTCACATGGATTTTACATAAATGAAGCCTTTTGTCTGGAAGCTATCGTCATTTAAAAAGGCAAGCAGCTAACATTAGCATTTTTTCACCGTTACCGTTTATATTCAAGTCGTTTATTCATGAGAAATACACAACACACTATTTAGTTCAAAGACCTGTCGCTGTCGGCTGTTCTTCTCTGACTCTCGCAATGCATTGTGGTCTATATTGACCCGTGTAATGACCACCGCTGCTCACTACGTTTCAGAATGCATTGTGGGAAATTTTGAGTGCACTACTTTTTTCTCTCTGGACATTCGGACGCCCCTACAAAGTGACCACGATATAGTGAGTAGTGTGGACATTGGGACACGGCTCTGGAGAGTCGTATTTCACAACATTCATGCAGTTTTGAGTTCATCCTCGGACAAAGCTGTTAAATTTAGCTGTTTCTTCTTCCACGGCGTCAGCGCCTCGTTATGTCTTTCCTGATTACACTCTTGTCATTGTTCAAACCAAAAACTGTCCTCACATTTTTAAGGCCCATAATCCAACATTATCGACTCACACACTGGAGCTGCTCACGCGGAAGTTATTTTTTAAAGAAAATAATTCCTAAAGCTGCCAGCAGGAGGAGCCCCAGTCAAGATCTTCACCAGCTCTTTCATTGTTACTATTTAATTCTTACAAAAATATCAAATGATAAAACGTAAACGATCAAAGCTGAGGCTCCAACATAAGGTTATTAAGTCTATGTTTAAGCTCCATATGCAGGACACTTTAAGTTTTCTTCTGTTTCGTTTATTCCTGATTTATGTTAATGTTTATGTGGACAGGAAGTCGTCTTTACTGGACACAGGCCAACAGGAAGTTAGCCAAAAACAATTCATGCACAGATCCTGTTGTTTCAAACTTTCTTTATCGTAACTTTGATAATGTTTAGAGTTGTTGATATTTATGGATTTATAAACCAAGATTAGGTAAAAAGTAAATGTTGACAACAATCGGTCAAAATACAGTGAACAGTTAGTATTGTCCTCGAACGCCATTAAAACGAAAGGAGCCCACGGTTTGTTGAAATGTCTTTCTGTTCTTGTTCCCTCTCTTAATGCTTCATGGATTATAGACTCTTGTTTGCGTAGCCTCCTAATTTTATAGCATTTATTTTATTTAAACCTTTAGGGGATTAAACCATAGGCTCCTTATTCATTCTGTGCAGTGTTGTATGTAATTTCAGATGTTCATTGTGTCTCCTGAAAGCACCAGAGTGTGAGCTGGCTACAATTAGCTTAAAGATCATTATGTAAAGGGAGAGGTTGTCCTGACTCTGCTGTGGCCCTCAGCTGAAGAAGATCGGTGGCGGAGGTTTCGGGGAGATCTACGAGGCGCTGGACCTTCTGACCAGAGAGAACGTGGCTCTGAAGGTGGAGTCGGCGCAGCAGCCCAAGCAGGTGCTCAAGATGGAGGTGGCCGTCCTCAAGAAGCTGCAAGGTCAGTGTCTCCTCCGCGTGAGCATGTGATCGGGCTTCGTTTCCTCACTGTGTTTATCCAACCACCGCAAACACTCAGGCGTCTTGTCCAGAGACTCAGAGAGGACTGTTGGATCTGTGCCTCCTCTCACTGTCCTCGGGCTGACTTTACAGCTCCTTGTCCTGCCAGTGTATTTCATACTGTGTGTGGCAGCCTCTGTGTCCAAGACAAATTTCCCGTTGGACTAAAGACGAAATCTTGAATCTTGAACACTTGGTTTGGTCAGAGTTCTTCAAAAGGTTTGCAAGAATCCAAAAGAAGGTAGAAGAAAGTAGTTGGCAACTGGAAATGGTAGTCAATCAGGAATGAAAATGGAAAACAGAAAGAAAACAAAAACAAACCAAGGCTGAGACAGGGGAGGCGCTGGTTCCAGAGGGCTGGTCCTGCCTGAGCGACTTTGGCTGTTCACTCGTCTGAGCCCAGTCGACTCCGCTGCCCTTCAGAGGCTCCGTAATGTGTGACCCAGAAATCCACAGACCTGCGGGATCTGCGTACAGTGAGTGCCTTTCCATGTGCTCGAGTAACCCGGTTATTAACAGGGATTAGAAGTTTCCCGATTGTGTCCATGTAAATGCAGTCGCCTGGTTTCAGTTTCCTGGAGGATCTTCTCACTGTTAAATCCCCACAGTTTCCAGGATAAAGAATCTCTGAAAAGTCTCCCGGACGAGCCGACTTGTTAACCCTCCTGTTAGCATCGGATGCCGCTTCTCCTTTTATTTATGCTTCGCACCAAAAGCATCCAAACCTTGGCCTGTCTAATGTTGCCATGACAACAGGGCCGTGCTTCCGGTTCACGTCTGTAACATCGCAGTTTGTTTTCTCTTTTATACTTTTTAAATGGCAGCATTTGTTTCGGAATAGAAAAAGAAGGTCAAATCAAAAGAAGGTGAGGCTTGTGTGCTGGATCCAAAAGTGAAATAATTGAGCAAATGAAAAAATGGTTCACACGGCAATTAGAGCTTTTGCTGTAATTATCGATTAAAAATCTATAGAAGCTCCAGTTGCTGTGCGGACCATTTTTCATTTGCTCCAAGCATCTGTTTCTAAGAAATGCTTTGATTTGATCAATAGTTTAAACACGGACATGAATAAACTGTTAAAAGACATTTTAAATCGATGTTTCCCTTATTTAGACGTCATTACGCTGGTGAAACAGGCTTTACACAGGCAGAAGCAAGTCAAATGTAAGAGACGGCACCTCAGGTAACAAAAGAACAATAGGCAGGTAATTAGCAGTGATCATTTATGAATAGGACATGACTGACCAATACTGGGGTGAGCAGGTCGTTAGAGACTTCAAAGGTGTTTACCCACAGGTGAGAGTAGCTGTGAATAGAGGGGAGGAGCCGGGCCAACCCCAACTCCTCCTGGTCTTTATCTAAGCTGCGGGCTGAGCAGGACTTTAGTCCGCTGACAAAGCCTTTTGGATGAGAGGCGAAACGTTCAAGACTTCAACTACTGAGTACAGAAGATGACTCAAGCACCTTCATTGAAGATGGACAACTCCTGTACGACTGAGAGCTTACACAGACGTCAAGTGTAATGCTTTTTAATGCAATTTTTAATGCCCAAATACTATATTTTACTGCCACAAATGCAGAAAAAGAAGTCCATACATATTTCATTGGTGCCATGCCATTGGTCCGACAACTCATTATTCCGAAAATGTCCCATTGAGCAGAGGGGCCATTAGTGTGACATCTCTAACCCAGTTGTGTTGGGGATTTGAGCCATAAACAACCACTGGCCCTAACCTTTAAAGGAACAGGCCACGGTTTTTCCACACTGAGATATGTTCTTACCTGAGCTTAGACGAGTTGATACGTGCAACCCCTTGAAGTTTGACCCAGGCTGCAATGACGAAACCACTCGAGAAGGTTTTGTGGCTTTTATATGAAGCTCTGGAATCACACATAGACAGGACAGGTGATTACAGGTGGTCTGACAGTGTCTTCTGCCCCTAAACGCACCACACCAGATACAAGAGTATTATTACAAAATATGAACTGTACATTGTATCTATGGAGCTCTGGCAGTTACTCCCCTGACAAGCTAACTGACAAAGATTGACAACATCTAAACTTGACCAAATGTCACTATAAATCCCCAAAATTCAAATAATCACTTAAAACATAGATTTAACAGTGTTATGTTACAGATAAAACAAATTAAACTGATATAAAGTTGAGTAAAATTACCAAAATGATCATAAAATCACAGAGCCGAACCAGTTACATACCGTTGTCAAATCACACAGCAGTCAAAGGGGGAGGAGCAAAGTGCATAGTCATGGAAACCACCTCTGCCAGGTAAAATACACTCCAAATAAAAGGGGGGTTAAAGCTGATTATGATTTTAATAATCAGATACATTTTGATGAAATTCAATAAACAAAATAACCTTGTTACATGCGTATCTGTCTGGTCTTTGTGCCCGTGGAAGAGCGCGGTCGCTTCGAATTTCACCTCCGTTTGGAGCTATAGGAATATACTGGGAGAGGCTAAATGCTAACGCACGCACAAAGACCAGACAGGTACGCATCAACTCGTCTAAGCTCAGGTAAGAACATATCTCAGTCTGAAAAAATGGTGGCCTGTTCCTTTAAGGTCAGTGGACTCTTGCCTGAACCTAATAGTATTTTTCAACCCCTGCTCAATGGGACATTTTCAGAATAATGAGACGTCGGACTAATGGGCCGACCCCCTTTCATTTAAAATAAGCAAAACAGGCAACGTTTTGAGCAAGAAAAACAAAAAACTGCAACTGAATGTTATAGACCACCGTTTGTGCAGGCTCTCATTCATCCAGAGAGTATTGTAGAAAAACGTTTTGGTATTTTCGATTAACTTTTACAGTGAAAATTATTGAGCGATGTCATAATTTTCCAAGGAATTTTGATTTAATGCCAGTTTGAATCTAATGTAATGCTTTTTAAAGCCTTGATTTTGGCTAAATTAATGTAATGACTTTTTTAATGCCCTGCGGAAACACTGGAAACACTTTCCAAACTCCGACATGTCGATTAGAATCACCTCAGGACTGAAGAGTTTGCAGAATCACCCTGAAGTAAAAATTTCGGGGGAATTTGTATCTTCCAAATCACTGCTATGACAGATTCACTCATGGACAGAAACTCTGAGGACGTCCGTCATTTTCACTTTATACCCGAGGTCCTTATGTTATTCTAATCCCTTATGTCATAGGCCTTAAGACTAAACTGTCACTTTGGACTCTGCACAAACCTGTAGTGTATTTCTCTTCAGTCTCAGAGCTTCCTTGGAGCGTTCTTGTCCAGAATAGTTTCTGTGACGCCTGTAAACGTCATATCCAGATTACTGTCATGAGCCGGATGTGACTAAGAACTGGAGTGCATGTAAACACACTCATTAAAGGGAGCAGAAACGTCGCTCTGCACTGTGGTGTTTCTGACGGCGCCGCGAGGTGAAAACGACCCGTGACCGTTACGCAATAACCGCCGGAGCCAGGCCCGCGTCACATGACCAGCGCCGAGCCGCGTGATTGGCCCTCCATGAGTCACAGACGATGAGCCACAGCGTTTATTATTACGCATCACAGACTCCCACGGCTTCAGGAGCTTTTTCCCTTCGGCTTTCAGAACAATTCCAACTATTTCTGCTCGTTCTTACACAGATGATTCAAAGGCACAGGTTCCAAACCTTTTCTCTTAAAGACATGAATCTCCTCAGAGATCACGCCACCACTCACCCTCCTCCAACTTCACACTCATTTATTACAGTTTCAACAGACACTCACATTTCAGAACAATGTTGAAAATAAATCCATGGAAATGTCACTCATTAAAGGGGGGGGGGGGGGGTATTATGTAAAATGGACTTTTTCAAGCTTTATATCATGTTATTATGTCATTCCCTCATTAAACACATGCCTGGAGTGTTGCCTTGGCTCATTCACATATTTTTGAGTAATCAGTAAAAACTTAGACGGCAGCCATTTTAGGTGTAGCTATGCCTCAGTCCTCCTAGGAACGCCCCCACCTCCTGGAGACGCCTCTGGACCTTTCGTCACCAGCCAAGCCACCAACCACTGCTCCTCAGCTCAGCAGAGCCCCCTCCCCGCACAGTAGTGTTGTTTAGATGCCACAGCAGTGTGCTGAAGGGGGCGTGTCGGAAAGCTTCTTAAAGAGACAGAGGCCTATTTCAAGACGTTCAGTACAGCCATTTTGAGAGAGCAATTTTATTCAAGGCAGTTATTTTAATTTACTGCATATACAGACCAACAGAAGGTTACGTCATCATTGTAGTATGCTATAGACTGGTGCTATGTGATTGAAAAAAGCATAATACCCCCTCTTTAATCATAATTTTATCATATTATCATGACTCATAATAATATGATAAAATTATGATGTTGACACTGGGACCTCATAATTGATGAGGTCCCAGTGACTTCCCTCTCTCTTGGTACAGCGGCGTTTGTTGTTGTTGCCTTTTTCTGCAAACTGCATTTGTAGTTCCTGTGTTCTACATTGTTTTGCTGGAGACTTTTGAACATCTATGCCGTGTTTTTGTGAGTTTCAGTGGATTTTTTTTTACTGCAGAGAGTCCGTACTAGTCCTGAAAGACTTTAAATCATTTTTATTGGCATGTTCTTATTTCCACACATACAAGATTTGAGGACAGCAAGTTCTTAAAAAAAATGTCAACCCCTCCCACCTCCCTCCCCACCCATGATCCCCCCACTCCTGCCGGGAGCTTAGAAGAAAAAAAAAGCCAGGAATGCAAGGGTTAAAATAATAATAAAATGAAATAAATAAATAAATAATAATTACAAAAACAGTAGTCTAGAAGGGAGAGAATTAGAATAGGAATAAACAAATGAGAGGGAGTCAAATAAAGGGATGAAAAAACAAACAAACAATATGATAGAGTTAAGAACAAACACACTCACGCATACATACGGTGAGAAAATGAAAAAATTAAAATAGAATAATAAATAAAAAGGTAGAAAAAGAAGGAGAAAATAAGACAATTAAGTAAGTGTAGTGTATCTGTGTATAAAGAGTATTGTCTTAAAAGTTATGTTTCATTTTCTCATCATTCATGACCTCACTATTGTGAGAAAATGTATCCACCACATACATCAGCTTTTTAACAGTGTTGTTTTGTCAACAAAGAAGATAACGATATCATTTTGTTGACGCACGGTTTTTAATGACGATAACAAGCTTTTTGGAGCCGGCCCTCTTTGATCTCAATGAGACTTCCTGGTTAAATAAAGGTTTGAATGAATGAAGATGACGAGACATTTATGTGTTTACGTCAATGAGACGAGATGAAAATGGGAGAAAGTGGTTCGTCAGACGCAGGAAGCTGTTGATGAACGAAGGTGCAGACGGTGCTGAAGCTTAGCCTGGTGAGACCAGAATGATTCCCCTCTGTATTTTTTTATCCAGCGGGGGATCAGTCTGGTCACCCCGCCCTTGTTCGCGGCTTCCGCAAAATCAATCCGTTCACGTGCAATCAGATTCGTTTATTTGCCGTGACGTGTTGTTAGCGAGCAGCGTCACTCACGGGACGCGGAAGTCCCCTCAATAACAATCTACGAACGACGCAGGAAAGAAGAAAGCGTGTCTCCAATCGGCGGTAAATGACCAAAAACACATCGACAGTAGGTGAGTTTCGTGATTCATAATCCTGAGCAAATATTAACGCAAAACCGCTAATAACACCGCATCAACGGCAGACGCCCGCCCTTCGCTGATTGGTTTACTCCGCTTCCTGTTTGCTTGCGTATCTACCGCTGTGGGAAATGGATTTGACGCAACGGTGACCAGACTCACTCGCTGGTACAGCGAGTGAGTCTGGATTTTTCCAGGCTAGCTGAAGCTTTGATCAGAGGACGAGGAGAGAAAAGTCCTGTTCACAATGACACTTCTGCCAGTGCCTATTATTGTGTCTGTTTGTCAAAAGCTATAAAGCCAAGAGATTGTTATTATTCAGCCCAATTTCCAAGACTAAACCTATCACATTTAGAAAAGACTAAAACGTGACTAAATTAAAAGCATTTTTGTCCAAAAGACTAAAACTAAAAGGGCCAAAAACAACAGTTTTTAAAAAGTAAACAAACACTGTTAAAGCAGAACTAAGTAACTTGTTTACCTTAATAAATCCTTTCCGTAGTCCCTCTGGGGTTAATACAAGTGTTAATGGGATGATTGGAGGGTCTTTCATCTCCCCCTGGTGTCTCTGGACAGAAAACCATGCTTGCAACTTGACTGCCACCGGGTCAGAGTCACCAATACACACTAATGGAATCACAAAGAAGAAGCTAACAGGCTAACGGGCAAAGCTAACTGTGGGCTAGCGCCACTTAAACAGTATTTACAGCCAAGTTTGAGTGAAAACAATGATCTCCAGTGTATAACTGGATGTACAATATCCCTCTGTCCCTCAACCTTTTCTGTCAGTGTAGTATTTACTCTCCAAGACATTTAATAAGTTAAAAAATCGTAACTTGCTACGACACCTGCAGTTGCGCTTATGGCCTCTAGGGCAAGAGTTACTTAGTACTGCTTTAAACACTGAAGAGGCGCCAAGAGCCCCCTCGCCTGTAGCACAGAGGAGTCACAAGAGCAGCTACAGGAAACAAGGAAGGGACAAAGGAGAAGAAGATGGCGAAAGACTGTCGTGGAGCGGAGGGAGCTACGCAGGAGGAAGAGGAAAGAGCAGGTGGAGCTGACCAGTGCAGGACACCACGCTCTGAAACAGGGACAAACCCAGGAGGCGCTGCCCTGTTTCAGAGAATCAGAGGAGACAGAAGGCAGCCAGGTTTCCTCCGGGTCAGGTCGGCCCACAATGCTCAGTCACAGCGGCTCAGGACTAACACCTGAACACTATTTAATATGGGAGGCGGTGCATCGTTTGGAACACTCTCCCAAATGAAATTATTTCATGCACAAATTATAGCACATTACACGCCTGACCAAACAGTGGTTATTATCAAAGCAAACCTGTACGCACTGAATGACTGTGATATGAACGCTGTAAACTGTGAGTGAGAGTGAATGATAGAAAGTGCTTTTGTGATGTGAGCTTCTATGTATTATTCTGTATATATTTTATGAACTTTTGTAAGTATAACATCAACCTGTCCAGGGACTGCGGGTGGAAATTAGCATTTTTGCTATAACCTGGCACATGACATCTCTTCTTCTTTAGACTAATGTTGTTTGTGCATTGTTCCTGATCAAATAAATAAAGTGAAGTGAAAAAGATGATCAGAGGAGACTGAAAGCAGCCATGTTTCCTCTTCCTCCAAAAACATGTAGCTCAGGACTAACGCCTGAACACAATTTCAACGTACAATTGCACAATGACAAATGAAGCACTTTCTTACTTACTTAAAAAGGCTTAAAGTTACTGTAGACCTTACACTTGTAATGACGATCAAATGTGCAGATATTCACACGTGTCCTGGTGTGTTTTCAGGTAAAAACCACGTGTGTAAGTTCATCGGCTGCGGCAGAAACGACAAGTTCAACTACGTGGTGATGCAGCTGCAGGTGAGTCTGTTTACCTGCTCTGTGATGAGGATCGTCATGGTGACCAGTTTCATTTATTATCTGACTGTTTAAATACTGAAGTTGTTTCTGATGTTTTTCGCCCTGAGCATATTTGTATGACTGTATTTGGATTACAGCGTCATCATGCTACACGTGGATACCAAACATGTCAGTATGTGTGAATGAATAAGCGTGAGGAGCGACACAGACATGTTGGAGTCACTTCCTGGATAAATCTCCGACTCCGATCTCCGAGAATAAACCTCGTGTCCAGGTTTTGCTCACATGTTTTGTTTTGTGTCCAGGGGCGTAACCTGGCCGACCTGCGGCGCTCTCAGCCCCGCGGCACCTTCACCATGAGCACCACGCTGCGGCTCGGCAAACAGATCCTGGAGTCCATCGAAGCCATTCACTCGGTGGGCTTCCTGCACCGAGACATCAAACCGGTGAGTGCTCCCGAACACTCACGGGCCGGGGGCTGGAGCTGGGACAGAGCTCGTTAACCCCGACCTGATGGAACCTTGTGTTTTGTCTCCAGTCGAACTTCGCGATGGGACGCCTGCCCTCCACCTACAGGAAGTGCTACATGCTGGACTTCGGCCTGGCGCGGCAGTACACCAACACCACGGGGGAGGTCCGGCCGGTGAGTCCGTGCTGCACTTCTTTACTGTTTTCTGTTGTTTAGTTCCATTCTTTTCCGTCAATAGTAAAAGAACAATGGCTAAACAATGATTCTGCAGAACAAGCTTTGCTCATTTGGCCTCACGCCTTTTCATAATCTAGATCCAAAGAGTTTATAGAGAATCAAAAACATCCATCAAGAAACAAGTCAGGCTTTAAACAGGCAGCAGCAGTTTTATAATCTGACAAAATTACTGGGGATGCACCGATACCACTTTTTATAAAACCGATAAGAGTACAAGGCATGTTCCTCAACATAGTTTTTAAAGTGTAAGGACGGTTTATTGACAGACCTTTGCACAGCAGAATGGATTGAACATGTGCTATTATATTTTTCATTCAATATAATATTTTTTTTGTATTATTGTATATAATTTCATTAATGATGTAATTTGTTGATTTGTAAAGGTGTTAAATGGAGATGGTTAAGTCCACACTGTCCAAAAGTTACTAGAGTATTGAGATGTTTACTTATAGTTATTTAGCATTAGCCGCACTATACAGCTCCGTGTGGATTTTCCTGTGTGTTTAGCACCTTAGCCAGTTGCCTACCGCACTTTGATTATTTTTGCTGCAGCTAAATTTCCCTTAATCTGGACATGCTGTATCTCTTTATTTTGCAGTTTCGTAGTACTTTCTAGCTTTACAGATGCATTAAAGGGGGGTATTATGTAAAATGTACTTTTTCAAGCTTTATATCATGTTATTATGTCATTCCCTCATTAAACACATGCCTGGAGTGTTGCCTTGGCTCATTCACATATTTTTGAGTAATCAGTAAAAACTTAGACGGCAGCCATTTTAGGTGTAGCTATGCCTCAGTCCTCCTAGGAACGCCCCCACCTCCTGGAGACGCCTCTGGACCTTTCGTCACCAGCCAAGCCACCAACCACTGCTCCTCAGCTCAGCAGAGCCCCCTCCCCGCACAGTAGTGTTGTTTAGATGCCACAGCAGTGTGCTGAAGGGGGCGTGTCGGAAAGCTTCTTAAAGAGACAGAGGCCTATTTCAAGACGTTCAGTACAGCCATTTTGAGAGAGCAATTTTATTCAAGGCAGTTATTTTAATTTACTGCATATACAGACCAACAGAAGGTTACGTCATCATTGTAGTATGCTATAGACTGGTGCTATGTGATTGAAAAAAGCATAATACCCCCTCTTTAAGTCCCTGAGCATGAGCCGTTGGCTGCTAGTTAGCAACATTAGCCTGTCGTCTTATAAACACTGCAGACCCAGTGCGGCGTTACGAGCTAACATTTAGCTCTGGTTAAATCCAGCTCAGACTCTGATTTAGGGAGTGTGTAAAGAAAGTCAGCTCTTTGTGGAATATTGTATTTCCACAGAAGAATTCTCCAGTTTGTTGCTCTTTGCTCTGCTCAGTGGAGAGGAGTGTCAAGTGGTATCAGTTTGTTGTATCGACACCACATTAAGAAGTACGAGTACAAGCGTGTGGTATCGAGCCGAAACCCAATACTGGTATCGGGTATCGGTGCATCTCTTGTGATGAGCCAGCCCTCAAGGCATTGAAAAGTTTAAATTAAGTTAAATGAACTGTGCCAAAATTAAGACCTTGAATGTCATTATAATGCATTAGCTTGGATTCAAACTGGCTTTAAGTCTAAAGGTATTGGAAAATAATGACATTTTAACGACACATTTTTCCCCAAAGTTGCCCATTGTTTGTAAGTTCCACTCATTCATGTTTGATGGAATGTTTTCAGATGTTAAGAAATGAAATAAGGCCATGTTTGCTGCGTTTGTAACATTAACGATATACTATTAGGGCATTAAAACAGCATTAAAAAGCATAAGATGGTACCTGCTGTAAACCCTTAGCCCTGGTTTAGTCTGGCTTCAGCCCAGTCCAGTCGTCAGTTGTTGTTTGCTGCATTGCAGTAGCACAAGGTCGCAGAGTGAGGACGTTCACTTCACGTCTGCACCAGAGTCCGGTTCTTCCTGATGCAATTATTTATCATTAATGTCTCTTTACAGTGTCGATTTTTGAACTGAGAGAGAGTCAGGAAAAAGAAAAGTGTCATAAAAAGCTTTTATTTTGAAGGTCACAGTCATTCTGTTTATCCACATGAGTCAGGTCTATTTTTAGGGCCGTGGCTGCTTTGATAAAGGCTTGAGCTTAGACCTGGTTTAGCCGTAGTTTAGCCGTAGTTTAGCGCTGCTTTAGCGCTGCATTAGCACTGCGTTGTCGCCTGCTCTGATCCTGGCCTGAGCTTTAGTCCAGTCTTTGTCTTACATTATGCATGAGGTCCGTCCTCCGGGAGCTCCTTCACTTCCTGTGCGTTTGCAGACAGGAAACCTCCTTCTGTAGTGAAATGGATATGATTCGAAGGGTCTATATTACACCAAACTGACGCTGAGCTCTTTGCCATGTTATAATGCGATATCCTCATCAAAATCAGACTTTGAGTGGTGTTTGTGTATATTTCAGTCGGTCTGTTCCAGTGGGTGCTGCAGGGCTCGGGCACTCATCCAAATGTTTGCACACACTTTACCCTGATCACACAATGACTCAATGGACTTTAATTGGAGAAGAGCTGCTTATTTATGCACAGTCCTCCGCAGTTTCCCACCCGGAGGAGATACTTCACTCTTTCCTGTTTGAAAGCGATGGGCCGTGGTCGCCTGGCAAGTCCAGAATGATAACCCTCTGTATTTGTTCGACACGGGGTCAGGGATATCAGTCTGGGCAGTCCACCCTCCTTCACTGCTCGTGCCAAACTCCAATGGACCCGAGCAATCAGATGAGTTTATTTGTGTCACTCAGACTCGGTATCAAGAACCCGTTTAGAATATTAACGTAGAACCGCTAAAACCCCCACAACCCCCCTCAACATACACCAGCACTGACCAGACTCAGTGGTGAGTTTGGATTATTTCCAGACAGAGTCCGTGGCAGAGCCGGTGGCGTCGCTTTTCTTCAAGAGGAATGAGCTCCTCAGAAAACCCCCCGCGCTCCCCCAGGTGTTTGTGTTGCACTTTTGTCTCTCGGGGCTCAGGGCCGGCGTGGCTATGGGAACACGCACAGACGTTTTAGGGCTATTGCTCTGTTGGCATGAAGGGTATCTGTGACTAAAATGTTACACACCATTGGTCAGAGTTTGATTCCGGACTGGAACATATGAGCTACTTTTATTTATTTTTAGTCCTGCTGTTTCTTCCACCTGATCTGCAGTGATTTGATCGTCCGGCCTGAGTGTCTGTCAGGGAGACTTTAGGCTGGTTTTACGCTCTGTCATTAGTATCACTGACTCCGAGTGGATCCTCAGGAGGCGCTGCGCTTCCTATTGTTATTTCCCTGTGAGTTTGAAGCAGTGACTTGTCCAAATAATGAATACATATCTCAGATTCCAGACAGACAGTGAGTCACTGACATACAGTCACAGCATCAGGTTGTTTGCACTGTTTTGTTTCTGTATTGTGTAGTAACTGTCCCACTTTGTATTTTATCGCACTGACCCTTACTGACTATTTATATCTGTCCAGGGACAACAGATGAAAAATCGCCTTTTGGCTAATTCCAGTTCATTTACATAATGTTATTAATGTACAGTGTCCTGTCAAATAAATAAATAATAAATACAGTTGCAATTGAGATTGAAGGTGAGTGCATCAGTGGGTCCAGAATTGTAGAAAGAATTCAGGTGCTCTTCAAGGACAAAAACATAGAGAACATGGACAGAGAAAAGAAATGTCCGAGGCACTCTGAGTGGTAAGATAAAAGTCCTTTAATGAGTTAATGAGTAGGGACCCTACTCATTAAAGGACTTTTATCTTACCACTCAGAGTGCCTCGAACATTTCTTTTTTCTCAAATAAAAACAGTAGTTTTAGTTGTTTAAGCCATTAACTCTGAGATAAAAACTCCAGACGTTTCCTGCGTCAAGTATTTACATCCAACGTCATGTTTTTAACACGTCCCCGAGACTTCATGAGTATCTCACTGTCCTATTGCTGATCCTATTTTGGAAACTAACGAGAGAGGAAAGACCGCGACCTCTGGAGATCTCACTCAGAGTCACAGGTCACTCGCATAGAGTCTATACAGGCATTAGAGCCGGTGCAGACTTTGCCTGGGGCTCCTCCTGTTGGCAGCTGTGGGAATAACTTTCAGTTTGGATTTACAGCGTGGTTTACAGCTTCAGCTCGGCATGATAGACACACTTTGAGCAGATATAATGTTGGATTAAGGGCTTTAAATAATGTGGAGGACAGTTTCAGGTTTTAACAATGACGCAATGAAACCAGGACATATGCAAAATTAAACAGGATTACTCAAAACTGTGAATATAGTGAATCACTCAGGTTTGTTTTTGATGAGGAAACGTTATAACATGGTTTAAAGCTCAAACAAACTCGATTTTGCAGGATACAACTACTTCAGTGTTACATGTGAAATGCAAAACTATGTTAATATGAACCATCCGTTGAAAATAATCACGGATCAAGGCCATGTTTTGGGTGGTTGTCGTTTAATGTGTGTCCGGTCGTTTTTTATTCTTTGTGTTGTTGCTTCCTTTGAGTTCTGTTCAGTTTCTGTCTTTGTTGTTTTTGCTTTTCTCCTTACAGTTTCGTTTGGAGTTATGATTTTGACGTGCATGCCTCCATCGTCTCCGTGGCGACCGGGATGTGAGTGGTTTACGTTAAACGGCACCGAGCTCCTCCTCCGTTTGGTCACTCCGCCTTAAGTTTGCTTTATTTTAGCGTTTTTTCATTTGTTTTGCTTTGAAAGAAAATATGTTAAAACACTATTCGTGACATAAGTAATTCTAACATTTCTATTTTTGCTACGATATTTATGATATATATATAAACGAATAAACGTCGCTCCCTCGTCGGTGTCTCTGTCTGACTGTGTTTGTGTTGCAGCCGCGGACAGTGGCCGGATTCAGGGGAACAGTTCGATATGCTTCAGTCAACGCCCACAAGAACAAGGTACAGCAAACAAAACATCTACAGTGCTTGGTTTCCATACTGGAGTAAAAATACATGTAGTGCTACAAAGTTACTGAAATTATTGTGTGAAAGTGAAAGTATCTGCTATAGAAAGTATTCAAGGGAGAAAGTTCAAAGGTATAAATTGTGCCCCATACCTTTATTTACATATGCTTTAAACCTCAATGCTCTGTCTCACAGTAAAATGTTAGCTTTTGAGCTTAGAAATGTGTGGAATTATTAAACTTTAAACTGAAAGGATCATCTCTGGTCATGTGTGCCGATTCCAAACATTGGTCTGAGGGCCGGATTTGGCCCTGGTGTAGCGATTTCAAACTACCCCCAATTCACCTTACACCCCGGTACTTTTAAAATTGATTTCAGATTACCGGGGGGTAACTTGAAACTGATACCCCTCCAGATTACCCCCCGCCAATTACAATATGTATTGTTTGGCACGGCCGCGTTAAATAGAAAATGCCCGGATGTTAATAGCTAATAATAGCTACAACTCTCGTAGCTTTTCATCTGCGGTTTTCTGCTCCAAACTTGCAAATAATATATATCAATGAATAACTCCACTATCCTTAAGGTTAGGGCTAAGGTAAGGTTAGGGTTAGTTTGTAAACTCCACTATCCTTAAGGTTAGGGCTAAGGTAAGGTTAGCTTAGCTTGTAAACTCCACTATCCCTAAGGTTAGAGCTAAGGTAAGGTTAGCTTAGCTTGTAAACTCCACTATCCTTAAGGTTAGAGCTAAGCTAAGGTTAGGGTTAGCTTGTAAACTCCACTATCCTTAAGGTTAGGGCTAGTAGGTTAGGTTGTTTTCTCACTATCCTTAGTTAGGCTAAGGTAGTTTTTGTAACTCCACTATCCTTAAGTTAGGGCTAAGGTAAGGTTAGGGTTAGTTTGTAAACTCCACTATCCTTAAGTTAGGGCTAAGGTAAGGTTAGGGTTAGTTTGTAAACTCCACTATCCTTAAGGTTAGGGCTAAGTAAGGTTAGGGTTAGCTTTGTAAACTCCACTATCCTTAAGGTAGAGCTAAGGTAAGGTTAGTTAGCTTGTAAACTCCACTATCCTTAAGTTAGGCTAAGTAAGGTTAGGGTTAGTTTGTAAACTCCACTATCCTTAAGGTTAGGGCTAAGGTAAGGTTAGGTTAGCTTGTAAACTCCACTATCCTTAAGGTTAGGGCTAAGGTAAGGTTAGGGTTAGTTTGTAAACTCCACTATCCTTAAGGTTAGAGCTAAGGTAAGGTTAGCTTGTAAACTCCACTATCCTTAAGGTTAGGGCTAAGGTAAGGTTAGGGTTAGTTTGTAAACTCCACTATCCTTAAGGTTAGGGCTAAGGTAAGGTTAGGGGTTAGCTTGTAAACTCCACTATCCTTAAGGTTAGGGCTAAGGTAAGGTTAGGGTTAGCTTGTAAACTCCACTATCCTTAAGGTTAGGGCTAAGGTAAGGTTAGGGTTAGTTTGTAAACTCCACTATCCTTAAGGTTAGAGCTAAGGTAAGGTTAGCTTGTAACTCCACTATCCTTAAGGTTAGGGCTAAGGTAAGGTTAGGGTTAGTTTGTAAACTCCACTATCCTTAAGGTTAGGGCTAAGGTAAGGTTAGGGTTAGCTTGTAAACTCCACTATCCTTAAGGTTAGGGCTAAGGTAAGGTTAGGGTTAGTTTGTAAACTCCACTATCCTTAAGGTTAGGGCTAAGGTAAGGTTAGGGTTAGTTGTAAACTCCACTATCCTTAAGGTTAGGGCTAAGGTAAGGTTAGGGTTAGTTGTAAACTCCACTATCCTTAAGGTTAGGGCTAAGGTAAGGTTAGTTAGTGTAACTCCACTATTAAGGTTAGAGCTAAGGTAAGGTTAGTAGCTTGTAAACTCCACTATCCTTAAGGTTAGGCTAAGTAAGGTTAGGGTTAGCTTGTAAACTCCACTTCCTTAAGGTTAGGGCTAAGGTAAGGTTAGGGTTAGTTGTAAACTCCACTATCCTTAAGGTTAGGGCTAAGGTAAGGTTAGGGTTAGCTTGTAAACTCCACTATCCTTAAGGTTAGGCTAAGGTAGGTTAGTTAGTTGTAACTCCACTATCCTTAAGGTTAGAGCTAAGTAAGGTTAGCTTGTAAACTCCACTATCCTTAAGGTTAGGGCTATAAGTTATGTTTTTTATCCTTAAGGTTAGGGCTAAGGTAAGGTTAGGGTTAGCTTGTAAACTCCACTATCCTTAAGGTTAGGGCTAAGGTAAGGTTAGGTTAGCTTGTAAACTCCACTATCCTTAAGGTTAGGGCTAAGGTAAGGTTAGGGTTAGTTTGTAAACTCCACTATCCTTAAGGTTAGGGCTAAGGTAAGGTTAGGGTTAGTTGTAAACTCCACTATCCTTAAGGTTAGGGCTAGGTAAGGTTAGGGTTAGTTGTAAACTCCACTATCCTTAAGGTTAGGCTAAGGTAGGTTAGGTTAGTTGTAATATTTAGGTTAGGGTAGTAGGTTTTGTAAACTCCACTATCTTAAGGTTAGGGCTAGTAAGGTTAGTTAGTTTGTAAACTCCACTATCCTTAAGGTTAGGCTAAGGTAAGGTTAGGGTTAGCTTGTAAACTCCACTAGGGCTAAGGTAAGAAAGCAGTTGAGAGGGGGTCGTCTGAAATCAGGGGGAGTAGCTTGAAATCGCGTTCATCCTACCCCCGGGGTAACTTGAAATCGATTTCAAATTACCGGGGGTAGCCTGAAATGGGGGGTAGTTTAAAACCTTTACACCGGGCCGCAGTTTGGACACCCTGATCATATGCATGTTGCTAACCCTACTTTGGGACTTCAAATTTTGAGTTTTCGCAGTAGACCATCCAAAGCATTTCGGTAAATACCACGTGCCGAGTATAAAATTGCACATGAACGCCACCTCGTCTCGTGTTCTCCACTGGGAAACTGGGAGAGAACTTTGATGCCCGAGTTCCCGAGATGAGAAAACCTTTGACAGCACGACAGAGAGCAGCGAGAATTAGTTTTTATGACTATTAGCTGATTAACATTAGCATTTTATCATTTAGCTTCTCAATTTTAATATCGTCTCTTTTTCCACTTATCGTTTTGTAAAAAAAGCCAATCTTTATATGTTTTTTTTTCAATCAAAGCAGATACAAAGTAGCAGTAGGTCAGCGATTTGTAGACGACTTTCTCACATTTATAGCGCACTCGTGTGTTTTTTAATGTTTCACTTTGCTTTGACACAAAAGCACTCAAACACACTCATAGTTTCCACTCCAGAACTGGAAAGGATCATGTTTACCAGAGCACATGAAGGCAGCATTAACCTTTCAAAAACAACTAAAATTGGGACAAACCTGCTTCCTTGTCAGTGGCATCTGCACAGCGCCACCTACTGTTCATAGAGTGCATTACTAGGCTTTTCAAATGAACCAAAAGCACTTTTGACTGTGGAGCCTTTATAGAAATGTAACGCAGTAGAAAGCCTTATATTTCAAATGTTGTGGAGTAAAAGTAAGACCTTTTCAACACAAATACTACTCAAGTGCTGTAGTTACTGTATGTACATTTACTTTGTTACTGACCACCTCTGCACACTCGTGGTATTTGTCTGTTTCCATGGCGATAGAGCATGAGCACACGTTTTAGACAAGACGCCATCGCACAGGAAAAAGAGTTACGCGCTTCAAGCCTTTGATTCAGCTGTTGTCGTTTCAGGAAATGGGTCGCCACGACGACCTGTGGTCCCTGTTTTACATGTTGGTGGAGTTCGCCGTGGGGCAGCTGCCGTGGAGAAAGATCAAAGACAAGGTAAGAGTGTGTGAAAGCCAAAAAAAGGAAATTTTGAATAAGCCACCTTTAATGTAGCGTTTTCTAACCAAGAGAAAAAGTGAGACGGTGAGGAAGACGTGTTTATAATTATCACCAAAATCCTGACAAAATGATTGATTACAGGAGAACTGGAGGATGAGTGGTGTCGACCTCCACACTCACGTTTCTGGTCTCTGTTGTGGCGTCTTTGGTTTTCAGGAGCAGGTGGGTCAGATAAAGGAGCGCTACGATCACAGGATGCTGCTCAAACACATGCCTTCGGAGTTCAACGTGTTCCTGGACCACGTTCAGGCGTTGGATTACTTCACCAAACCAGACTACCAGGTAACAATCACCAAACCAGACACTCACTAAACCAGACTCTCACCAAACCAGACACTCACCAAACCAGACACTGATCAAACCAAACACTGACCAAACCAGACACTGACCAAACCAGACACTGATCAAACCAAACACTCACCAAACCAGACACTGACCAAACCAGACACTGATCAAACCAAACACTCACCAAACCAGACTCTCACCAAACCAGACACTGACCAAACCAGACTCTCACCAAACCAGACACTCACCAAACCAGACACTGATCAAACCAGACACTCACCAAACCAGACACTGATCAAACCAGACACTGATCAAACCAGACACTGATCAAACCAGACTGACAGATTACACCTCCACCACCTCCATTACACCAACATCAAAGGTTTGATACAACCTGTCAACCTTGAACCCTATTTCCAACACTAACTGACCTAAATGTATTTGTTAAAAGACTAAAACTAAGATGGCTGCCGAAAACAACAATGTAGCTGCTGTGTTGACTGCTAGATGGATACAAATGCGCTACTATACTCGACCCAATACAGCACATAAATCAACATGCAGTTACCACAAAGAGCAGGATTTTACAATAGGGGGATAAAAACCCAGATCTGCGTTTACCAGTGGTTCTGGGTGTTTTACAGCTGCTAATGTCGGTGTTTGAGAACAGTATGAAGGAGCGGATCATCACAGAGAACGAGCCGTTCGACTGGGAGAAAGCAGGGGGTGACCCCACTTTGTCGACCAGCACCTCCTCGCAGCCGCAGCAGAACACGCGGCCCACGGCGGCCATGGTCGGGTGAGTGCGCACCAGAAACAAACATAAATCATATTGCAGTTAGCGCTGCCGTTGTAAAGCCCCTGACTTCTCCGCAGAGCGATCGTGACTCCGGTGCCCGGGGACCTGGCGCGGGAAAACACAGACGACGTGCTACAGGACGAACACCTGAGCGACCAGGAGAATGCGCCCCCGGCCCCGCCCTCGCGTCTCCACGCCGACAACACGCACCCCGAGTCCCGACTCCACGGCGATGCACAGCTGGCTGACGGTGGCGAGGGATGGGAGGACACCGACTTCAACCGCAACAGGCTTCGGATCAGCCTCAACAAGGTACAGCCTCAACAAGCTACAGCCCGAGCTAAATGAGGCTAAACAAGCTACAGCCAGAGCTAAATGAGGCTAAACAAGCTACAGCCAGAGCTAAATGAGGCTAAACAAGCTACAGCCAGAGCTAAATGAGGCTAAACAAGCTACAGCCAGAGCTAAACAAGTATAAACAAGCTACAGCCCGAGCTAAATGAGGCTAAACAAGCTACAGCCCGAGCTAAACAAGGCTAAACAAGCTACAGCTCAAGCTAAACGCGGCTAAACAAGCTACAAGCTAAAGAGAACTAGAATAAACAGAGACATCACTCAATTCAAACAGGTTCAGGAAGTCATTTGCTGTTCCCGTGGCACCTGGAGCTGCTCTAGACTCTTGACTTTTGGTCTGACCTCATTCTTGTGCTGTGTATTTTCAGGGAGGACCAGACGAGGACCCGGGATCAGCCCGAGCCCCTGAGTCTCCAAATGGACAGGGCCGGTCTCTGCGCTACAGACGAGTCAACAGCCCCGAGTCTGAGAGGCTTTCAGCAGCCGAGGGACGACCCGACGGATACGGACCGAGGTCAGAGCAAACAGCGGGTTAGACTTCGACCTTTTTAGGCAGTTTATACAAAATCAGGATCTCTACAAACTGAAACCCATAAATGTAGTCTGCTCATCTTTAGCTTTTAGACACTTTTTATTTGACAACAATTGGCCTCATATTTTCAGTTTGATGGTTAAATGAAATGATGCTGGGTATGTGGAGTGAAAAGTAAACAAAGCGATCACACGAGCAGCGATACGATACCTTTTCCTCACAGTATTTCCTCTGTATTAGCCCGTTATAAAAGCAACATAAGTAGAAGTAAAGTTTTAACTTCAGTGATGTCTGGAGTCCATTTCTCTCTCAGAGCCAGACTGTAACACACAGACGAGACTGGAGCTGACACAGGGGCGGAGCTGACACAGGCAGTAGAGGGACAAGAGGGGGGCCCACTGGGAAACGCTAAGACAACACTACATTTGTCTGAAATGAAAACAATATAGGTAATTTTGGAGTCATACGAGCTGAAAATCCCAAAACTACTGTAAAACAGACCTAATTCTCCCGTTCTCATTATTCCCTATAGTGAACTATATCGTGGTGCTGGTCCCTATTTTGTCCTGGTGTCAGAATGTCCAGAGAGAAAAAGTAGTGGACTCAACATTTCCCACAGTGCATTCTGAAAAGTAGTGAGCGCTGCAGTGGTGGTCACTAGACGGATCAATATAGACCACAATGCATTGCGAGAGTCGGAGGAGAACAGACAGTGACAGATCTTTGAACTAAACACAGCAGATTGAATGAAAGCTGCTGTTTCAATCACGTATTTCTCATGAATAAACAACTTGAATATAGATCGTACTGGTGAAAAGTTGCTAACGTTAGCTGCTGACCTTTAGCTTGAGCTGTTAAATGACCGAAAGCTTTGTAATAATCCAATCCCTTTTCTTCATTCATGTCAAATCCATGTGAAGTAAAATGTATCTGACTGATATTTATTCATAATAGTAAACTCTCATAGGTCTTTATCGCAGAAATACATTATTCCAGGAGTTTAGCGACTGTTGTAGATGAGTAGAGGAGAAAATAATGGGCTTCTTGTCTGAAACACCAACAGACTGCAGGCCTATATAGTGAACGAGGGGCTAAGACATTCGGACACAGCCGGTGTTTATTTTTGGAGTGACTATCCATTCACAAACACTGACATGTTTGGTGTCCACAAAATCGACAACACTCTGTAATCCAAATATGGTCATTTCCTTTGTGGAAGACGCCAAAGTCCATGAGGAAATACACGCGCATGTGGAGACGTTACAAAGTTTTAGGGCTTTAGGGCACATAATAAAACCGGTAATTTAAACTCTATCCTTTATATAGATTTGGTAATTGTCATTTCCACGTATTTATGTCAGTAATCTACAGCAAACGTTTCAATTGATGTCTCTACATTTATTTATTTACTTTTCATTGAAATATTCATGGTCCATCCCTGACTTCCCGTCTGTGTGCAGGTCTCGTATGGACATCCTGGGCTCCCCGTCGCGGCTCGTTTACTCCTCGCAGCCGGCGCAGATGTTGTCCATCGACCCCGGTTGCCGCGGTGACCGTCTGGCGAGCGGCCGCGCGGAGTTGTCCGTGGCGTCGGTCGACCAGGAGGCGCACAGCAACGCGTTCATCCGCTCGGTGCCGCTGGCCGAGGAGGAGGACTTCGACAGTAAGGAGTGGGTCATCATCGACAAAGAGATGGAGCTGAGGGACTTCCAGCCCACCACCTCCGGCACCACGGACGACGAGCCCGAGGAGCTGCGCCCCCTGGAGGACACCGACGAGAGACGCAGGCTCCGCGCCGCAGGTACCTTTACTGACAAGTAATTCAGATGTAGGTACAATGTAGGTTTTAAAGGCAAACACAATTTTTACCATGTTACAATGTAACCTGGACAGACCTGGAGCTGTGTTTGGAGCCAGTGATCTTTGAATCTTCCACAGTGACTGTTTTAGCAGCGCTATAGCATTTTATAACCTAACCTAAGATAGATTATTACCAAATACCGGCAAACAGCGTAAAACGTCCTCTTTAAAATAAATATTCAGTTCACAGTGGATTTTAAACAATCTTGTCTCAAATGAAATGACTTAAAAGTGCTTGAATTATCAGAATTTGTCTTATCATCAATGGAACAACCGTCATTTCAATTGATTTTGTGTACAAGTGAATTTCTCTCATTTAAAGCTCAATATTTCTTCCATTGGGTCTTAGTTCAAGATACAGATGCACCGATCCAGCTATTTTTGCTTCCAATTCCGATACTGGGGGTTTGAGTAACTGCCGATATCCGATATTAACCGATACCAAGAGACTTTCTTAAAAGTGGCTGCTGTGAGTGAAAAAAGTGAATGTCCCTCTTTTCTCCAGAGTCAGATCAATAAGGTCATATCTTTTCTTGCAAATGACATGTTACAATTATATCTATGAATTAACTAATGGTAAGACATTACACAAGGACTTTTCTACACTTAATATCCTTGGGTATAAGACAGGCTATTAGGTTGCAATATAAACCTCTCACATAAAATGAGCTGATCATTATCATCATCATTATTATAACTTGTGCCTAATAAATATGTTACATCAGCAATTATATTAGGCTACTTTATTTGATCCAATCATAATTTAGGTTAATTGGTTTATTTGGCAGGGACAGTGCATGTTAATGAACAAGCCACACCGGATTTCTGTCCCAGCTTTGATTAGTTGTCGCTAACTTTAACATACTGTTGCGCGACAATCAGAAATACATGTGTGAAGGTTAAACCCAGCGATTTAATTCTCCAGGTTCTGAGCTTCAAAATGACATACAGCATGTCCATATTCACTTAGATTTAGTTGGTGAAAGTTGTGTTTTCAAAGCGATGAGAGCCAAAACAGGTATCAGCTCAGTATCGGATATTTGTAGCCGACACCCATTATTGTATTTTTTTCCATTATCCACTCCGATATCTGATGCCAGCATTGGATCGGTGCATCTCTAGTTCAAGTCAGTTAAAACCCACTCAAAATGAGCATAAATGTTCTTAATTGAAGCACTTTTTAAATAATTATTCTGGGATAAGATAGTGTTTTCAGAAGCAAAAATCTTAAATTTGAGAATTACCTTTTCCAACATGTTTGTTAGGGATGTGTATCATGACGGCCCCGGGCCGCGTCTGCAGATCCACCTAGTGTCCGTATCGGTGCTGAGGAGTCGTGCTAACGTCACGTAGCCAAAACAGCTTCAAAGGCTCTCTCCCTTCTCATGGAGGCATTCTCTTCCAAAATGATGACGCTATTGGCTATCATTACGATTCCCCGCTACACCTCTTCCACAGTTCTGTCAGACTTATTGAA
Source organism: Neogobius melanostomus (assembly GCA_007210695.1). Taxonomy (NCBI): domain Eukaryota; kingdom Metazoa; phylum Chordata; class Actinopteri; order Gobiiformes; family Gobiidae; genus Neogobius; species Neogobius melanostomus. The sequence continues at coordinate 67,883 of VHKM01000937.1, read as the reverse complement.
TGTCTTGTTCCCAGGTTCGGGGGAGCTCGTGGTTCGCCCTAAAACCCACACGCGGGACAGCAGCCGCGGGATGCTGACGCTGACGGAGGAGGAGGCGTCGCGGAGGAGCACGGGAGGAACCCCGCCCAGTCGCCCTGTCACTCGCTGCCTTCGGGTCGGCCGCGGAGGAGAGAGTCTGAGCCCATTGGACCACAGCGACCGGTAAGGGCCGCAGCCAATCGGAGCGCGGCGTGTTCGTTTGACCCGCCCACAGCCGGCGGAGTCAAGCTAACACTCGCCCAAAAAGGACGCATCCAGCTCATTCAATATGTATTTAATGTTTAAACCTCGCTAAACAGCTACGGAAGCCCTACAGGGACATGCTGTTGATGGAATATCATTTTAATAGTGCATGAATCAAATTCAAATCACCTGTTGTAACTTTGGCTAGGTTTGATTTACGGAGTGGGACCTAAATCCTCCTGTTCTTGAAGGAAACTAGTTGAGTTGATATAATTAAATATGATTAAAATGTATTCGTAACTTCCCTAATGCTTTCCTAACATCCCATTCTTCATGTGGATGAGTTTAGAAGCACATTTCACTCTTTTCAAAGGTCAAAGCGTCAATCAGGGCCTATGCAGAAAGTGGCCAAGAGTGGCTACATTTTATTTGCAAACTATTTGAAATAATGTACAAAAACTGTAGTTCAACACTCAGTGGTATAATAAGTCAATTTACATTTGAACTGTTCATGTGTCTGGACAACTATGTGTTTAGTTTACTCACCGGCTCGAAGCACACAACCCTGCTCCAAGAGCACTGTCACCAATATGCACAAGTGCTGTGGCCCGCTTTAGTGCTGCTGGACTATCGGAAAATTACTAACCCCAATAATTTAAATCACAAGTATTAGTGAACCTAGTCCAATTTTTTAACAATGCAATGAATAAAATATTCTATTGGAAATTTAAAAAGTGCAAAAATACCAAGTATGATTACTTTTGTAAACACATGCAGTAATCTGCAATTGAGCTGTTAGCAATAACCTGATGAATCTGAGAGCACGCTTTAACAGGGCAGGTCTGGCTCCCTATCCGCTCATAACACGCTCTGCATCAGGCACCACATGCTCCGAGGGGCACCACACCATTAAACATTTCAGCTTATGGCACCAAAATGGCTTGCAGCGGCCTATCTGGGGAATGCCATTTGGGTCAAGAAATTTCTGAAAACGCTTTATCTGTATAAATGCTGCCAGTACTACATGATAACCTTTAATGGGTAATGAAGGCACAAACGCCCAATCTTGCTTCGGGCACCAAATTGGCTTTGGATACTTCGTATGACTGAATAATAAACAACTGAACTAAAGCATGTGAATGAAGCTGGATTTGTCCTTTTGATAATTGTATCGGCAGCGCGGCCCTGCAGTGTAGCTCCGCCCTCTTCCTGTGGCTCCAAAGAAAAGATGGCGGCTGAAAAACTGCCGAGATTCAGGCTTAGCAAACATTAGCATTAGCATTAGCAGCTCCTTTAGTGTTATTTTCCTCCTGAAAACTGCTGGGGCCGCGCTGCCGCTTCTCGCTGTCGTTTCCATCACGTTGTTGTTTTGCTCATGCGTTTTCTTTACGCCATCGTTTGGAGGATGACTGAGGCTGTTTGAGTCTGTCCCGCTGTTAGCACTGCTTTGGACCAAACCACGCTTTACTTTTCTACTTTTATCATTTTTGTTTTGAATAACAATCTACTGTGTTTTATCTGTATACCCCGTCCCTGACACTTTTGCTTGAGTATAACACTGAACTTAGACCCAAGTCTGCAGTAATTTTAGGTGGAAAAGATAAAATATTAAGTCACACTTTAGTAATCGTCGAGTAAGCTAACATGTGATGACTTGAAGATGTTTTGTATGAAGGTATATTGTGTTTTGTAGGCTAACGGAACATTTTTGCAAATATATTATGAAGGAAATATTATTTTTTTACTAATATCAACTGTCAAACATAGTAATTGAAAATATATACTGGCTTTTAGAAATATTCAGTCTACAAAAATATAATCACAGAATGCTACTTTTAGCCAACAGCTTCCTGGACCTATTTGTTCTCTCCTCAGACAAATGAATAGAGCCACTTCCTATATTAAGTCTGGCGAGGTATGACATGTCATTTTCATGGCATTTGTATAATTTCTGTGGTTTCTCCATCTTTAACATATTATAAGATGATGTGTAGTGGCCATTGAAGGTGTATCTGAGCCACAAAAGCAGAAACTGAACATTATTTAGCATTTAGCTCAGAGAACACTTTCATATACGCCAATTTATACCTAAAGGTCTATATTCATGAATGATTTCTAACGAGGCTTTGATATCCCCTAAATGTGGTCGATGGTTGACGACAGCTGAAAACATCTGGATAGTTCATCATTTACACTGAGCAGACTAATGCTGTACATTGGCTAATGCTAACAGCTATAAGAAAATACATTAAGCAGGCTAATGCTAAAAGTTATAGTACAAATAATATAGTACAAAATTTATAGTAAAAATACATTGAGCAGGATATTGCTAATGGTTATAGGAAAAATACGTTGAGCAGAATAATGCTAATGGCTATAGGAAAAAACATTGAGCAGGCTAATGCTAACAGCTATAGGAAAAATACACTGAGCTGGCTGATGCTAATGGCTATAGGAAAAATACATTGAGCAGGCTGATGCTAACGGCTATAGGAAAAATACATTGAGCTGGCTGATGCTAATAGCTATAGGAAAAATACATTGAGCAAGCTAATGCTAACGGCTATAGGAAAAATTGAGCAGGCTAATACTAATGGCTATAGGAAAAATGCATTGAGCAGGCTAATGCTAACGGCTATAGGATAATACATTGAGCAGGCTAATGCTAACAGCTATAGAAAAAATACCTTGAGCAGGCTAATGTAACGGCTATAGGAAAAAATAAATTGAGACCAGGGTAATGCTAACGGCTATAGGAAAAATACATTGAGCAGGCTAATGCTAATGGCTATAGGAAAAATGCCTTGAGCAGGCTAATGCTAATGAACGCTGATGAGTTTCAACGACTAGCTAGCTCGCTAACTGTCTGCTTACATTAGAATCGATCGCCGCTTCAACTGTTTATTTCTATGGATTTAACTGTTGCTGGATTAACTGTGCGGACATTTGAAATAACACACCCTGCTAGCATTACATTCAAGCCTTTCTGTTTTCAAAACTGACAAACTTACACCTGTTTTCTTGTAGCATATACAGTCCCAGTTTCAGAGTAACGGTGTTTGTCTCTCGCGGTGTAACATAGAGCTGAGACGTTGCTGGTTTGATTCCTCCCTGTCTCCGCGGTGTGACCTGTGCTCCTCTTGCAGGCTCTCTGCTGCTGTAGTGATGTACATTCTCTTCTCTTTTTGGTTCCTCCATGTTTTTGCTTCTGTTTCTTTTGAACACACTCATGACTTTTCTCGACTCTGAGTCAGGTTTGGTCCTCCATATTTGGTGGCTTCTTCCTCCTAAACAAAGCCTCGTTTCCACCGAGCCGTTCGCAGCGTTGCCTTTGGTATTTGTCAAATCCGTAGGACAGGGGTTCCCAAACCTCCCAAACCACCAGACCAGCACCTCGGGACCCCCACTGGAAATAAAATAAGCATTTACGATCATTTCAGGTACAAAAAATGTAAAATCTGGTAGTTTGTTGGGACACTTTGACTTATACTTTGACTAAAATATACTGTATTCAATCAAAAAACAATATCGCTGCCTGCACTTTGGGAACCCCTGCCATAGGAAACACGTGAACGTTTGGATTCACCTTTCCGTTACAGCTTCTGCTGGAGTGGCCCTGGGGCAGACTGATGGATGTGTGGCTGTCCCAAGGCCACTCCCACTTCCACACTGACAAACTCACGCCAAAGTGAATAGGGCTGGATACCGTTAAACGATACCAGTATGGGATAAAAACATTAATGTTCTGCTAGTAGAGAAAACCAATATGGTACTGAAAACTGGTCCAGATTTATTTTATTTAGTTGGATGCAAAGTTTTGACGCCTTGTGTATCCTGAGACGACACTTAAAGGTTGTTCCTTTGTTGTTAAAAAGAAGGCACGATTAACTGACTCATTTTTTCATAACCAAGATCATTGCTTTTGAAAAATAATAGCCACAAAATGAAAAGAAAAACTGCACAGCAATTGCTACAGGCTACAAAATCCCAGTGTTCATGAACAAAAAGATGATCCCCGCACATTCTGTCAGCTCTGAGATGTTTGTCCAAGTAAACATTTTTTGCAAATCAAGGCAAGGCAGTATTTATGAAAAATAATTGCCAGAAAAGCGCAGTCTGAGAGCCACATGGCTATATAAAAGTGTGCACCATGACTCCAACGTTCTGCTTCTACTCTAAAACGTAATGATACTATCCATGAAGTAAGTCTGTATTGTCTACAGAGCTGTCACTGTCTGTGTTTATGCTGCTCGGGCTGTTAGCGGTAGCTTACAGCAGCTGCAAAGCTAAAAGCTAAGCAATTAGCATCCACACAGTAAACAGTATCCTATAGCTTTGTAGCGAGAGTCCTTCAGCCACTCAACAGTGACTACAGTATATTTAAGCTTGAGCTATGGTGAACTAAATACAAATGTTAAAGTTACATTTCTGTATATATTCTTCTTATTATTCTTATTGTGCGCCAAATGAGTAGATTATGAACACATTGAACCTTAATCTGCAGATACTTAGTCAAATATATCCTAAAAATAGGAAACAATTATCGTGACAATATTGTTAATCATAATCATTTTGTTCAGTTTGATCTAATTTCAAGACTGTCCCATAGTCTCTCACAAGATGATTTGATTTATGGTTGTAGATGACAAACGATTTAGTGTAGGTGTTGAAAAAGTATTGTTCTGGTGCTGGTATCGTAAACCAAGTATCGTCACTGCTGTCGAAAAGTATTTAACGGTTCCCAGCCCTACACATGAATGCATCAAAGGTGTTGCCAGACAAAAGCATGCACTTGGACAAGGACAAAACTGTGGACCATTCTGTTTCACTGTGAAACCAAGAGACCGCCCAAGAGTTACTCAAACCGAAATGTCTCTCCGAAGCCTCCGACATTTTAAAGCCTCCCCATCGGCGTTAGCGATCTCGCGGAGGACGTTTTTGGCGGAAACGAGGCTTGTTTTAACCTCCGCAGAGTGCATCTTCTCCATTAAAGCCTGTAGCCGGCGTTTGGCATTTTGTATTTTCACTTGTGTCGGCGCCGCCAACCATCGAGGACTGTCCCCACCCTTCCTCCTCCTCCTCCTCCTCCACATAACGGCTCTCGCTTTAAAAGTACAGTTCTGTTTGACTCAGCGAGGACCGCGGGACGCTCCGGAGAGAAAAGTGATGTTTGGGGTAAGCACAGTCTAGGCCTAGTCCTGTGTCCCTCACTCACGTTGTGTTCCTTTCCGTTCGGCCATCTTTGGTTTTCCCTTGTTTTTCTCTGCGTTTGTGTGTGTCGTGTGCTTGACTTCCACATCTCTCTCTCTCTTTCTCTCTTGTGTTGGTCCCTTTTTTGGTTTGAAGCATCTCTAATGGTCATTCCTCCCCCAGCTCAGACTCCGCAGCTGTGCGTGTCTGTGCGGCGAAGGCTCAGGCCCAGTTCCACAGCGCCAGAGTCCCGTCTCTGTCTCATCCTGGGGCTGCAAAAAAAAAAAAACTGGTTTTGTTCTTTCCCGTCAAAGCCAAGGACGTAAGTTAAGTTTTGATGAATTTACTTGATGAGCTGGGATCACACTGTGCGATTTTGACACATATTTAAATCTAAAGGTGAGGTTTTCCCTTGACATCTTGGGGTCAGCCCTGCTCCAAAGCAGAGTTAGACAGGCATCATCTTGCTGTTGCACTATTTGACTAAGAATATGTTGCTTAGGTTATATACATTAAAAAAAGAGGTTGACTGAGGTCTTCCTTGAGCATTACAGGCTTTTATAAGCTCTATCAGGTCAAACACTTGAGTTAAACAAGGCAAGGCAAGTTTGTTTGTAGAGCGCAATTCAAACAAAATTCAAAGTTGTCTTGTGTATGAAAACACTGTCCGTCCGTGTCTGGTGTCTGGTCCCGCTGTTCGGCCGTAATTGCGTCAACACGGCCCAAACAAAAGCACATGTTCACCCCTCACTCCCTCCACCCTCTCCCTTCCCCTTGCCAGAGCCGGTGCTGGCCTTCCTGAGGCCCTAAGCAAAAATCTACTCTACACCCTACCCTACAGTTCCCATCCCAAGGCTATTTGACGAAGAGCGAACCCATTTACAGTCAAAAACAGTTACACTGTGCAGTAGTGCGGGGCAGAAGTGGAACAAAATGCACTGCCCACTGTGTGAGAACCACTACCCACTAAGCCACTGTCAGACTGGGGTTTAGGACAACATTAGTCTATTTAAAATGGCAAATGGTCACATTCTCTCACCTCTGGTCCCTGACCCACAGTTTGGGAACTGCTGATTTAAAACTAACTGAAACCTGCTCCTGATGGTTATTTCTGTCTTACCACTGAGAATCAGCCTGAAAGTAATTTGTTTTAGACCGTGCACATTCAGAGAACCAGAGTTACTGAAAGTGACTGCGCTCATGAGAACCGTGTGGATTCAACTCCCATTTGAGACAAACAGGCCACGGACAACGGCTTTACTCTCATCTTATCACTGAACTACTGAACATGAAGATAGTTTAAATGGTTTAAATGGGTGTGTGGCCGATGCAGCCCTGATTCCAAGCAGAGAAAACATGAGCCCCGGGAGACGGGAGGAAGCCATGAGGGAGGCGAGCATGAGACGAGCACCGGGAGACAGACCTGTGGGGACGAGAGCGAGAGGGGAAGGCGGTAGGTCTGTCCTGCTCATCCACTTCAGCAGACTGCTCCATTTTGGTGTAATATATGGCAAAGTCGGCGGAGAGTGAGTGAGCGCTGTCAGAGCCTGTAGCCGTCACAACGCGTTCATTAAAGAGCAACTAAACACCAAATCAAGGTGATACTGATAAACTGTCTCAATGGGTGTCTCATAGTGTTGTCCACTGGTCTCTGACATTATTCTGACATTATAGCGCAAACATGTGTAAAATCCTGTTGGCCTGAAAACGAATGGGTTGCGCCCCCTTCAGGGTAAACTCTGCTACTAAATTAGAATTTCCTGATTGGCTGGAGACGTATCCACGGCCTCCACAGAACGTCATAAGCCGCACCAGCTCCACACATCGTCATCAGGTGCTGCCAATTGTCCTGCCCCTGTACCTGTGGTTTATAACCAAGTCCCTCCCACGTAATCAGTCTGCTGTGATTGTGCCAATGCAAAGGCCCACACACTCACCCCCCGCATGTCACTCCCAAACTTCAGAGACCGCCTCTTTCGTGGCAATTTTTGACTTTGGTTTGTGGATGGGGAAAGGCTTTGGCACGCCCGTTTAGGTACTCTTTAATCAGCGAAAACTGTCCTGCCCACTACAGCTCATTTAATGCACCAGGTCTGGATCTGCTAGATCTCACAGGGCGCTCCTACTAAGTGCAAAAAGTTACGCTATAGTCTTTAGAAACACAAGGCCCCTTGGTTTTAATGTCAGAGTAAAAAGATGAAACCCACAATCTTTATTTTATGACCTTTTGTCGCCAGGGAGCCAGAGAGGTGGGAATCGAACCCAGGACCTTCTAGCTGTGAAGCATGAGCTCTAACCACTGTGCCAGCGTGCCGTCTGTATAGAATATATTACAATTTTAAAGTAGCTTGCCCAACACCGGTTACATCCAGGTAAAATGAACCTTTTTTCTGGTCAGGCCATGTGTTATGTGAATGTGTGGGAGTTAAACACGCTGTTTGAGAGGCCGGGAGGACGGAGCAAACCTGTGTCCACAGATAAAACCACACGGCGCTCGGGTCATGTCTCCTACAGTGTGAGCAGGTTCATGCGGTGTGAGCTGACGTTCGAAACTGCTCTGAAAATCGCACGGTGTCGGCCCAGCTTTAGTCCTGACTTTGGTCCATGAGCGTTGGTGCAGACCAGGGTCAGGCACCGCATTCACTGCACAAGCAAAGGCGATTATCGCAGACGTGTAACAGGGCTCACTTAAGGGGTGAGCACGGCCTAAATTACAAATAGGAACTGGGTCCAAACCATCAGGACAGAACCCTCACGTCGTGGTGAAGTTCATCCAGCGATGACTGGCCTGACACAAGTTTTAGAAACCACTGAAGAGGAAACTTTGTGAAACATCCAAGCACTTCAAATACTTTCTGCAGTAAATGTGGCCGTGTGCTGATCACGAACTGGGGCTGAGCCTTCGCTTCCAATACAAATGACTATTGTGTATTCTAAAATCATTGCAGGTGCTAAAGTTAGCAGCTAACGTCTTTAGCTTGAGTTTTATAAGTTATAAAAGTGTGAATATAGTTTAAGTTTAGTTTTAATCTTCTGTTTCTCTTCCTGACGTTTGACCTCAGAATAAAACGTTCTTAACATGAACTTGAGTGTTGTAAATGTTGCTAACGCTTAAGCTAACCCTGGTGTGAGTTGGTGATGAGTGCTTGTTTCATGACAAACTGTGGTCGTACTAAAAGAACTGGAGCTTTAAAAGGGAAACACAAAAATGGATTTAGGAAAACCACAGTAGTGATGTACAAACAGCTTCATGTTTTATATTAAATTAGGGTGACCAGATGTCCCAGTTTTGAGCCCTCTGTCCAATGTCCCAGTGGATTTCCACAAAACCATTGTTTTGTCCCAGTATTACACAAACTCTGTCCCATTTGTCACGTTTGTTTCACCAGTACTAAACCTAAAGCAGCATTTTTTTACTTGAAACTTACTGACTGGACAAGAGCTTAGCTTTTGTGGGCATGTCTCAAATAATTTACCATTTGAAATCGTCAGTGTTATAGTATTAAGGCCCCAAATCTAACATGTTAATGAGAAAATGCAGCAAGGTTAATAAATGCACAATCAGATACAGGCGGAGATTTCCCGGAAAAACAAAGAGCGGGAAAAACTATTTTAAAAACTACTGAATTATGAATATGTCTTTCTACTAAATAAAGGTATGGAGACGTGGTACGGAACACAACAGTTCAACAGCCCAAATTTGTACAACAGTGAATATGAACCATAATCCTAACGTTAGCTTTGTGCTAATGCTAACCGCTAGCTTTGAGTGCCAGTTTTTCACTTCTAGTGGACAATCTGTGGTGAGGAAACATTCATAAGGATTTATTTTCATGCACTAAAAATGTTCATAGTCCGGGAAACGTCTGAAAAGAGTGATAGGCCACGCCCCCTAGTGTGACAGAAATGTGTTTTCTTCAACTATCGGAACCTGTTCCCACAAATGCGTACATTTTGTTATCGTCAAATCCTGGACTGGATATAAATTGAACTTTCCATCCCCCAAACAAATGAATAATGAATCAAGTGCAATACTAACGTATGACAAGGTACATTTAGTCATTTTCATGGCATTTATTTAATTTCTGTGGGTTCTCCATCATTAATATCTTATAAGATGAAGTTTAGAGGCCACTGTATGTGTATCGGACCCACAAAAAGCAGAAACTTAACTTAATATGAGTAGACACTTTTATACACATTTAGACGCTAATTTGTATCTAAAGTAAAATATCCAAAGGTCTGTACATTTATTAATGATTTGTAACAAGGCTCTGACAGAACCTAAATGTGCTGATAACATCTGGATCATAATTTTGTGATGATTGATGGCTAATGCTAATGGTTACAGGAAAAATGCATCGAGCAGGCTAATGCTAATGGATGCTTAAAAGTTTCCCGGACGAGGCAACTGAAAACTGTCCACATACACGTTAGGATCAAACGCCGCTTCTCCTTTTTATTTCCATGATGTGTTGCCGTCCGTAGCTATGATCCACTGCTGGACATGCTTCTCGTTTCCAAAGTTTCCATAGCGACCGTATCACCTCATTACTGACTGATCCATTTTTGATCCATCCATTTGATTGATCCATCCACCTTTCAACATGGGTGAGAAAAGTCACTCCCATTGTGTCCCAGGTTTTAATGTGGGAAATCTGGTCACCCTATTTAAATACATGTGGCCTCTCCAGAGTTCTCTCAAGACGGACGGAGGGCTTCCAACGTGGAAACTACTGTGTGTTTGTGCATTCAAAAGAATGTAAATGCTCACATAAACTAACTTAAAACAGGCCACAGATGTTTTCCGTGAGGCTCCAGTTCTCATAGTTCACTCATGACGTCAGTGATGTAAAGGTTTGCAACACCACACACTGTTGGGCATTAGCTTATATTAAAATACTCTCATGAAATACATCTTACAGAGTCCACGATACTTTATCTTAAGGCTGATGTCTGTTGTAGAGTTGGATAAAGCACCTTCGTCTGTTTCCATAGTTGGGTCAGTGACGTTTTACGATTTTCAAATTCCCTAAAAGAATAAGAATGTACAAAGTCAGCTTTATAGCTTTTGTGCACATTAATGTGTATATTTTATTACTTATCAATGGTTGCCTTGCAAATATGTTAGTAAATAAGTTATACTGCATTTAACATAATGTCTTAAAAATGTCATTCGGTGTAACACAGCTTTTTGTTTCAAATACATTTAATTTGTACACACATTTAATATTATTTCAAGTAAGGCAACATGTAATGGAATACACTGAAGCTAATATTTTAAACACCAAATATGGAATAATTTCACTTTTTGACCTGATCCAACCTCATTGGTGAACGCAGGTGTTTCTTTTTACACAAAAATGATAAAACTCCTCGAAATTAGGTACAACTTCACCAAATATTCAGTTTTCTGTCTTTATTTATACTTTGGTCAAAAATGTATATTACTCTGGTGAAGGTTATAAGGAAACAGGATATGTGGTTAGTTTGTTAGGTTTAGGGAGGGACCTTTTGTTCAAGACATCCAGGCCATATATAAAAAGAAGCATCTCCAGACCATTATTTAAAAGGGGGCACGATGCAAGTTGCACTTTTATTGAGCTTTTTACCATGTTACAATGTTGTTCCCTCATCAAAAATAGACCTGGAGCTGTGTTTCGACCCACTCTCGCACCTTTGACTCATTAAAAAAAAATCTAAAGCACATCTTTATCTTATTCTTACAATATTGATATAAAACGGCTGAAACTACGAATCCAGTAGTTTCACTTCCTGGTTATTCAAAGAACTAACTCATCCCACCCTGCTTATCTTTACTCAGGGCAGTTTTATCCCCAATTAAAGACCGTCACATATAAACACAGAAAGCCTGTTGATGGACAAATGTGCAGACAGCGCAGATAATAAAAAATCTGGAAGCGATATCAAAATGACACTTCTGCCTTTTCTGGAGGAATTTTCTTACTAATACTTAATAACTTTTTGAGATGAAACAAATTACTAAAATGTGACTAAAACTTATAACATTTTCATCCAAAAGACTAGCCCATAAACAACACTGATCATACGGCTGAAAATCCTTTCATCATTCTGAATATCGTCTCCACTTTTGGACACCTTTATGAGACAGTCATGTGACCTTAGTTCATATGTGCTGAGAGAGAAGACGCTGGACTTTGATCCAGTTTTTGTTTCACGTGGATAAGTCCAACCGTTACAGAGATATTAACCATAAAGTCCCGTTACTATAGTTACCACAGGATTCTTAGCTGCACCGACTCCATTTTAAATTTTACATTTGCATTGTTTTCCACTCATATTCAGTCACTGATCCTTAAAGCCCGACAGCGTGTGGTGATTGCCGTCTTTTCTTTCCCGTCCTCCCCGTGCATTAACCCCGCCTCTCCCCTTCTCTGATTGGTCTGTTGGCAGCTGGAGGAGGAGCGACATGCGGCCCGGCCCAACCAGCTGCGGCGCCTGGCGTCCTACGTCTTCTCCTCCTCGACGCTGGAGACGGAGCAGTACCCGCACGCCGGCACCAGCGGCTTCATCCAGAGGAGCCGGTCTGCGGAGAGCAGCCCCGCCCACCTCACCAACGCCGCCACCGCCTCGTCCTCGCGCAGACGCCACGCCGGCACCTTACCCGCGCCCGGCAGCCCGCGCCACAGACACTCCGTGCTCAACGCGTCCCGCTCGCAGCTGCAGCAGATGTTAGCCAAACTGATGAACAAGAACAACAGCTAATGCGAGGAGCGACGGCGGGCGCGCAAACGAAAGCAGATGACTTTGAGACAGGGATTAAGCAAAGGCGCGGCGGGAAAAACGCGGAAAACCAAAACACATTCTCACAAACAAACACGTCGCTCGCACACATCGACCATAACATTAAGCAGGAAACCAGCTGCGTGTGGAGGGAATGTGTCACTGTCCCAACACGATCAGCCAGATTCACTTTTTCAACTTTAGCGTCTGCTCATCAAAGTAGTTGCTGAGCAGTTTGTACCGTGCATGGAGAAAGACAACAATAGGTTGTGTTCACCTTCTAGAATGTGAAGTGATAATGTCAGGTGGAGCAGGTCTAGGTCTAGCCTATTGACTTGTTTTTCCTGGATTTTGTTTGTTTTGCGTCAAAGACAGAACAAGGAACTGTACTGAGCGAGTTCCAACTAGGGCATTAACCACTACAGATTTTTAAAAGTCAACGTATTTGTGAAAATAGTCAAAGTGAACTAGTCGTGTGATGACGTCATCATATTAACAGCAGAGGAATAACGCCTCATTTACATAGAGTACTTTAAATCCACATCCAAATCAGTTATGTAATAAAGTCAGCTCACACATAGACGCCGATTTACGTTCTTCCCAGTGGGTGCCCAGTCAAAAAAAAAAAAAAAACAGAAAAGGGAGGGTCAGAATTGAACTCACAAACTCGTGGTCATGCGCCGGTGCTCTACCTATGGAGCTAAACGAGCAGAGTAAAGGACCACTGCTGCACGTAGGCTATATCAATGTTATGGACCGCCCTGCACTCGTATGTTCGCAGAGAAAAGGGAGTAGCGGCCTTACAGGTTAGGCTATATATATTGAATCATTTTGTAATAAGGCAAATTCACCTGGGTGCTCAAAGATTATAGTGGATTCTCCAGCCCCGCAGCACCCATGGGATCGGTGCCTATGGGCTCACATGTAAGCAAGCAATGCAGCTTATTTTCTAAGTTACTGTACAATATAGTGGCTTATTTCCATTTCCTAGGTTTTAACTTAATGAGCTTTCGGTCCCGGAGTGTTAGATCGTAGTTGATTCCATGCGAATGAGTCCATGCGAGAGAAAAGTTAAAAGCCGCGGTAGTTGTCGTCTAGTCTGTTAATTCCCTATAGTTCCAACACGAGCCATTGCCACTGCAGAGCGCTCCAGGTGAATCAGAAGTACTAGAACTGAGGCACCACGAAGAATGTTTTTAAGATACACTTATGCAGAATATGTCCACGTTAGTAACTATTTTTGGGTCACAGTGCTTTGAGACACTGATGAGCACTTCCCAATACTGTTCCTCAACCCACTGCTGCTGCCTGTCGTAATGTTATGGCTGATGACTCACACACAGTAAACACACACTGGGCGTTTATGCAGAGGCTGGTGAAAAGAAGGACTGGGCAAAACTATCTCTAAATGTCAGCGCTGGAAGGATAATGTCTCTCCATGATCCCAAATGAGACGTGGAGAAAGATCTGTGCAGGTTACAACAGGTTGCGTTGACGGCTTTCTAGAACGTCATGTGATCATTTGAGTTGGAGCAGAGATATTAACCATAAACAGAGTCTGAAATTCAGCATTTATGACCGTTACCATAGTTACCACAATAGAAATCTTAGCTGCACCGACTCAGAAATCACAGAAACGCCTTGAGCTCTGAGCCTGTCCCTTCAAATATCTATTAGCAAAACGCCTTCCCGGACCCTTTTGAATTGAGCGTTCTCTCCCCCATACAAATGAACAGAGCCAGTTCCTACACAAGTCCATTTACGAAATGTATATAATACATCATTTCTTTATCACTAACATCTTATAAGATGATGTTTAGTGGCCACTGGATGTCAATACGACTCATAAAAAGTAGAAACTGAATTTGATTTAGCATTTAGCCCAGTGGCCACCTTTAGATGCTAATTCGTAGCTAAAGTAAAATCTCCAAAGGTTTGAACATTCAGGAATGATTTAACAAGGCTTTGACCTAAATGTGGTCGATGGTTGACAACAGCTGAAAACATCTGGATCATTCATAATTCGTGATGTTTGAAGCTAACGGCTATAGGAGGGTTAGTTAAGTGATGATGTCATCGCTCTACTTCCAGGTCTTTGGCTGATTTTAACCCGCTGTAGAGCCGACTACAGGATCTACTCACTGTAGTGTCCAAAACTCCAGTATTTTACCTTTTAAAATCTCCATTAGTTTATTAATGCTGCAAATCCCATGATGCTCAGCGATGTGACATCACAGTCCTGAACTCTATTGGAAAATACAATGAACGTGCTAATGCTAACAAGTATTGGAAATTACACTAAACAGGCTAATGCTTACGACTATAGGAATTAACACTAAACAGGCTACTGAACGCTGAAAGGTTTCCCGGACTAGCCAACTTGCTAACTTCCTCTATATCTCTATGACGGCACCAACTCAAGTTTAGATTAAAGGCTGTTTACGATGTTGTGAAGTCAAGTCAAGTCGTCCTTTTTCAAAGACGATCAAACATTATCGTCTCGGCTGCGTTTGTCAAAACCCAGCTCTGCATAAACGTCCCACACTGTCCACCCACGAGTCCGCACCGTCCCGAACGGCGAGGATCCGCAGAAGAAGAGAAACGAGGAACTATTTCATGCAATAAACTCAGAAAAAAGCTTGAAGTCGCACGCGCCGCAAAAGCGAAAACTCGACGTGACTCGGACCGGGACGAGCCGCGGCGTTTCGAAGAGACTGTTACGAAAACGCGTGAAGTCTGTTTTTTTACTTTTCAGTTGAGCGGGAGAGGCGGCGGAAAAATGCTTTGAGGAATGCAGGTCGTCCTCAATAAAAACAACAAAACTGTTCAGAAATCTGAGTCCGACCCCGAGATCGTCAGAGCAATACGCGTTTTCACGGCGTCTCCCCAAACGCATCGCTTCTTTGGCCATGAGGACGCTGGGACGTGAGGACGGAGGGGGAAGTACGGTGGCCTGGAAGGAGCACAAACCGGGGGGAAAAGCAAAAACATGAGATTCATATAGTGTTATTTTTTAAAAGTGCATTTATAAACATTATCTCACATTAATGTAAAGCTTATTATGGAAGTGTTTATCGCAAAAGGTTATTTCGCTCGGGTTGGCGGAGATGTTTATTGGTTCTGGCGTGTCGTTGGGCAAGTGAACGAGTGATTACCACACAATTAATATACATTTACTATGAAAATTATAATATATACAGAAGTTTAACACAGCAAGAATAGATATATATAAGTTCCAATGACTCAAAGGATTAAGTAGAACATCTGTCAGTGGAATAAGTATTTTTGCACTTAAGGCGAGACGCTGCAGGTGAAAACAAAGATTTTCCTAATGTCAGATTCTCTCTTTACGATGTTTATTCTCTGAGATTTATCCAGGAAGTGACTCCAACATGTCTGTGTGTCTCCCTGGTCTTTTCCACACCTCTTCATTCACAAATACTGACATGTTCTGTATCCACATGTAGCACGAAAGGCTACACGAAATATACACGGGGCGGATGTGGGAATAAACTTTAAACACTCTTTAACAACATCCGCACTTTAGTCGCTCCATAAGACTCCACAGTTTTTCATGATCTAATAATTACTGCTTGATTCATTGAGCTTTGAACCCAAAAAACAAGGAGACATTGGAATTTTGACTTATATATCAACAAAAAAACAACAACACACATTTAAACCTGGCTCTATCAATTATTTAGACCTTGTCACTGAAAATACAGGCAATTTTGGCATTTTTTGTATCCATAAAATGCTGTATTTTATATGAAAGTATAAAATGCATGGAAACTTGCAATACACTTTTTCCTCATAATCATGTCAGTGATGTTCAGCAAAGTTTCAAATCGATATCTCTACATTATTTTCCTTTCTATTCACCTGCAGTGTCTCAGAAGTAAATTGAAAATAATATGATCAAATTTTAAGTGCAGTTTTGAATTAAAATCTGTCTCAAAAGGTTGACCCCTTTTTGTTGCATATTGACAGTTTGGGTCGTCTAATCTATACACAACATCGACACATCATAAAACAACATAGACTGCACTCATCAGGCTTATTTTAGACACATACATTACCGCTTTCACGACATGATCTAGAATAATTTCTCCATAAAAACACATTAGGTCAGGTATAGAGCCTTTAATTGCAAAAAATGCTTGTTCCACTGGCGTCTACTCTACACTTTTCGCAGTGAGTAAATTGTAAAGAGCGGTGTTTCTATAACAGGACTAGACTCTTTCATTCTTTCTCTTTCATTACGTCGTTTAATTTCATTGTTAAAACCCAACAAGTCACTGCAAAACTGGTTCATTTACCAAGTCTGTAAACCTAACTTTAGAACTATGAATCTCTTGGCACAAACACATCGGAAGTCCATGAAATCTATTGATCAGCTGATTTTATTTGATCACTAACACAAGGTCCATAGTGACACAGGGAGCTGATGAAAATATAAAATGTGAAAAGCTTTTTTTAGTCATTTACGTTGCATTAGCTGCTTCAGACGGATCAATGTGTCGATAATAGTTCAGAGCAATATATATAAAGGAACCTCACTTTCCATTTCTTCATCTTAAACACTTTAATGAATCCGTTTTCAGCGTGTGGGCTTTAAACTTCTCGACACATGTGCTTTTCATGTTTCACTCTGATTTAAACAAAACCAAGTCTTCCAGAACTGTGAGTGGTTTGTTTTTGCACATGACGGCTTTATGTAGAAGTTGGGGAGATTCGCTGTCAGTCACGTTTGTCTTTGGATTATCGCACAATGAGTTCTTGTAAATGTGAAAACGAGAGAAGAGAGAAGATTGTGACGTGTTTAAGGTCGGATTTAAGGAACACGCACAGGAGCGATCATATATTTTTAATTAGAATCTTCTTTTTTATTTTATTTTGTACATTTATATTTTTATTTATTTAATACGATTCCATATATTTAAATTTTGCAAATGATTTCATTCAGAATAATATTTTTAAACGCTTTAAGTTAAAGTATCTCTGTCAGTGCATTAGCCTTTTTATACTCTTATTCAGTCGAGACTCTGCAGGTGAAAACATGGATTTTTAATTTTCAGATTTATTCAGGAAGTGACTCCAACATGGCTCCATGGTCTTTCCCACGCTTATTCATTCACAAATACTGACATGTTTGGTATCCACGTGTAGCAGGAAAGGCTGTGACCGAGATGACGCTGTAATCCAAATATGGTCATTTCCTTTGTGGGAGACAGTTTGGAGAAGTTTGAAACAGTTTGGAAAATTTAGGAAAGTTTGGGAATTTGTTTTTATTTTTTGAAATTTAGTTGGAAATGTGTGGACATTTTGGAACATTTCCTCCAACATGTCTGTGTCACTACATTTATTTATTTTTTGTTACGTTTTTGAAAATTTCTGAAAAATGTTGGACATTTTTAGATTTTTTTTTTATTTGTTGGAAATTTTGGGAAATTTTTAACATTTCCTCCAACATGTCTGTTACCTGGTCTTTCCCACGCTTATTCATTCACAAATACTGACATGTTTGGTATCCACGTGTAGCAGGAAAGGCTGTGACCGAGATGACGCTGTAATCCAAATATGGTCATTTCCTTTGTGGGAGACAGCAGCGGCTAAAGACGGGAGAAATATACACAGGGCGCATGTGCAGACAAAGGGACTAAACTTTAAACACTCTTTTACAACATCTGCACTTTAGTCGCTCCATAAGACTCCACACTTTACAGGCTCCACTCAACCACATTTGGAAGGGTTTTCACAGATCTAATTCCTAGCTCTTCACAAATAACTAGTTCATTCAAAAACATTGAATTTTTTGTTCCTATTCACCTGCAGTGTCTCGCCTTAAGTTATTTTTGTTGTTATTTCATGTCTTTGTGAGAGATTGTCTTTAACTCATGGAAAAGGCCGACGTACCGCCGGTAGTGTCGGTACCGCGGGTTGAAACCCTCTGATCTAAATGTTGGTTATCGATGTTTGTTGGTGTTTGTGTAGAACCGACGGAGACGACAAACGTTTTGACCAAGGGCTAAGGTCGTAAATGTAAATGAGATGTTCGTAACGGTGTTTGTGTCCAGAGAATAGAGCTTCTGAAAGGAAATGAAACGAGAAAACTGTAGAGGACTTTCTTTTGTGACGCGTCGATGTGCTGTGAGGTGTTTTTACTTTTGATATGTTATTTGCTACACTAAAAACAACATTAACACTACTCTAAGAAAGGCTAAACGCACTCACTCAGAGCTGACTGGATTCAAAGACAAGTAAATCAGAGAAAGGTTTTCCCAGTAAACTCACATTAAGTTACATTGTTTATACACTACTCAAATGGATCTTTCTCACAGTGAGGATGGGCAGATCGACACCATATAATATATTTCCCGACCTTTTTTGACTCATGTACCCGCTTGAGTCATGAATTTACCTCTTATCTCCAGCAACCCAATATATTCTCACCTAATGATCCACTAAACCCAGATTGTTCAGTGTTTAGTTGGGTGTTGTGCTCACGTGGAAGTTCAGGTCGTCAGCTGAGCTTATAGACCTGATCAACTGCAGCAGCACAAGCTCAGAACAGTTACATCCAGGTACAGGACACTTGTTAGGTGAGGCAGTGTAGCCTGGATACTGTGATATGTTGATGGGAGCAACATCCGGGAACTTCTGCTGAGTTGGCGCCTCCTTTGTGTGAAAACAAGAGCTAAAAATGACATTAGTGTGTGTGTGGGAAAGGGATCATTTCTCGTTCTGGGTAAAATATTCCAAGCCAGTGTCAGAACCACAGGAAAATGGCCGTCCTTGATTACGGACACATCAGTTCACTGTCAGAAGACGATTGGGAGCTATTTTATATTATATGGAAAAACACATGAGTGAGGTTATCCATTGCTCCTCTCTGTCAGGGCTCATTATTAGGGAAACAGCTCCCCCGGTGGCCATGTATCATGCCCTTTGTGACGTTTTTAATCAGTAAATATATGTGGGTTTTAAACACAAATCAACGTTAGCATTGGCAGCTAGTAGGTTAGCTGCTGAATGAACCATGAATATTTTGCTCTCATAAGATACAAAACTACATCGTAGCCTGCGTACGTTTAACCCTTCTGTACCACCCAAAGGGGGCGCTAACCTCCTCAGGGACGTAGATCCTGCTCCCATCGGATTACAAAAAAGATCTCGATCGCCCATCCCCACTTCACAGGCGCAGAATACAGGAAACACAACACACTAAATACATGAATACAGTAGTCAGAGAAAGATATCTGTTAATGGTTGTGAAATATACATATATATATACACACACACACATTATCTATATACATATTTAAACAAGTGGGTCACATTAGCCATAAAAGACCAAACCTGATTCAGTGAAACTAAAACCAAGACTTAACAGACTTTGGTCGGATTTCAAATAAACACATTTATCAGTTTTATCCATAAACTCATCCAGCGTTCCTGAGTTTGGCCACTGAACGTCCGCTAGTAGCCGTTACCCGTTAGCTGTCGCCGTTAGCTGTTAGCGCTGGTGGGCGTTTGAAGCTCCTTACTGTTGTTTTTTCTTAAAGGGCTACATTACAATATGCACCACACGCCGCTCACTTCGAGTCCATTTCCACGCTGCTTTTGGACAAACTAATTCACCGAGAATGTACCACGAGCTGCTAAACTTTTTACTTTGCACACTTTGTTTACACTCGCCGACGGTTGCAGCTTCAGATGGAAAAGGAGAATGTTTCCGCGCAGGCTGTGTCCTCAGTCCCCCGGTGTCCGCGTAGAGACGACTGAGGCAATCGTGTTCCAGTTGTTCCCAGAAGTCGGACTTTTAAATGAAACACTCTCCCAAGTGACCTTTCACAAAACCCCGCCCCATAACGGTCATGGTCCAATCATATCTCATAGCAACCGTTGCTATCAGACATTCAATCAAGTTGTTTTGTATAGCCCAATATCACAACAGGGATGCACCACACATTAGAACAATGAAACTAAACAAACGATGCAATGTTAAGGCAAATGTAGTGTCCAACAGAGGCAATGTCCAAATAAGGATGGAAACGAGCCTCAGGGGCGTCCACTTAGACTCTCCTAAAACTCCAAATCCGTGGAAGAACGTCCAGTCCTTGATGGATCTTCAGTACTTGTTGTCCTGTCCCTGTTGTCCTCTGCGATACTAATGTCCGGTGGGTCAGTTATCACTGGACCAGAGCTCCTCCCATAGAAACTAATTCTTCCATTTCAAAGCTGATAAACGAGCTGAAACCACCAACTGCTGACTCTTGAGCCAAGGTCAGACTTGTTTACCGTTTGCCAGGAGTTCCATCGTCACATAAAGCTGTTTCTGCTGCTGGAATATCTGCACATTTTCTTCTCAAGTGCTGCGCTAAGAGCCGTGTGCTCGGGCATCAGTGAGCCGCTTCCCAGATGCAAGCCAGCTCATTTAACAAAAACGCTCACATTTCATCAATACCAGACTAACTAAAGAAGAGAACTGGCCCGGTAAAGCCAGAGCAGGACTAGGCCAAACGATTGTGCTGTTGGATTAAAGGAGCTCCAGCGATATTTTCCATTTCCCATGAGGTCGGTGCTTTAGCCTCGACAGTTGTAGCCCTTTCGTTGCATATTTTGAATATATTCCTCCACTGCACATCAAACCCATTTAGCCTCGATATGGAGGAGATCGTGCTGGTATTGCACCAAAAGGACCATTACTTCTTGCCTGATCTAGCTAACAGTTGCCAAAGGGGCGGGGCTTTTGCGAAAGGTCTTAGCTTCTCGGCCGACACATGAACACTGTAAGTTCTGTATGGCTTTGCGTAGGACCAGGGGGCGGTAATGGACACAGCCGGTTTGACTGTTCAATGATCAAAACTGTTACTTTACTGCGACGCCAAACGTTTTGAAACACCACGTCCGACTGGAAACGCCTGTGATCCTTCTGTAAATATATAAATACATACCATAGCACTAAAAGACTGGTCACTGCAGAGAGATATTGGACCTGAAACACTTGTGGAAGACAATAGGAGCTAAGTGGGAACAATGCAACTTTACTGGCCTCTTCTCGGCTTTGATTGGGATTTTCTCAACAGCGCTCTAACGTAATATGACGAAAGTTTGGTTGGCCAAGTAAAACCATTGTTAGATTGTTTTGCGATTAACCGGTTGGTAATAGTTGTTTATCGGGACAATTTGTGGGCGCTCTCATTCTTAGATTCTTACTGTCACTCCGGGCTGTAGATTGGAGCAACATCCGGACACTTTTGCCGAGTCCCGTGCCAGCTCTGGGTGAAATGAAACATGCTTTCAACTTTACTCTTTCTGGGGATGAAATATTCACTCACAAACCCATCAGTTTACTGTCAGGAGACGACTGGGAACCATTTTATTTTGATGGAAACGATAAGAGCCTGTTTATTGATTGCAACTCTCTGTCAGGGCTCATTATTGGGGAACAGCTCCGCCTGGTGGCCATGTATCAGCCCCTTTGTGACTTCTTTAATCAGTAAATCTTCAGCCTGATTAAACGTGCTCAGGTTAAGGCCTCATTTATGATTCAGCGAGTCTCAAACACACATTAATGTTAACGACAGCAGCAGTAGATTAGCTGCTGAATGAACCGCGGAAATTTGGCTCAAACGATCTCAGAACTGCAGCTGTAATAACATTAGTCACATTTCGACAGGAGCGGACCAGGATGGGCCGGAGCGTTTTGCGGGTGTTTCGACAGCCAAAAGTGAACCGCTCTGCACATAAGGGCTTTCATCCCCGGGTCTGGAGCGGTTTGCTGTTGGACCGGTTTAGCGGAAAAGACGCAACGTTATGATTTAGACAATGGAGAATGCACATGAATGCACTGGAGAAACAAACATTTGTCTTATTTAGCCAAGTGCTTAACTGTTTTGGTGATAAGCGTCGTATTCTGAGAGAACTTAATGTTGAGCTAGTTCATTAGCAACAGCTGTTTCTGGTCTGGGACTCCTTTGAGACGATGCATCTCTTGTTTGAAAACATTTACAAAGCATCTACCACTTGTAAATCCACTGCTTTACCTCATGTGTTGTTAAAATGTAGTACAAAAGGCATAGACTCGAAATTAATATAAAAAAAACAAAAAAAACATGGACATAAGCATTAAGTAGTTCTCACGCTGCATTAACCGCATGAATGTAGCCCCACAGTGCCTCCTTTTGGACAATTCCAAACTGCTCCAGGCCAATTTCTTCTAAAGGCACGTGAAATGCTCCTGTTGAAATGCGACTATTATAAACCAACAAAAGACTTGGTTCCACATTAATGTGACAGTTCCTAAGTGTTAACGTCTTCTCTGTGAATGATCTGAAGCAACACATCACTTCATTTGCCTCTCCAGATTCCACAGATGAATACAACTCATGAAACGTTTTTCTTAGTCGATCTCTGCCCAGTCATTTCACTAGACTAAGGCTTCTTCTAACCATCTCAGTGACGTAGACATTGCTCCCGGGTATATTAACCCATTCAGTTCCTAAATTATTGCGGGTGCTTTCTGTGCGTGTTCTCATTGATTTAAGGGAGACTCCGCCTTAACCCAAAGCATGTACAATAGGACGAGGAAGGTCGTAAGTTGCATTGTTCTCCTGCGTTTCATCACAGACGTCTTTTCCACACATTTGCAGACACGGAATCCACTTCATCTCTGCTTGTACAAACATAGTCATGAATAATCCCGGTTGCTTGACGGCGTTTTTGACACGGCAATGTTCTGGAATCAAACCTTTTCTGTTCCAAACTCTTCAAAACCCATCGGATCGAATGCCACGTTCACGGATTTCGTTGATTTGCGATTTGTACATTGTTCTCCTGTATATATCCGAGCGTCCCGTGTAAATCCAATGCAATAAGGACAGGGTTTTATTCTCCGGAGCGTCGCTTTCTCACTTGTAAAATACACGCGAGCCTTTCTTTTTGTACCGCATCCCCAGGCTGTACAGACGCCGCTTGTATGATTTCGGAGCATGTACTTAGGACTCTTTTTGTAAACACGCAGCGATACACGTTGTACAGAAGCGCAGAGAGCCATGGATAGGTTTGCAGTTCGCGCCGAATCGCATGTTTGTACAGGCCGTTTGTGAATACTTTACCAAGGGAAAACACTTGAAGACATCTGACTGCGTGCTGTCGAAAAATAACAACTGCAATGCATTTTTGTGCCTTTTATATCAATGTATGTATCTAGACAATCTTTAAGAAGCTTGTGTACAACCAAACTACGGTCAAATAAACACATTTGGGGAAAATACGATGTCCGTGTTCGCCTGGTTCTTGGTTCAGACGATTCCTCACTCACGAAGTATGTGTTCGGTCAATGTCGAGGTGTTCGTGCGCAAAGACGGGAGAGAGTGCGGAAGTTGGGGCAAATGTTGGGTCAATACTTCTATAGCCAGGACTGTAGAAGTATTTGCGGGACAGGGGAGTCACAGTCTAAAAGCATCGTGAAGCAGAATTTAAAAATCCTAGTCCAAGCAGTGGAAAAGAGAAACGTTGAGCTTGAGTATCACCTGCAGCAAAATGGATTTCCTTCGGGACAATAGTGACCAATCTCGTGGCGATCCAGTTTGCCGCACAAGGTAAGGTTGGACAGGCCACGAACAGAGAACGACAGCCACATCTCTACAGTGTTGTTTTTGTCCACGAAAACTAGAACGATATCATTACATTGACACACTTTTTAAAGTGATGACAAAGTGACGGTGACAAACTAAAAATAGCTCTTTGACTCAAACATGACGAGACATTTACGAGTTTACGTTGACGAGACATAAACTGGAGAAAGAGCTGGAGGCGTTGTCTCTCCCCGCGCTCCAGTCTGCGCCTATAGCTCCCTGGTCTGAGCGACTGACCGAGATCAAACTGGGACTTTATCTTTTCTCAGAACAGGATCTTTTTTCCCCCAGTCAAAAACCATATGACCGCAGAAGCATGTTGATGAACGAATGTGCAGACGATGATCAGAGGATGAGGAGAGTGGCCACTTTCGGGAAAAGTCATGTTCACGATGAGGTCACTTCTGCCTTTAGTGGAGTAATCCATCAAAAGAAGAGTACGACCCTCAATTTTCATCCCCATTTCCAAAACTTATTTCAATACTTATCTAAATTATTTAGTTGAAATACTAATACTTAATTACATTTTGTAATTAAGCTAACTAAAACTTGACTAAAACCTTTTTGAGTTTTCATCTGACTAAAACTATCCCTTTCTCTCTCTCGCAGTGCCATATCATGTGACATAGGCGACCATAGAATGCCAATTGTCTCAACATCTTAATGCCGTCCATTTCAGTCCGAATCTGCTTCAGGAGTTTTCTCTGTTGGCCGATCACGACTAAAATGTGACTAAAAGGAAAAGCATTTTCATCCAAACGACTAAGACTGCTCTGTCAGTCTGTCCCAGGGCGGGACAGACTGACAGAAGCTGCTAAAACACAAATTAACAAAGGTCCAAAGTTGTGGAACTCATCACCTACAGAACTTAAGATCATGTCAGAGTTTCAAATGTTCACTTCTAGGATTAAGTCTTGGCTGTAAACAACCAAAGCCTTTGTAAACAGCTCTGACTGGGTTGTACTGTTTGTGTTACTGTATTACTGTATTTTACTATTGTTTATTGTGTAGAAAGGCCCAACCAGGGCAGGAGCTGAGAATTAGCACTAGCTCTTTAAGAATCAGCTGAAAACCAGAATTGAAACTATGTCCGTCGATAATAAATAAGTAAATCAGAACAAAAGGTTTGAGAATCTTGTTAACAACTAAAGCAAACATAGCGTTCACCGACAGCCTAAAGATTCCCTGGTCTTGTCAGTTCTTCTTTCCTCAGGTGTCTGTGTACGATGGCGTCAGAATGAGTGCCTGTGATTATGAGTTTGAGTCTCGTGCGTTCATTGACTGTTCGCACCAAATAAAGTAACCTTTGTAATCTCTTTGGTGCCTAACCATGTCTCTCTCCGGTCCAGGCGGCGGTGATGTCCCCCACGGAGAAGCCCCCGTCCCCCACGTCCCCCGACTACCGCACCAAAGGCCGCGACGACGAGAAGCAGCACTTCCACATCCTGCCCCAGCTCCAGGCCCAGCGCGCAGACTTCCTCACCGTGATGCTCACCGGGACGTTACCCCCGCGACGTAGCTTCGCCACGCCGGACACAGTGGCCGTCGCGGAGGAGGCTCCGGGCCCGCGGGACGACGACGTCACCAAGAGCGAGTCCAACAGCGAGGCCAGTCAGAAGAGCACGGAGCGCAGCCAGGAGGCGGCGCACTCCACGCTCATGGCCGAGGACCAGAGGGGACACAAGGTGCTGTTATGTTTGTTTTGTTACTTTGTTAGTGTAGCTCAGAGATGGACAGGTTGTTTTTGTGGCCTAAAGCGATAACAAACTCCTACAGAGTGAAATGATCCAACTGAAGTCTCGCAAAAAACCCATCCCTTAGTTACTGTTGGTCGCTGATGTAGTTTCACACATAACGGGGTAGAAGTGCGTGTACAGACTCGTTTATGCTCTCTGTTCCAAACACGTACAGATGTAGCTTTCTGTCCGTCTCCTGTGTGATTCTGTCCGTGCTCCGTCAGACGCTTTGTTAACCAGAGTCATAGCAACAGAGCAGTACATGAGCTAACCTCTGGGGGGGGCACTACTGCATGCACACAAATCAACAGGTGAAGCAGAACAAACGGCTAAACAAGTGATTTGAACCATTTGCAAAAGAACCACCACTGTATTACCCCATTTTCTTGGCTAATCTACAGTAAGTGTGGTGTAAAAAAACATTGCGGGCGGCGCCATATTGTTTTGGTCCCAGCTCTTCAGCTCCTGTTTGGGGACATTTCCCAGCGCCCTCTGGTGGTAACTTTCAATAACACATTGAACATTATAACTGTGTGGAAGCATAAATACAGTTACAGTAACTATTCTTGAAATGCATTCACATACGAAATGGAGGTTAAACGGGCTGAAATGTGCAGTGGAGGAAATATATTATAAATACTCAACGAATGGGACGCTACAACTATCGACTACTGATTAAGTTCTCTTCGTACGTTTGTCTAGTGTTGATCAAATATGAGCGTTATAAGCCCAATGCCCATCTCGACTGCGCATGCGTGAGTCAATCAGGCTCCTAATTTCGGCTACCAAACAAACCACTCCGCCATTGAAATGTGTGAGCGAGTTCAGGTAGCGGAGCGTGAACACTGAAGTATAT
Organism: Neogobius melanostomus; assembly: GCA_007210695.1. Taxonomy (NCBI): domain Eukaryota; kingdom Metazoa; phylum Chordata; class Actinopteri; order Gobiiformes; family Gobiidae; genus Neogobius; species Neogobius melanostomus. Next base: position 41,472 of record VHKM01000937.1, on the reverse strand, counting down.
TGAGCCATAACCGTGAACTATAAGGCTTACGGGCATTGGTTTACAGACTATACGTCTCAAGTGTCATTTCTTGCAAATATTTAAGTTGTCAATATCTTGAAAGCGAGGGAAAAGTCAGGGCGGCGGCTCCGTAAGCAGGAGCGGACCATCGTGGACAGGGGAACGACAGGACCTGGGATCAGCCCGACACAGACACCCTCACTTTTTAAATCATTTGAATTCGTCTTGTAATCACAGGGAAAAGTTCCAAAATGGTGTTGATGTTAAATATAGTGGGTACATTTCCGTCTGTCAAATTAGCGACCGATTAGCTCTGTTGTTCCATCAGATCACTCGTAAAAAAAATTAAAATAAAGTACATTTAGATGGCAGAGCCTATGTGTGTATGTGGATCTCTCTGGTCACAATTAAGAAAAAGACTGTCTACTGTCCACCTCCTTATTGACAAAAAAGAGGATTCTATGTTTTTATTTCTCATTTCAGTTTAAATGTTGTGAATATCGGCGACATGAGGCCACAGTTTCAGAGCCTGGACTTTGTCCAACAGTCGCCTTCAAGGGTCAGAAATGTTTTTCTCACATAGTTATTCCATAGTTATTCCAACTATATGAACAAGGACTGGTCGTCACTTTTGAAGCATCTCTTCGTATGAATGGCAGTTTGGTTTCTGTCTATCTCCGTACGCAGCCCTGGTTGTAAAAATAGACTTTAAGCTAATATTGTAACAGGCTCCATGGCGACGACAAAAACGCTTTAAATCATCAACTTTCCAGCGGTTAAAACGCTCCAAATCAGAGCTTTCTTCATTGCTTTACGCTAACTATCATTATTGTTTGGTAGCCAAAAGACATTCCATTACCCATAATGCAACGGGCGAGCCGAGATGGGCATTCGGCTTATTGTTAAGTTAGCTGCTTTGTAAACCTACAGGAGCAGAGTGCATGTCTGACTTCTGAAAGTTACAACTTCCTCATTCTTACGACCTGTGACCACTGTGCCCTACGCCCAAGAGTAACTTTTAAGGCCAGATTTAACATGAGAAGTGCCGGAACTGGCCATTGGCTGCAGTCGAGGAGATGACAAGGGACAGCCGTCTGCTCGGACAACAGCTCATGGATGAGACCTGGCTATGACTGCAGTGGCTCTGTCTCCCCCGCGGTTGTTGGTCTTAATCAGCGAGGTAACATATTAATCATGATTCTCCAGCCACGATGTCCCGTGTGCTGCCAGTGATGAAAAAACTAAACCACCCACGGCTGAAATATCAAGACTCAAGAGCAACTAAACACTTCCAAGTAAACATGCAGATATTCCAGCGACAGAAACAGCAACGACAGCTCATAAAACTCAATGCAAAATGACAAGGTAAACACGTTTGACCTTGGCTTACAGATTAGTAGACACCGCTACTGTTGTGTTTCTGGCTTTGAGACAGAAAATCATGCAGCACTTCACTATTTTCAGGAGATCCAGAGAATGACAGATAGCAACTGTTGCTAGGAGGAACGGTTTTGATGCGGGGTTTTGCAAAAGGTCAATTATGTAGTGTAAAAAGTTATTTGTTGTTAAAATAAAGTCTGTGCAAAGGTTTTTAAATTAAACATGTGGATGTTACCCTTTTCTTTCCTGTTTGGTGTGATCTGATGTGGAAAAGTGGAGTGGATTGATAACTCCTGAAGGATTCACTGCCGCAGCTTCATATCAGAATAGACACTTTCATTAGACGCACATGAACATCCTGGAGTTTTCATAGGTAGAAAATGAAGCATTACTGTGGCTTGTGTCTTGTCCAGGTTTCTGCCGCTGAAAACGACCAGGACCTAGAGGACGCCTCGAAAACGCTGGTGCTGTTCTCCCCGGGCGACACGCGCAAGTCGCCCTCAGGCGGTGACGCGGGTCTGGAGCCGGAGCTGGCCACGGCGTTCGCCCTGACGCCCCGGAACGAGCGGCCGCCGGTGGGGGAGACGCTGCAGCTGGAGCCCCAGGACACCGGCCGCCTGTCGCCCGCTCTGAGGTCCGACCTGAGGCCCTCCACGCCCATCGCCCCGGCCTCCCCGCCCTTCACCAAGGTGGAGCGCACCTTCATCCACATCGCAGAGACCTCGCACCTCAATGTCATGTCTTCCAACGGGCATCCGGCCAAAGACCCCGAGCTCATGGCCGCGCTGAGCCAGCTGGTAGACGAGGACAGGAACCAGGCGGGAGACGAGGGCCAGGCGGGAGACGAGGACCAGGCGGGAGACGAGGACCAGGCGGGAGACGAGGACCAGGCGGGAGACGAGGACCAGGCGGGAGACGAGGACCAGGCGGGAGACGAGGGCGTGGCCAGGTTTGAAGAGACTCCAGCAGAGAATGGATTGACTCTAGAGGTCCACACCACCTCCCCAGTCCTGGACAAAGTAGAGCCACAGGTAAGAGAGAGTTATTTATTGACTCGTCTTGGAGCTTTGTTGGTTCAAATCCAAAGCTTGACAGGTGTGAGGACCTGAACTACAGTACGATACATGAAAAACACTCACATGTCATCATTTGGGATTGCAACACCTGTTCCTTTTACTAACTCTGTCCTTCCCTGGACACTCTTTGAAACGCAGGAGCCGACACGGCCGGAGGAAGCGCCGGCCCCGCCCTCAGACGAGCCTCCTGAGCTGGAGCAGGCGGCGGAGGAAAAGCCCCGGGTGCGCAGTCGTATCCCCGTGCTGATCTCTGAGGAGGACTCCGGCTCGGAGCGCTCCTCGTCTGCACGGGTGCGGCTGCAGCGGCGGGCGCGGCAGCTGGACCTGGCCCGGGTTCTGGTGGAGCGGCAGCAGGGCCGCTGGATGAGGAGGAGGAGGGTGCTGTCCGGAACCTCCTCCTCACTGTCATCGGGAGACGAGGAGAGACGCAACACAGGCTCGGAGGACGACCAGAGCCGCGGTGAGGAGTCTACAGCTGCGGAGCTCAAACCTGTCCACTTTAGGGATGTCAAGATTAAACAGGCACCGAAACAAAATATCTTCAGACACCAAGTTTTGATGCTCAAACAAATGATACAAATTCAAAATATTTTTTTTTATTAAATAAATGAACATTATTGTTCTGTTTTCTGGTTCTAGACGACAAATATTTAGGTGTCGTTATCGGAAACTGAGTATTGTTAAAATACCGGTATCAAAACTAAATTAACGATACCCAGTCCTAGAAAAGAACCATGTGCAGTAGCGTTTGTTACGTCACAAAGTGAAACTATATGACACATGGAAATCAGCTGATGGGGAACTCTTCTGTAAGTACAGTGAGTTTATGAAATCAGAGGAAGATCTTATTATAAACAAGCTCTGTTGAAAACAGTCACATTAGTTTGCTTCATTTAGATAAGACTAATAATTATGTATTGTCTATTTATTAAGAAAGTCTTGATATCGGTTAATATCAGATGTCAGCAGATTCTCAAACCAGTATCGATATCGGAAACAAAATAACTGGATCTCTGATTTTTACATTATTTCATGTTTTGTTTCTCATAATTCATGTCAAAATGAAACAAATCAGACTTTTACGCTCAAACAGTTACATTTTTTTCAATAATTATTGGGTCACTAATTGAGAGTACCTATTTATAGTAACAATAATCTTACTTGAGTAAATATTTTGGCTGCTCTGCCTCCTGCTCGTCGACTGTGGCAGTAAAATAAATGAGTATTTGCTCGTGACCATCTGACAGAGTGGGAGTGAGTTTTTTGCTCTGTCTAACCCGCTGATGTTTCTCTCAGACTACACTTCCGACGAGTCCCGGAGGACCTCCAGGCTGAGGACCACAGAGGAGGGCAGGAGCAGGATCCCCCGGCCTCTGACCCCCATCAGGAGACCCACGGCTGGGCTGACGACCGCTGCTGTCAACCCCCTTTGCACGGCCCCGGAGGTGGGCGCGGCCAAAGCCACCAGCGGGTACGAACGCATTTATGCATTTAGCTAATTATGAAAGCTTGTGTCGTCTTTACAATCATGCATTTTGTCTAAGGCGAGGTGCTGGGGGTGCTGGAGGAGCTGGAGGTCTTAGTTTGAACAAAAAGCTCAAACATGGCCGCTCTCTTCTGTGTTTCCCAGAGCTCTTCCTGGCTTACATTTGGTTTATAAAATGCTTTACTTCTCCTTCTGTGGACCCACCACCTGCAGGAGGAGCCATAGGGGCTGCTGCAATGTGATTTGGGCAACTCCAACAGCTGCCCCCACGACTCGGCAACGGAAAAGTGGAAGAAAATGGATGGATGGATGGATGGATGGATGGATGCTTTACTTCTGTGTCTAACCTTTTCAAAGCTGTTTCTTTCCCAGGTCTCAGAGAGTTTCCCTGAGCGTCGCCGGCTCTCAGCGTAAACCCAGTAAATCAGTTCCCGCTCGCTCCTCGTCCGCCTCCTGCACTCGACCCGGCGCCGCTTCCTCCAACGGCCCCCGAACGCCACTCCGCCTCTTCGGCTCCGCCCACAGTCGCGTCGACAGCCCCAGGTGCAGTATGAGCTCCAAATAAGGGGAAATCAATCTATGGTGTTCTTTTGCTTTAAAGAAGTACGTAGTCCAGGAGTGCCCATACCTTTAGTCTCCGAGGGCCAAACACAGCGATTTCAAGTGTAAATCTCATAGAACTGCTTGTACTGTTTGTTTTACTTCTTTACTTTCCACTTCGGCAAAACGAGTGCTTATCAGTGTCATGGCCGACGCCTGTATCTGCAGCACCTACAGTCACTTTACCCCTTAACTCAAAGAAACCATATTGGATCATTTCGAAACTGTCAGTTTTAACACTTTGTTGATGTCAACAACCTTTGCTAGAAAAGTTGTGAAAGTCATTTACCTTTTACGATGCTCAGTGATTGATTAACACAAAACAACAACAGTGTTTCCTTAACTTTGAGGGAGGAGCGAAACAGTGCCCCAATTTGACACTGGTGGCCAAAAAGTGTACTGCATCCATACTGTAAAGGCTTACCATTGAGAATGAATGGGAAAAGTAAAGAGAGTTAGTATTAACCATATGCGGCCAACAGAATCGTTCCGGCAGGCCACATTTTTGGGAACACCTGCATGAAAATATTATTCCATGTTATATCCACTCATCGTGTACTTAATCTCAACAGATTTTTCCGTAGAAATCTTCAAAAAACAAAACATTTCAACTTGAATAAATTCAAGTTAGATATGGCTGTGAGAGATTGTAAAACTAGTCCAAATCAGCACTGAATCTGTCTGTCTGCCCGCAGCCCCTCGCCGCACCGGCCCTCCAGGCAGCCCACGATGCCCGTCCTCCAGCCCCGGAGCCAGGCGTTGACCGCGGGCATGAGACGCAGCGCTTCCCAGGACGCCTCCGCCCCCCGCTCACGGCCCAAAGCGGCAGCGTCGGTGCAGCCCGTGCCCAAAGGAAAACCCCCGGCCCGGGAGAAGTCCACGGCCAGATAATACACAGACCTGCCTCAGGGTTCCCGCGCAGCCTGGAAAACATGGAAAACATGGAAAACCTGGAAAACCTGGAAATGGACCGGGAAAGTCGCCGGATGATTTGAAGTTTCACCAAAGTTTGACTTATTGTTTTTCAAAGGGATGTAACGGGACACATTAGACACATATCTTCTGTGGCACAGGAGTTTCCCATCATAGACAAAGGTTCTCAAGCCGTCATCTGTACCAGGGTTTAGCGCTCTCATCTCGAAACACTGAGCTTTCAAAATGTTTCAAAAATATGAAACTCCAAATATTCCGCACTACAACCTATAAAACAAGGAGCATTTGGGGATTTATTGATTGGACCTGTATGTTTTATTAAAATCACGTAACTCGACTGTTACTATGGCAATGTTCAATCGAATGGTTCATGTCTGAAAGGTCCGTATTCTGCTGAGCTTCCTTTACGTCTCGTTCAAATCATCTTCACTGTAGATTTAACCAATTTTCTTTTCTTATTTTTGCCCCAATTTTTCAGATTTTCCCTCAGTCTTTGTTAACCCCACCCACACCCCTCCCCCTTTCCACAATTTATTTCCCATTTTTTGCCCTATTTTTGCCAAAATTATTCCTCATTTTCCACACATTTCTTGACGTTGGAGATGAACCTGATATTGTAAACTTGCAGATCTTCCACACTTTATTCTTCTGTTTTCTGGACCTACAGTGCATTGCGAAAGTACTAATACACCTTGAACTTTTGCACATTTGGTCATGTTTACAACCCTAAACATAAAGATTTTATTTTGAATTTTTTACTGAAAGTTCACACACAAGTAACAGACAACTGTGAAGTGAAAGCAAAATGATACATGATTCTGTTATTTTTCAAAAAATAGAAAAGTTAAAAGTGGGGCGTGCATAAGTATTCATACAGCATTTTCTGAGTGCATTAAATTGCCTTTATAACATTCCTAATGACTGCAGAATGTTCACACCTTGCCCTAACCATTAAATAGAGGCCACCTGTGCATAATCTACTCTCAGTATAATTCCAGCTGTTCTGTGAGGGCCTCAGAGCTATGGTCAGAGTGTATTGGTCACTAAGCAACATCATGAAGGCCAAGGAGCTCACCAGAGAGGTCAGGGATAAAGCTGTGGAGAAGTTTAAAGCAGCGTTAAGTTATATACAAAGATTTCCCAAGATTAGAACATCTCACGGAGCACTGTTCAATCCATCATTCAGAAATGGAAAGAGTATAGCACCACTGCGAACTTACCAAGACACGGCCGTCCACCTAAACTAACAGACCGAACAAGGAGAGCACTGGTAAGAAATGTGTTACGTTATGTATGGCACAAACCTAACACTGCTCATCGTCCTGAGTGCACCATCCCCAGTGTCAAATATGGTGGGGGGAGCATCATGCTATGGGGCTGCTTTTCCTCAGCGGGGACTGGGAAGATTGTAAGAATAGTTGGGAAGATGGATGGAGCCAAATACAGAGACATTTGGGAGGAAAAGCTGCTGGAGTCAGCAAGAGAATTGAGGCTGGGGCGGAGATTCACCTTCCAGCAGGACAATGACCCTAAACACAAAGCTCAATCTACAATGGAATGGTTTAAAAACAAACATATTAATGTGTTAGAATGGCCCAGTCAAAGTCCTGACCTAAATCCTATTGAAAATCTGTAGAAAGCTGCTGTTCACAAACGCTCTCCTTCTAATTTGACAGAGCTTGAGTTGTTTTGTAAAGAGGAATGGGCTAAAATGTCAGTCTCTACATGTGCAAACCTTGTAGTCATACCGCAGAAGTAGGGCTGGGCGATATGACGATATTAGACCGTCTTACGATCTCCAGAGCTGACGATCTGTTATTTTTGTGGGATCGTTTTATCACGGTTTTATGCACTTCAGCAAAGTTGACTGTCACAGTCAGTGAAGCAAACCCAAGCCGCGCACTTTCTGCTACGCAATGTCGGACGCTAATGCGAGCGTTTGGCAGCGAGCCGCTTCTCTACAGTGCGCATACACGACCAGCCTCATCAATCTAGAGCTTTTACCCCAGAGTTCTGTCTCTATTGCAGCGGTGCTTATGTCTGTGTCTTTACCCCGCAACGCCGCTGCTCTGCGCAGATCACAGCGTGTGTTTATTTATTTACCTGACACATGTGCGAAGAAGCGAGTGTGTCCTTCGTCCTTACAGTTCTGTCAGGCGCCGCATCCTTCTCATTTGTTTACTTTAAATCCTGGACCGTGTTCACAAATGCGCTGTTTATCCATGTCTTTGAAAGTATAAAAGTTCTCTAAATACACCGTCAGTCTGAGTTCATTATTGTAAATTCGCCTAACAGTGACAAACTTCTTCCTGTTTGAGTTTTACACAATAAAAGACTCAGTATGTTATCGCTTTATTAAGACTCTTATTGTGAAACGGTCAGACAGTGACAGAGCGTTACATTTACAGCAGCTCGACGTCATGAGAGAGACGTCAGAAAAAATGCCAAACAGCAACAGACACTAACAACAAGCATTTACCAAACTTACTCTTTAACTTACTTCTACTTAATTTTATTATCTGGAGTTTTATTGTGTTTTTCATTTATAAAGTGAGTTTGCTTTAGGTCCAAGTCTATTATTGCTGTGTTGATTATCACAGTTGAATAAATTAGTGTAGTATTTTTCTTCTTCAGTGAGTAATTTAAGTAATTTTGTCATTATACAAAATCGTGATAAAACCGAAATCGTAAGTTTAAAATCGTGATATTCTATTTTTGCCATATCGCCCACCCCTACCCAGAAGACTTGCTGCTGTTATTGCAGCAAAGGGGGTTCCACAAAGTACAGTTCCATGCTGTATGAATACGTATGCACGCCCCACTCTTCACTTTTCTATTCTTTGAAAAATAACAGAAGCATGTATCATTTTGCTTTCACTTCACAGTTGTCTGTTACTTGTGTGTGAACTTTCAGTAAAAAATTCAATTAGTACTTTCACAAGGCACTGTATATGACAAATATTTTAGAATAGGTATCGGAAAGAGTATCGTCCAGGTATCCGTATCAAAAAAACAAGTATTGTTAAAGCACTGGTATCAAAAGAAATGTAACGGTGCCCAGCCCTAGTCTCCACTTTTGGAGAGCACAATGAGAGGAAAGAGTTTCTGCTGGTGTTTATTTGTTTGTGAAAGTCAGGACTGAGCGTCTCTTTCCCACAAAGAAAACATCATATTCAAATGTGTCCCAGAGTACGTTAAAGCTCTGCAGAATACGGGCCTCTGGGTGAACCCTGAACCACAGTTTCCCCGTTACATCCCTGACGTTTACAGCGTTGTGTTGGTATCAGTGTCTTCTGTGTGAGGAAACTCTCCAAAGCTGCGGGAACGGCCTTTATTCTTCAGGACGGTGAACAATCCGCGGACGACACGCCTCAAACCTGATGGTTTACGGCTGCGATGATCATGTCCATCGTGTAAAGGAGCTCCGTCTGATTCTGCGTCCACACACTCACGTTGTGTCTAACAGCGTCACAGGAAGAAGTGAGGCTTTTGTTTTGTGTATTTGTGAGGAGGTTACCTTTCGCTGCAGGTGGATTGTCATCAGATTTGTGAGTCCCTGAACTGTAGGAAGGTGATGGATCGAGCCAATCGTACCACAGAATGTCTTTCTCTCACACTAAATGGTAAGGAAACGTACGGCAACTTATCGCATTCATTTCAATAATTAAAGTTCTATTTTCACAAGAATAGTTTCTGTCTTAAATTCCCTTTGAACAAATGTCTGCACCGGGTAATGCTCTTGTGAGTCGGTGTGGAGAGATGTTTGACATGTTGTGCTCAGAATATGTCCCGGCTCTTTCCGCTCTGGTTAGGGACCGTCAACAAATTACTATACGAAACTCCATGGAAACACAACGGGTCATTTTTCTTCAATAGCTTTATGGGCATTTGACCCAGTGACCCACTTTACAATATTACTACTAGTGGCCCATAAGGAGTCTCAATATTCAAAAGTGATTTGTGGTGACTGGGTCAAATGTCTTTAAAGCTATTGGAGTAAAATGAAACATTGTTTTTCCATCGAGTTTAGTATAGTAACTTGTTGACGGTCTCTAACCAGAGTGGAAAGTGCCAGCACGTATTCTGAGTCTGCCAAACATCGCCCCTGCCGGCTCACTCCAGAATTACCCAGTGCTGATATTTGTTAAAAGGGGAGTTTTTGACCAACTCAAGCCGTGAGTAGTGCTTCTCTCTCGGATTAAGCTAATGTCGAATATCAGAATGTCCATCTAACGTCACCGCACACCTGACAGAATGTTTACTTGCTAGCAAACTGAATTCCTGTGGTATTTGTGAGTTTACAAACATACGAGAATCCATCCCTTGTGTTACCTTCGGGTCATTATGACCCAAAGCAGGAGGAGCCACAGACCATTAGGAGGCTCAGTCATTTTGGTCATAAAAACAAGAAACTTTTCTCGAAAAAACAGAAACATTACCTATTCAAATGAGTGCAATAAGTTGCAGTAGAAAAGACTCGTGCCAGACTCTGAAAAGTCAGATTGTTGAAATTTGAAAACTTCAAACTATACACTTATTATTTTATAAACTGCAGTTTACATAATGAAATATACTGCAGAATGACATATTGTCCCAGCCCTAAAGTTAATTCATTTCACAATCGTAGCATCTTTGCTGTGTTTGTGAAAGGATCAAGCTCAGGGCATTTTGGCGAAACACAAAAACAAACGATTTCAAAGGGAGTCATTCCAGATTAATAGTATTTGTGTTATTTTCTTGTAATATCAGTCTGTTTTTGGATGAGGTTTTAGTTGTAGTTATGTGAGAAGCTTCATGAGTTGGTAAAAGGCTGTCTGTGAATATAAACCTGAGTGGTGTGGACGCTGCTGTAGTTTTCCAGTGGACACCGCGCTGATCCAATACTCCTGAGCTTCCTGCGCTGAGCTGACGTCTGGACGGAGCTGCTGCTGCTGCTGCCTTTGGTGCTACCGCCGCCTCCTGACCCCCTGTTTACGGCGCCCGGGTCCCGAACTGAACTGCGGACAAAGGGACGCCACGGACCAAAAACTGTGAAGCTGAATATAGAAACTTTATCAAACAGGGTCAATGACTTCCTGGAGCTTCGGGCCGTGTCCCTGAACATGCCTGATGCTGCCCCTGCTGGACACCGGGAGTCACTGCACATCTCATGGGGAAATAAAGGGAATCACAAAAGCTTTGGGTGTGGTGAGGGTAATGGAGGCCAAATCAGGCGTGAACCACTCGCCTCAAAGGTGGAAAAGAAAAGGTTTCATTTAAGGCGAGACGCTGCAGGTGAAACATGGATGTTTCCAGATTCTAGTTTTGTCCATTAAAGGTCACATGACAGGTTTAATGCTTTTGAAAATATGACTTATTTAGAAGAATAACATCAGTCGCATAATTATCAGTTCAGTGAAGCAGTAATTTGAATGAAGAAAAGTTGGTCAGAATTTATTTGATTTTTTAAGCTGCTGACAGGAAGTGACATAGATAAAGGTAAAGTTCCAGAGCAGTTTGACTCATTTCCCACTGACTTAACATGGTTGGTATTGCAACCGTTTAACATGGTTGGTATGGCAACCGTTTAAAATGGTTTGCCTTTTTAGATACAGACGCATCTCTGGAATCGCCCATATATGGTCATGTTTGAAGGGGTTGAGGGGAAACAAAGAGGAGAAAAATCTAAACTTTCTATAATTATTTAAAAACTACTTTAACAAATTCAGAATTATGAATATAGTTTTCTACCCAATAAAGATACAAAGACATGGGGAGGAGCAAAACGGATCAACAGCCCATAGAACCATAAATAACGGAGAATGCTAACATCATGCTACATGCTAACACTCGCTACAACTGCTGTTTTTTCTTCTACTGAACAATCTGCTGAAAAAACATCCATGACCTGATTTAGACTTGACTTTAGTTGTATGTGATAAATAAGTTTATATTCTGCCAGAAAACGGCTAAAAAGAGTGAAAAATGGTGTTTCCCAAAACATACTTCCTTCCCCCCTCTGCGAAACCACACCCCCTTGTATGACATTATGCCAACTGTATCTATGTCACTTCCTGTCAGTGTCCAATCAGGAAGTGAAACTATAAACATCACATAAACGGCCAAATTAAAGAAAATTGGGAACAATCTTTGGCTAAATCTTAAATATAATCGTGTTAACTATGTTTGAGCAAAAATTGTGTCATAAAGTCATACATTTAAACCTGGCTCTGTCTCTGATTTCAAATGACTATAAATACAGACGGTGTCGGCCATAAATGGTCATGTTCAAAGCTGCCAGAGGGAAAACAAAGAAACGACTTTAACAAACACTAAATTAAGAATATATCTTTCTACTAAATAAAGACACAGAGACATGGAGAGGATCAAAGTGGTTCAACAGCCCAGAAATACTTTAAAAACGGACAATGCTAACCAGGAAGCTACGTTCGCTTCATGCTACATATGCTAATGTTAGCTTAGGTGCTGGTTTTTCGCTTCTACTGGACAATCTGCTGTGAAAAAACATTGATAATGACCTTGTTTAGACTTGGTTTGTGTGTTATAATATAGTCCGGCAGAAAACGGCTAAAAAGAGTGAACTTTGTTTACCTGTTCACCTGCAGCGTCTCACCGTGAAAGAAGAAAAGTAAACTTATGAAATGTCTTTTCTCATTTCTCTGAGGTTTAAAGGTGTGACTTGATTTTGGTGATGAATAATGTTGAATGATAATAAATCAGAGGCGACTTTGACACATAATGAACATAATGATGGAGCCGTTTGTCAGTCAGTCTTTCTGCGTTGTGACTTCCAGCTCTGTCTGCGCTGACACTCGTGCAGTCAGAGCTCTGGTGGAGACGGCCTCGCTCTGTGATGCATGAAGAACCACGCCGCCCCTGGTGGTCAGGGAGGGTCTCTGCCTGGACATGTGCTTGTGCTTATTCTGAACCCTCTCCTCACGGTGTGACAGTGGGCATGCTGTACATACTGTAAACATTTAAAGGACCTGTTTGAATGAACCACACCGAGCTGTGGAATAAAGTCATGGTGATGTCACACCGTCTGTGTTAGTCACTGATTGTTGTTTAAAAAGAGACGTCTGATCTGTAGAAATAATATTTAGTGTGAATTTTATATACAGTAACTGTGTTCCCATCACTTGATTTTAAAGGGCATATTGAAGCTTGCAGTAGTAAGGAGTGATGAAAACACCGCATTTCACAATTACAAGTCACAATTCACCTTAAAAGTTTATCCGCTCGATTGAGGTGTTTTTTTGTTTGTTTTGTTTTTGCAAATAAGCGTCAAGTGCACATTTTGGATGATGGAAACAGATTTTTCGCATACATTTTGACGTAGTGGATAAAAAGTACACATGACTGCTGGCGTAGCCGACCTGTGGCCAGAAGTGAAGAGGAAAAGTCCACCAGTCGCAGTTCGTCTCTAGTCCAAAGATATTTCCCAGATTCAGGAGCGTTTATGCTACAATAGTGCACTGGACCAAGTTAGTCAACAAAAATATTGCATACAGACGCTCCTGATCTTCATTAGAAAATGTTTGCTTTGAGGCCGAAAGAATTAAATAATTAATTAATAACAGACGCACAGTTGTGCCATTTCAGGCCTAAAGGCTTTAACTGGGCTACAGCAGGAGCCTGGGCTGCTGTTCCAGATATACAGTAAGTAGCACAAGCGTAAATGTAAGGTAAATCTATCAAAAATAACAACTGATATAAGAGAATTAGAAAAAGTTTAAATCGAACTTTTCATTCTTGTGGCAGGAAGATACCATTTGAAGTTGAAATAACTCAGAGGGGTGTGTAAGTGGAACAGCCCTCTGCTTTAGTTTAAGTTGGTCTAGTCCAATTTGCCATGATTACATATGGTTCAATGAATATCGCCAAACCTGTAAAGCTGTTACTCAGTGTTCAGCAAATACAAGAGCACAGGGAGGTGCCTAATATGCATGTATGTGTACTGTGGCCCATGTAAAGGCCCCTACCCTGGTACGAACAACACCTGTGAAATAGTTACAAATAAAAAAGTTAAAACGTTTATTCAAAAAAAGAGTCAAGGTTGGGATTGATCCAGCAATCTCATGGTTGCAAACCCAGTGCTCTACCTATGAAGCTACACAGCCACAACATTTATCACAGCAGAAATGATAAATATCTTATTTATTTATTTATTTGTTTATTTGAGCAGTATGAAATGCCCTGCGCTCATCTAATTTAGGCTTGGACAATGTGTGCAGTGGCCCATGTAAAAGGCCCCTATCCTGGTACAAGCAACACCTACACTAAAGAAACCTGAACTCCAGACCATGCCTGATAGCCGCACAGTGCACATGCGCATGATGTTTGTAGCTTGCATCTTTCTGTAAAAAGATCAAGTCCAAAATAAATATAAAAATTAGAGTCAAGGCTAGGATTGATCCAGCAGTCTCATGGTTGCAATCCCAGTGTTCTACCTATGGAGCTTCACAGCCTCGGACAATATGTGCAGTGAACCATATAAAAGGCATGATGTTTGTAGCTTGCATCTTCCCGTTTTTCATGAGGTTGGGACCATAGGCACCGATTCATGTTCGTCCCAGTAGGTAACGAGTCAAAAAAAAAAAGTCAAGGTCAGAATTGATCCAGGAGCCTCATGGTTGGGAACCCAGCACTCTACCTATGTAACTACACAAGCACAGCAAATGTTACAGCCGAACTGACAAATATCTTATGAAACGCCTTGCGCTCATGTAGTCTAGGCTCAGACAATGTGTGGGTCATTTCCTCGTTTTTAATGACGGTGGGACCATAGGCGCCGACTCAGGTTCTTCCCAGTAGGTACCGAGTCACAAAAAAAAAGAGTCAAGGTTGGGATTGAACCGGCAATCTAATGCATGGGAAAATTTGAATATCGTGAAAAAGTTCATTTTTTTCTGTAGTACAACTTAAAATGTGAAACTAATATATGATATAGACTCATGACATGCGAAGTGACATATGTCCAGCCTTTTTTTGTTTTAATGTTGATGATTATGGCTTACAGCTTGTAAAAAACCCACAATGAAAGTTTCAAAAGATTGGAATATTACATGAAATCAATAAAAAAATGATTTTAAACAGAGAAAACTATAATCATGTGTGGCATAACGAGCGGTAGCAAGGGGCCTTTTACTTAACGTGTTAGCAGTGCAGACCCTTAACTTGTTGTTACAACACCACCCTTGATTTTGTGGGTCAAGGGAACCCAAGAATGAACTAATCCCCACACATTTAAGTCACACAGGTTCGTTACCAGATAGGGACAGAGACAGTAAAGTTATAAAAATATGTCATTGTATTTACTTAAGTTTGTATTATTTTCGTACTGGGTTAAAACAGAGGGACATAAACAGTCCCTCTTACGTTGACCCCCCACCCATAGTCCCAATAGTCCAATTGAAATAACAAAACGAAAAAGGGAAAAGTGGCTCTCACGGCAGCGCTGAGCACCATGTCCATAGAAGTAAGCGCTCAACACAAACACTGGCAGCAGCATCCTACTGTATTGCGAAGAGTTGCTTGACGCCGTTACCTCTTCTCTGCAGGCCCGACTACTACCCACCGAGGTCGTGTTGGGATGTTTACCGTCCATATAACGTTGTGCTAGTTGAGCGACAGGCTTCCTCGGAGGAGTCACAGAGAAGAATCACAGAAAGAGAAGGCCCATCAGACAAGAGCCGAGTCGTTTGCGTGTGGCATGCCACTATAACGTGCGCACAAACATGCCTCGACCGCACCGGAGACGCAACAGCCCGACATAAGGAGCCACAGCCAGGAAGCGAGCATATGCAATTAACTGTAGCGAGTCACCGGGTATTGATGCTGGAGAACGATGACAACGCGTTTACTTCTTCAATAACCACAACATGCTACGGCTGAGCTCACGGCAGCCATCACGCTGCTCTTGCCGGTGTGTGACGTCAGAGGGGAGCGGTCAGGAGGGGCCGAGCAAGAGAGAGGGAGCCCCTTTTATAGTGTACGGGAGGAGGGCCCGACACCCGTATCACTGCACATGCATATGTACTTAGTGGTTGTACTTGAATAACTGCCTTAATGTGGTTGCGTGGCATGGATGCTCTCAGCCTGTGGCACTGCTGAGGAGTTATGGAAGACCAGGATGCTTCAACCAGAGGAATATGACATTTGAAGCCCATATCCAGGATCCGCCTGTGTGTGGAGGCTCTTGATGCACTGACTCCATCCTCAGTCCACTCCTTGTGAAGGTTCCCCACACTTTTCAATGGCCTTTTCCTGACAGTCCTCTCCAGACTGCACTCATCCTGAGATGTTTCTGAGATGTTTTATTTGGGGTTTTTACAAGCTGTGAGCCAAAATCATCAAAATTATAACAAATAAAGGCTTGATATATCTTACTACATGTCATGAGTCTATATCATATATTAGTTTATAGGGGTGTAACGATTTATCTATTTAATCGATGTATCGATATGTTATGTCTTCGATCCGCTACATCGATCGGCGCTTGGCTAGTTTGCATCGATCCTGGCCACACATCGATGTACATCGCTTTTAATTAATAATGATCGATTTGTATCGATATATTGGAGAAAAACATTAAATCAAAATACAATTACATTATTTTCGCTTAAAATATTGGGCTTAATGTTACATTATTCAACTTTTACGGGGAATGGGACGGGGAATTACGTCAGGAGCAACAATAACAGAAGCAGCTGTTTGCGCGTTCATCGAAGACGCGTTTATTTTTGCAAGAAAGATGATAATCATCAGACAACGGGTCGCTGGTGGTAGACTGTATAAATGCCAAGGGAAATATAACGACAGCCTGACAATCATGCACTCACAAGAGCCTCCACATCAGCAGCATTGAAGGAAAAAAGAGCAGCGAAAAGCTACTCACAGCAGCCACGTGAGCGATAAAGTTCTGTTTCGGGTCTAAAGCTGAGTGTACACAGCAAGATATCCTTTGTCTTATACGATTTTTAGATGTTACATTGCAAGACGTGGTGATTGTAAAATTAACAAACGGGCCTGGGCTGTATGGGTCAAAGTTTGAAGTCTGTCGTAGCATTTCAGGCTACGGATTAACTGGTGGCGCCCGCTATGTTTATGAGAGAAACTCGTCGAAAGTAAAATGCAGTCTGTTAATAGCTGGTATTGTTGCTTTTGTGTCTGGCAATGCGCTGCTAGTGTTGTATTTTGTTGGCATTGCTGTTAACAGAGGTTGTAGTGAGAGGATGAGGCGCTCTGCGTTCAGATTCTATAATATAGACACTACAGTCTCTGTGTGTGAGACCTAACGGGTCTAATCGTGCAGTGTACACCCAGGTAACTTTGTTAGGTAACTTGTAATGTGACAGCGGCCCTTTATTTGTCCTGTCCCACTCACTGAAAAGCTGTATTTGTGGGCTTCACTCAAGAAGATGTAAAGCCAAAAGAGGAGAGGTCTTAAGGTTAAAGGTATCCCACCAGCACTGGCTCTAACTGAAAACAAACTGGAGAAAAGATTATGCTGTGACTAAAATATATGCAGCTCTTTATCCTAGCTGGTTATTGCACTTTTGTGAGTGTATTTTGTCCACTGTTGTTTGATTCAATCAGCAAATCTGGAGTGAATGTTTAAATAAAATCTGGTGCAAATGCCTTCTGCTGTATTTATGTTCAGTTACTTGTAATAATTATTGCTTAATTTGCTGAAAATCCAATGTTAAATATATTGAATATCGTATCGAAAATCCACTGTATCGATTGAATCATATCGGTCCAAAAAAAAAAAAATACCGTTTTACATCGAATCGTTTGGCCTCAAATCGATACGTATTGTATCGGTCAAAAAACGTATCGTTACACTCCTAATTTTTCACATTTTAAGTTGAATTACAGAAATAAATGAACTTTTGAACAGTATTCTATTTTTCCGAGTTTCACCTGTAGTTGGTTCATTTATCAGTGACTTATTTCTCCTTTGTGCTGTGTATGTGATTATTCAATTAATAACTTGGGGATTAAGTCGTGCGTTTTGATGATTTTACCTTGTTCTTTCCATTTGTCGTTTCAAGCTTTTAATTGTTGCCTGTATTTTTACATCAGTGGGTTGGACTTCAGACCCGTCTCTCGTGAAGGACCTGCTGTCTCCAAACTCAGGTTTCTGCTGGAGCCTGTTTCACAAAGTCATCGGACAAACACAGTCTCCATCAAAAATGTCAGACTAAGCATAATTAACAAATGTGTTAAACAGGGCCTTTCCTCTCACCTCTGAGCTTTGGGGCTGTCTGTGCCTCCATCCTGATCTCTTTGCTCCATTCTCAGACCTGCAGGACATCACACTTTGATCCACGTCCTCTGTTCATATGAATCACGTCATGAGTATCAGAATAATGATTCTAATCATAGATTTAGTGTGAAGATGCTTGTCCAGACACTTCAGATCGATGTACAGAATCAGAATATGTTTTATTGCCATGGTTTGAGAACAGGTTCACAAATTATGAATTTTTCTTGGTGGAAATGTGCGACATAAAACATATAACACAGAGTTAAGATAAAAAATAAGCTAAAAAACTTCAAATATAAGGCTATAGGGGACTGCATGAACAATATTAAATAAATAAGATAAAATAAAAGTGACATATGGTAAGACAACAACAATTTGACATTGAACAACAGCGGGATTGTATTTACAGATGTGTAGGCGTATAAAGTGATATTAAGTGATATAAAGTGATTAAGTGATAGCAGCGGGTCTAAGTGTGGACACACCACACAGTGCAAGTTCAGATTACATGCATGAGTCTGTATCTAAGCTACAGAGACTTGGTTTTGTTCATGAGTCTGATGGCGGAGGGAAAAACTGTTCAAGTGGCGGGAGGTATGGGTCTGGATAGACCGTAGCCTCCTGCCCGAGGGAGAGGGGTGAATAGTCCATGTCCAGGGTGAGAGGGATCAGCTGTGATCCGACTCACACGCCTCCGGGTCCTGGAGGTGAACAGGTCCTGGAGAGATGGGAGCTCACAGCCAATCACCTTCTCAGTAGCACGCACAATGCGCTGCAGTCGATGCTTGTCCCGGGCTGTAGCGCCGGGGGACCACACAGTGATGGACGAGGTGAGGATGGACCACACGGTGATGGAGGACGTGAGGATGGACTCGATGATGGCCATGTAGAACTGCACCAGCATCTTGGTTGGCAGCTTAAGTTTCTTTAGCTGCCGCAGGAAGAACATCCTCTGCTGGGCCTTCTTGATGAGGGAGCAGATGGTCGGCTCCCATCTGAGGTCCTGGGTGATGGTGGTGCCCAGGAAACGGAAGGAGTCCACGATGGAGATGGAGGTGGAAGAGTCTGTCAGGGCGAGGGGGGACGGTGGGGCTGTGTCTTTCCTGAAGTCCACGATCATCTCCACTGTCTTTTGGGCTCCAGGTTGTTCACGCCAGCCGGTCCACCTCTCTCCTGTAGGCGGACTCATCACCGTCCAAGATGAGCCCGATGAGGGTGGTGTCGTCCGCAAACTTGATCAGTTTAACGGACTGGTGACTGGAGGTGCAGCAGTTTGTGTACAGGGAGAAGAGCCAGGGGGAAAGTACACAGTGTTTGTAGTCCGAGTGTCCGAGACGATCTTCCCCAGCCGCACATGCTGTCTCCGGTCCGTCAGGAAGTCAGTGATCCACCTGCAGAGGGAGTCGGGCACGTTGAGCTGGTAGAGCTTGTCTCGTAGCAGTCCAGGGAGGATGGTGTTGAAGGCAGAGCTGAAGTCCACAAACAGGATCCTGGCGTAGGTTCCTGGTGAGTCCAGATGCTCCAGGGTGAAGTGGAGGGCCAGATTGACTGCGTCGTCCACAGACCTGTTGGCTCTGTAGGCAAACTGCAGCGGGTCCAGGACGGGGGCGGTGATGTCCTTGAGGTGGGGCAGGACCAAGCGCTCAAAAGACTTCATGACCACAGACGTCAGCGCCACCGGCCTGTAGTCATTAAGTCCTGTGATCCGTGTTTTTTTGGGGACAGGAACAATGGTGGATGTTTTGAAGCAGGACGGCACGTGGCATATATCACAATGCTTACAAAAACTGCACTGTAAAATAAAGCCCTGATCTCTGCACGCGCTCAAACAAAGCCTTCAGAGGAAATGCAGCCTTTGAACTAATCTGCTTCAGTATCTACATGTTCACTCCAGATCAAGTTGTCAGAAACCATCAGGCCTAAGTATCTGTATGAGGACACTTGTTCTATGACACTGTTGACAATTATTATCATGTTCTGTTTATAAAGATTGATTATTTATGTATTTGAGATTCCACATTTACAAATCTAATGTAAAAAAAGATTAACAAAAAAGATTATCAGTGATCCCACAGTTTGGGAATCAGTCTCTTATTTTAAAGTATCCCCACAGTGTGAATGTAAACCAGTCTCTCATTTTGACAAACAGCAAAGACCTACAGTGCCATCTACAGCCACAAGTCAGTATTACAGCTACAGAGATTACAACTATAGTTTGATTAGAAAATAGTGATAAACATGACTCAGCTAAAATAATAAACATGAAACTGAGCACTTCAGATCTGATTAAAGAGTCAATAAATCAGACTTTAGACAAAGGCAAAAAACAGGTAATGAAGGAAGAAAGACTCAACCAGATTAAAGACTAAACCAGGTCTATCCCAGAGCAGGGGTTGAATATGATGAGAGCAGTCGAACCTGAGCGGATCCACAGAGTCCACCGTGTCCCAGAGAAAAGTGAGTCTGACCCAGAGACTTGTTTGTGCGTTTCTTCCTGGAGCGACTCAGAGCACCTGGATTGGCTGCGGTCCAGGTGGGCGGGGCTTGAGTCCAGGTGGAGAATTCCACTGAGGCTGAACAGAGCAAGGAATGAAGACAACAAATGGTTTTATGTGTGAACTGTAAACACTAAAGTGAACGTCTCACTCATAGACGTGTTCTTGCTGCCCGACAGTTAAAGTCAGTGTAAACTCTTCTAATCTATGTCCGCTCTCTCCTCTCTCTGAACCAGCCTGGCACAGCACGGCCCGGTACATTTCATTAGGATAATGATAATGGAGCAAATAAACAAGAGGCTCGGTGTTACTCAAACCCACTGATAACTTTATAACATGTTAGAGGCCTCGTAAATCTCACATTGTTATGTAACAGTTTATAACAGCCTCGTGCTCAGAATAAGAAAGGTGTCACAGGAGAGACAAGAAATGTGACACCACAACTCACCCAGAGCCAAAGGAGCTGATCCTGCGGGTGCTGCGGGGCTCGAGCACCCGCACACAGCAAATTCACAAGAGTCAATTCAACTCTCATATTGTTAATTTTGACACTTTACTGTTGTCAAAATTAGTTTAGTGTTGAACACTTAACACTAAACAAGTGACATAATAACACTATAGACTGTAGAATTTGATAATATTCAGGATTTGATTATTTTAGTGTACAGTGCAAATCTAACAACACTATATAGACATTTTAACACCTTATGAAGTTGCAGTAGTGTCCAGTGCTCTTTATATTACACTATACAAGTGTATTCCTTTTAACAATTCAAATTAGTTAGTTTGGGCCATTCCAATTTATGCTCCATTAAATATAAAACAATGGAATAAACACTTTTTAATTTCAAGTGAAACTGTATTTTTAAAAGGCACACCATACAACAGCAGTGTGACAATTCAAACAATATGACAATGTGGTACAAGCTATGTCATCTATTGCATTTGAAAATTGCATATCAAAGGTTTGTAATAATACAATTCTCCCAGAGCGATAACAGAAACTGTGTCCTCTGTATCCTCAACAAAGTATGCATTCAGCATGAAGGTCTCCCTCCACACCCACCATATCAGATATTCCTGTTTTAATCAGCAAAGAGCGCACCAAAGGTAAGACTACTCGCACTTAAATGACATCTATTTATTTAGTCCTAATGATATATTGTATGTATGTATGTGTATACGTATGTTTGTGTGTGTGTGTGTGTGTGTGTGTGTGTGTGTGTGTGTGTGTGTGTGTGTGTGTGTGTGTGTATGTATGTATATGGATATATATATATATATATATATGTGTGTGTGTGTGTGTGTGTGTGTGTAATGTAAGATTCATGATTCTACTTTGTGGAACCCCCTTTTGTTGCAATAACAGCAGCAAGTCTTCTGGGGTATTACTACAAGGTTTGCACATGTAGAGACTGACATTTTAGCCCATTCCTCTTTACAAAACAACTCAAGCTCTGTCAATTAGAAGGAGAGCGTTTGTGAACAGCAGTTTTCAGGTTTTTCCACAGATTTTCAATAGGATTTAGGTCAGGACTTTGACTGGGCCATTCTAACACATTAATATGTTTGTTTTTAAACCATTCCATTATAGATTTAGCTTTGTGTTTAGGGTCATTGTCCTGCTGGAAGGTGAATCTCCGCCCAGCCTCAATTCTCTTGCTGACTCCAGCAGGTTTTCCTCCAAAATGTCTCTTCATCCATCTTCCCAACTATTCTTACAATCTTCCCAGTCCCCGCTGAGGAAAAGCAGCCCCATAGCATGATGCTCCCCCACCATATTTGACACTGGGGATGGTGCACTCAGGACGATGAGCAGTGTTAGGTTTGCTCCATACATAACGTTTTGCATTTGGGCCAAAAAGTTCAATTTTTGTCTCATCTGACCAAAGCACCTTCTTCCACATGGTAGCTGTGTCCTCCATATGACTTCTAGCAAATTTAAAATGGAATTTTTTATGGCCTCCTTTCAATAATGGCTTTCTTCTTGCCACTCGTCCATGAAGGCCAGATTTGTGTAGAGTACGACTTATAGTTGTCCCATGTACAGATTCCCCCAGCTCAGTGGGGACACTTGCATTTCTGACCAGTGCTCTCCTTGTTCGGTCTGTTAGTTTAGGTGGAAGGCCGTGTCTTGGTAAGTTCGCAGTGGTGCTATACTCTTTCCATTTCTGAATGATGGATTGAACAGTTCTCCGTGAGATGTTCAAATTCTGGGAAATCTTTGTATAACTTAACGCTGCTTTAAACTTCTCCACAGCTTTATCCCTGACCTCTCTGGTGTGCTCCTTGGCCTTCATGATGTTGTTTAGTGACCAATACACTCTGACCATAGCTCTGAGGCCCTCACAGAACAGCTGGAATTATACTGAGAGTAGATTACACACAGGTGGCCTCTATTTAATGGTTAGGGCAAGGTGTGAACTTTCTGCAGTCATTAGGAATGTTATAAAGGCAATTTAATGCACTCCGAAAATGCTGTATGAATACTTATGCATGCCCCACTTTTCACTTTTCTATTTTTTGAAAATAACAGAATCATGTATCATTTTGCTTTCACTTCACAGTTGTCTGTTACTTGTGTGTGAACTTTCAGTACAAAATTCAAAATAAAATCTTTATGTTTAGGGTTGTAAACATGACAAAATGTCCAAAAGTTCAAGGTGTATTAGTACTTTCGCAAGGCACTGTGTGTGTGTGTGTGTACATTATATATATATATATATATATATATATATATATATATATGGATGGATGTTGCGGGGCGTATTTTTTTAAATCTTGTAATCTGTAAAGCACTTTGAGATACCTTTGAGTATGAAAAGCACTTTATAAATAAAGTTTGATTGATTGATTGAAAAATAAAAATATATTTCTACAAAAAAATAAAAAAAAATCCAATTTTTTTATCACGTTCCCCAAGATAATTTTCTAATTTCCCAGAGATAATTTGTGGTGTAAAAAAATAAAAATAATATATATATATATATATGATTTTTTTATATTTCTAAAAAAAATAAAAATATATATATATATACATATATATATATATATATATATATATATATAATTTTTTTTTCAAAAAAAGATAATTTTCTCGTTCCCCTGAGATAATTTGTGGTGTAAAAAAACAAAAACAAAAACAATGTTTCTTATATATTCCTTTTTTTCCATTTTTTTTTTACTTCGAGATAATTGTTTCGTTCCCCCAAGATAATTTGTGGTGTAAAAAATAAAATAAATAATATTACATTTTTATATTTCTTCACCCCCCCCCCTTTTTTTGTGTGTGTCTGATGTCACTTCCAGGGTTCCGTAGATTCCACATTAATGTTGAGTTATTCTGTTTGAGTTTAGAGAAACATCAACTTTAGAAAAGATCTGCCCTGAGATTTAGAAAAGATCTGCTCTGAGATAAATGCACCAAAGGGAAAAGTGACGGGACGATTGTATGAGTTCAGAGAAACGGAAGCTTCTTATCGTTTGTTCTGATCAGCTCAGAAACTGTGACTCAGAAACACATTTTCTCTTATGTTTCTGTTTTTAAACATATCTTTGACACTTTTTCTTACAATCCCTTTTTCAGGGACTAAACCAGTCGGATTATTTTTGGATTCATTTGAAAACAAGGATCAGTTCATGGTCTGGACGGTTCTTTAGTGATGTCACTGTGTTTCATTGTCTGACATTTATTTATGTATTTATTTGCATTTATTTATTTATTTGAGCATACATTTTGCTCAAAAGGAGTGGGCCGAAGCAAAAAGTTTATGAGCGCCTACCCCCAACTCATTATGATAAAACATTTCATTTCACAATCAGAGTAAAGGGAACAAAATAACAATAAGGAGCAAATAGCAAAAAAAAGGATGTTGTGCACAGTCTGGTCATGGTTGGCAAGATGGTATTTACGTTAAGGAAGATTATATGTCTAAAATTACATCTATCATGTACTATAGGCTACACCTTTCCCAAACAAGTAATACTAATTACAACAATAACAATGATAATTCTATGTAATGAAATCGTGATCACTCTCGACCCCTGAAGCTTCAGTTTCCACAGCAATAATAAGAAAATAAGTTTACATGTTCAGTCATACATTTAGCCGCATCATTTTGTGATTAGTCTCATTGACTGAAAAGAAGAACTTGTTACCTTTCAGAACAGCTTATTTACACAGACCAAACTCACAACCACTGTTTGAACTGTTCATATAATTTAACAGAATGAAACACTATTACAAGAACGGTCTTGTCAATCAATCAATCAATCAATCAATCTTTATTTATATAGCGCTTTTCATACATTTCATGTAACACAAAGTGCTTTACAGATTTAAAAACATTCTCTCACACCCACCTCCTCCCACAAATACAAACACATTGTCGCACTCACACTCTCCCCACCCACCTTCCCAGAGACACACCACACAAGCACAACACACACACTCAAGGTAAAACAATGGACACAATGGACATAAGGCTGAGGTAAGGCTGAGTACAGATAACCAGGTAAGGAAACACCATCCAAGGAGCCGTCTGCATCGGGAGCGGCACCTCGGCTGCAGCCATAGGGCACCAACACAGGACGCCCGGAGGAGGCGCGGTAGAAACACCACACCTCCATCCAGACACCCACAGGACAGCACCCCAGCAGCCACAGCCAATGACCGCTCCCGAGGCAGAGGGCTCCTCCAGAGGAAACTGGGGGACCATAAAAATGGTTAAAATAAGTAAAAAGTAAAAGTAAAATAAGAATATAAGGACCACTAAAATAAGACAGAGAGGTACAATAGATAAAGAAAACATAAATAAATAAATAAATGTTAATAACAATTAAATAAATAGGCCTAGCAAGAATAAATATCAGTTAAAAGCTAAACTAAAAAGGTGGGTCTTGAGCCTGCTTTTAAAAACATGAACGTTCTCTGCGGTCCTGAGCTCCTCCGGCAGGTCGTTCCAGAGGCGAGGGCCATAATATTGGAAAGACGCCTCGCCGTGAGTCTTTCTGTTGACTTTAGGAATAACTAGGAGACCCCTGCCAGAGGAGCGAAGGGGCCGTGAAGGTTCATAAGGTAAAAGCAATTCTGAGAGATAAGAAGGACCAAGACCATTAAGACATTTAAAAACCATTAAAGAACTTTAAAATCGTGTCATGTAAGATCCCTACAAAGAAAGTAACAATAAGCTACCATTAATATATTTCTTTCAGATGGTTACCAATGCCAAATATCACCCAAAATCACATAAGGGTACATTAATATACATATATATTATTCTCCGCAATTGTTATTACCATGCTCAACACAATATTAATCTATGTACATTTATTTTATTTTGTATTTTATTTTGGTTTTATGTTTTATTATGTACAGTGTATGATGTAAGCCCTGCATTGAGAGGTGCGTTGAAAAGCTGGGTGTATAGCGGACCAGTTGAAGCGGGCAGTGGCTCCCTATAAACAAACCTGCACCCAGTTGCCCTAACAGCTGATTTTGTAGATGATGTTCCTATGCTGTGTGGTGCATTGGTGGAGATTGGATGGTTCTGCAGTGATGTCACTGTGTTTCATGGTCTGGGATTGGACAGTTCTGTAGTGATGTCACTGTGTTTCACGGTCTGGGATTGGACAGTTCTGTAGTGATGTCACTGTGTTTCATGGTCTGGGATTGGACAGTTCTGTAGTGACGTCACTGTGTTTCATGGTCTGGGATTGGACAGTTCTGTAGTGATGTCACTGTGTTTCATGGTCTGGGATTGGACAGTTCTGTAGTGATGTCACTGTGTTTCCAGGTCTGAGATTGGTCTGGGATTGGACATTCTGTGTGATGTCCTGTGTTTCACGGTCTGGATTGGACGGTTCTGTAGTGATTCATGTGTTTCATGGTCTGGGACTGGACAGTTCTGTAGTGATGTCACTGTGTTTCATGGTCTGGGACTGGACAGTTCTGTAGTGATGTCACTGTGTTTCATGGTCTGGGACTGGATGGTTCTGCAGCGATGTCACTGTGTTTCATGGTCTGGGACTGGACAGTTCTGTAGTGACGTCACTGTGTTTCATGGTCTGGGAGTGGACAGTTCTGTAGTGATGTCACTGTGTTCATGGTCTGGGACTGGATGGTTCTGTAGTGATGTCACTGTGTTTCACGGTCTGGGATTGGACAGTTTGTAGTGACGTCACTGTGTTTCATGGTCTGGGAGTGGACAGTTCTGTAGTGATGTCACTGTGTTTCATGGTCTGGGATTGGACAGTTCTGTAGTGACGTCACTGTGTTTCATGGTGTGGGATTGGATGGTTCTGTAGTGATGTCACTGTGTTTCATGGTCTGGGATTGGACAGTTCTGTAGTGATGTCACTGTGTTTCATGGTCTGGGATTGGACAGTTCTGTAGTGATGTCACTGTGTTTCACGGTCTGGGATTGGACGGTTCTGTAGTGATGTCACTGTGTTTCACGGTCTGGGATTGGACGGTTCTGTAGTGATGTCACTGTGTTTCATGGTCTGGGATTGGACAGTTCTGTAGTGATGTCACTGTGTTTCACGGTCTGGGATTGGACAGTTCTGTAGTGATGTCACTGTGTTTCACGGTCTGGGATTGGACGGTTCTGTAGTGATGTCACTGTGTTCATGGTCTGGGATTGGACAGTCTGTAGTGACGTCACTGTGTTTTCATGGTGTGGGATTGGACAGTTCTGTAGTGACGTCACTGGTTTCATGGTGTGGGATTGGACGGTTCTGTAGTGACGTCACTGTGTTTCATGGTGTGGGATTGGTGGTTCTGTAGTGACGTCACTGTGTTCATGGTGTGGGATTGGACAGTTCTGTAGTGACATCACTGTGTTTCATGGTCTGGACTTGATGGTTCTGCAGTGATGTCACTGTGTTTCATGGTCTGAGATTGGTCTGGATTGGACAGTTCTGTGTGATGTCACTGTGTTTCACGGTCTGGGATTGGACGGTTCTGTAGTGATGTCACTGTGTTTCATGGTCTGGGACTGGACAGTCTGTAGTGACATCACTGTGTTTCATGGTCTGGGACTGGATGGTTCTGCAGTGATGTCAACTGTGTTTCATGTCGAGATTGGTCTGGGATTGGACAGTTCTGTAGTGATGTCACTGTGTTTCACGGTCTGGGATTGGATGGTCTGTAGTGATGTCACTGTGTTTCACGGTCTGGGATTGCACAGTTCTGTAGTGATGTCACTGTGTTCATGGTCTGAGATTGGTCTGGGATTGGACAGTTCTGTAGTGATGTCACAGTGTTTCACGGTCTGGGATTAGACGGTTCTGTAGTGATGTCACTGTGTTTCATGGTTTGGGACTGGATGGTTCTGTAGTGATGTCACTGTGTTTCACGGTCTGGGATTGGACAGTTCTGTAGTGACGTCACTGTGTTTCATGGTCTGGACTGGATGGTTCTGTAGTGATGTCACTGTGTTTCATGTCTGGGATTGGACGGTTCTGTAGTGATGTCACTGTGTTTCATGGTCTGGGACTGGATGGTTCTGTAGTGATGTCACTGTGTTTCATGGTCTGGATTGGAGGTTCTGTAGTGATGTCACTGTGTTTCATGTCTGCGATTGGACGGTTCTGTAGTGACGTCACGTGTTTCATGGTGTGGGATTGGATGGTTCTGTAGTGATGTCACTGTGTTCATGGTCTGAGATTGGTCTGGGATTGGACAGTTCTGTAGTGATGTCACTGTGTTTCACGGTCTGAGATTGGTCTGGGATTGGACAGTTCGTAGTGATGTCACTGTGTTCGGTCTGGGATTGGACGGTTCTGTAGTGATGTCACTGTGTTATTCACTACGGTCTGGGATTGGACGGTTCTGTAGTGATGTCACTGTGTTTTCATGGTCTGGGATTGAGCATGGTTCTGTAGTGACGTCACTGTGTTTCATGGTTGGGATTGGACAGTTCTGTAGTGATGTCACTGTTTTTCATGGTCTGGGACTGGACAGTTCTGTAGTGACTCACTGTGTTTCATGGTCTGGGACTGGATGGTTCTGCAGTGATGTCACTGTGTTTCATGGTCTGGGACTGGACAGTTCTGTAGTGATGTCACTGTGTTTCATGGTCTGGGAGTGGACAGTTCTGTAGTGATGTCACTGTGTTTCATGGTCTGGGATTGGACAGTTCTGTAGTGAGTCCTGTGTTTCATGGTTGGGATTGGGACAGTTCTGTAGTGACATCACTGTGTTTCATGGTCTGGGACTGGACAGTTCTGTAGTGACATCACTGTGTTTCATGGTCTGGGACTGGATGGTGATCTGCAGTTTGATGTTCACTGTGTTTCACGGTCTGGGAGTGGACAGTTTTGTAGTGATGTCACTGTGTTTCATGGTCTGGGGACTGGACAGTTCTGTAGTGATGTACTGTGTTTCATGGTCTGGGAGTGGACAGTTCTGTAGTGATGTCACTGTGTTCATGGTCTGGGATTGGACAGTTCTGTAGTGACGTCACTGTGTTTCATGGTCTGGGATTGGACAGTTCGTAGTGATGTCACTGTGTTTCATGGTCTGGGATGGACGTTCTGTAGTGACATACTGGTGTTTTCATGGTCTGAAGAGAACTGGATGGTTCTTTGCAGTGATGTCACTGTGTTTCACGGTCTGGGGAGTGGACGGTTCTGTAGTGATGTCCTGTGTTTCATGTCTGGGACTTGGATGGTTTGTATGATGTCACTGTGTTCACGGTCTGGGATTTGGACAGTTCTGTAGTGATGTCACTGTGTTTCAATGTCTGGGATTGGACGGTTCTGCAGTGATGTCACTGTGTTTCATGGTCTGGGATTGGACAGTTCTGTAGTGACCACTGTGTTTTCATGGTGTGGAATTGGATGGTTCTGTAGTTGAGTCACTGTGTTTTCATGCGTCTGGGATGGACAGTTCTGTAGTTGATGTCACTGTGTTTCATGAGATCATTACCTGGGAATTGGACAGTTTCGTGGTCCGGATGTCACTGTGTTTCATGGTCTGGGATTGGACAGTTCTGTAGTGAATGTCATGGTTTCACGGTCTGGATTGGACGGTTACTGTAGTGATGTCACTGTGTTCATGGTCTGGGATTGGATGGTTCTGTAGTGATCGTCACTGTGTTTCAACGGTCTGATATGAGAGAGAGTTAGTAGTGACGTCCACTGCTGTTTCATGGTGTGGGGAAATTGGACAGTTCTGTAGTGACGTCTGTGTTTCATGGTTGGGATTGGATGGTTCTGTATGTGACGTCACTAGTGTTTCATGGTGTGGGATTGGACAGTTCTGTAGTGAATGTCACTGTGGTTTCAGGTTCTGGGACTGGACAGTTCTGTAGTGAATTCACTGTGTTTCTAATGGTCTGGGACTGGATGGTTTCTGCAGTGATGTCACTGTGTTTCATGGGTTCTGGGACTGGACAGTTCTGTAGTGATGTTCACTGTGGTTTCATGGTCTGGGACTCGGACAGTTCTGTAGTGAAATGTCACTTGTTTTCATGGTCCTGGGATTGGGACAATTCTGTAGTGATGTCCAACTGTGTTTCATGTCTGGGCTTGGACACGTTCTGTCCGTGATGTCACTGTGTTTCGATGGTCTGAGATTTGGTCTGGGATTGGACACTTCCTGTAGTGATTGTCACTGTGTTTCCACGGTCTGGGATTGGACGTTTGTGTGATGTCACTGTGTTTCATGGTCTGGGGACTCGGATGGGTTCTGTGTGATGTCAACTGTGTTTTCACGGTCTGGGACTGGACAGTTCTTGTAGTGAATGTCACTGGTTCCATGGTTCTGGGACTGGATGTTCTGTTAGGTGATTTCACTGTGTTTCAACCGGTCTGGGATTGGACGGTTCTGTAGTGACGTCTCCTGTGTTTCATGGTGTGGGGATTGGCCAGTTCCGTAGTGAACGTCACCTGTGTTTCATGGTGTGGATTTGGATGGTTCTGTAGTGGACGTCACTGTGGTTTCATGTGTGGGATTGACAGTTCTGTTAGTGCATGTCACTGTGGCTTTCCATGGTCCTGGGGACTGGGACGTTTTCTGTAGTGAATCACTGTGTTTCATCGGTCTGGGACTGGACAGTTCCTGCTAGTGACATCAAGCTCGGTGTTATGGTCTGGGACTGGATGGTTCTGCATGTCACTGTGTTTCATGGTCCTGGGAAGTCGGACAGTTTGTAGTGATGTCACTGTGTTTTTCATGGTCTGGGGACTGGTGGTTCTTGTAGTGATGTTACTGTGTTTCACGGTCTGGATGGACAGTTTGTAGTGATGTCACTGTGGTTTTCAATGGTCTGGGATTGGCGGTTCTGCAGTGATGTCACTGTGGGTTTTCACGGTCTGGATTGGACAGTTCTGTAGTGAATGTCAACTGTTTCATGGTCTGGGAATTGGACAGTTCTTATGAGTCAACTGTGTTTCATGGTCCCTGAGATTGGTTCTGGGATTGGACAGTTCTGTAGTGAATGGTCACTGTGTTTTCATGGTGTGGATTGGACAGTTCCGTAGTGATGTCACTGTGTTTCCATGGTATGGGACTGGAACAGTTCTGTAGTGACTCCTGTTTTCATGGTCCTGGGACTGGAATGGTTTCTGCAGTGATGTCACTGTGTTTTCATGGTCTGGGACTGGACAGTTCTGTAAGTGAATGTCACTGGTTTCATGGTCTGGGAGTGGACAGTTTCTTGTAGTGATTCACTGTGTTTCATGGTCTTGGGAATTGCGAACAGTTCTGTAAGTGACGTCACTGTGTTTCATGGTGTGGGATTTGGACAGTTCTGTAGTGGACATACTGTGTTTCATGGTCTGGGACTGGACAGTTCTGTAGTGACATCATGTGGTTCATGGTCTGGGACTGGATGGTTTCCTGCAGTGATTGTACTCGTGTTTTCATGGTCTGGGACGGACAGTTCTGTAGTGATGTCACTGGTGTTTCATGGTCTGGCGAGTGGACAGTTTTCTGTCAGTGATGTCACTGTGTTTCATGGTCTGGGATGGACAGTTCTGTTAGTGACGTCACTCTTGCAGTGTTTCATGGCTGGGGATTGGAACAGTTCTGTAGTGATGTCCTGTGTTTCAATGGTCTGAGATTGGTCTGGGAATTGACCACTTTCTGTAGTGGATGTCACTGTGTTTTCACGGTCTCGGGATTGGACGGTTCTGTAGTGATGTTCACTGTGTTCCATGGTCTGGGACGGATGGTCTGTAGTGAGTCACTGTTTTCACGTTCTGGGACTGGACAGTTCTGTAGTGATGTCACTGTGTTTCATGGTCGGGCTGGGATGGTTCTGGTAGTGCAATGTCATGTGGTTTCACGGTCGGGATTAGGACAAGTTCTGTAGTGACGTCTCTGTGTTTCATGGTGTGGGATTGGACATGTTCTGTAGTGAACGTCACTGTGTTTCATGGTGGTGGAATTGGATGGTTTGTAGTGACGTCACTGTGTTTCATGGTGTGGGATTTGGGACAGTTTCTGGTCAGTGCATTGTCACTGCGTTTCATGGTCTGGGACTGGACAGTTCTGTAGTGACATCACGTGTTTATGGTTCCTGGGACTAGGACAGTTCTGTTAGTGACATACTGTGTTTCATGGTCGGGACTGGATGGTTCTGCAGTGACGTCACTGTGTTCTATGGTCTGGGAGTGGACAGTTCTGTAGTGATGTCCACTGTTTCATGTCGGGACTGGATGGTTCTTGTAGTGATTCACGTGTTTCACGGTCTGGGATTGACAGTTCTGTAAGTGTGTCACTGTGTTTCATGGTCTGGGATGGACGGTTTCTGCAGTGATGTCACTGTGTTTCACGTCGGGATGGACGTTCTGTAGTGGATGTCTGTGTTTCATGGTCTGGATTGGACAGTCTGAGTGATTCACTTGCTGTGTTTCATCGGTCTGAGATTGGTCCTGGGATTGGACAGTT
This sequence comes from Neogobius melanostomus, assembly GCA_007210695.1. Taxonomy (NCBI): domain Eukaryota; kingdom Metazoa; phylum Chordata; class Actinopteri; order Gobiiformes; family Gobiidae; genus Neogobius; species Neogobius melanostomus. The sequence goes on along the minus strand of VHKM01000937.1, from coordinate 9,332 downwards.
TCTGTTAGTGAATGTCTGGTGTTTCATGGTGTGGGATTGGATCAGTTCTGTAGTGAATGTCACTGTATTCATGTCTGGGAATGGACAGTTCTGTAGTGACATACTGTTTTTCAATGGTCTGGGACTGGATCGGTTCTGCAGTGATGTCACTGTGTTTCAGGTCTGGAACTGGACAGTTCTGTAGTGATGTCACTGTGTTTCATGGTCCTGGGGTGACAGTTCTGTAGTGGATGTCACTGTGTTTCATGGTCTGGGATTGGACAGCTTCTGTAGTGACGTCACTGTGTTCATGGTGTGGGATTGGACAGTTCTGTAGTGACATCACTGTGTTTCATGTCTGGGATGGACAGTTCTGTGTGACACTCACTGTTTTCATGTTGGGACTGGATGGTTTGCATGGATTACGTTGTTTCACGGTCTGTGGAGTGGACAGTTTCTGTAGTGATGTCACATTTGTTTTCAGGTCTGGGACGGCCAGTTCTGTAGTGATGTCACTGGGTTTCATGGTCTGGGAGTGGACAGTTTCTGTAGTGATGTTCACTGTGTTTCATGGTCTGGATTGGACAGTTCTGTAGTGGACCGTCACTGGGTTTTCCATGGTCCTGGATTGGACAGTTCTGTAGTGGTATGTCACTTGTTCCCCATGGTCTGGGACTGGACAGTTCTGTGTGACATCACTGGTTTCATGGTCTGGGACTGGATGGTTCTGCAGTGAATGTCCTGTGTGTTTCACGGTCTGGAGTGGGACGGTTCTGTAGGATGTCACTGTGTTTCATGGTCTGGGACTGGATGGTTCTGTAAGTGGATGTACTGTGTTTTCTGGTCCTGGATTGGACAGTTCTGTATGATGTCACTGTGGTTTCATGGTCCTGGATTGGACCGGTTCGCAAGTTGATGTCAACTGTGTTTCATGGCATGGATTGGACAGTTCTGTCGTGACGTCACGTGGTTTCATGGTGTGGGATTGGGATGCGTTTCCTGTAGTGTATGTCATGTGTTTCATGGTCTGGGATTGGACAGTTCTGAGTGTGTCACGTGTTTCATGGTCTGGGATTGCACAGTTCTGTAGTGATGTCACTGTGTTTCATGCGTCTGGATTGGACAGGTTCTGTAGTGATGTCACTGTGTTTCACGGTCTGGGATTGGACGGTTCTGTTAGTGGATGTCACTGTGTTCATGGCTCTGGATTGGATGGTTCTGTAGTGATTCACTGTGGTTTCACGGTCTGGGGATTGGACAGTTCTTGTAGTGACGTACTGTGTTTCATGGTGTGGGGATTGGCAGTTCTGTAGTGACGTCACTGTGTTTCATGGTGTGGGGAATGATGGTTCTGTAGTGACGTCACGGTGTTTCAATGGTGTGGGATTGGACAGTTCTGCTAGTGATTCACTGTGTTTCATGGTCCGGGACTGGACAGTTCTGTAGTGGAAATCACTGGTGTTTCATGGTCTGGGACTGGATGGTTTCTGCAGTGATGTCACTGGTGTTTCACGTCTGGACTCGGACAGTTCTGTAGTGATGTCAAAATGTTGTTTCAGGTCTGGGACCTGGACAGTTTCTGTATGTGTCACTGTGTTTTCCATGGTCTGGGATTGGGACAATTCTGTAGTGATGTCACTGTGTTTCATGGTCCTGGATTGGACAGTTCTGGTAGTGATGTCACTGTGTTTCATGTCTGAGATTGGTCCTGGGATTGGAACTTCTGTAGTGATGTCACTGTGTTTCACCGGTCCTGGGATTGGAACGGTTCTGTAGTGATGTCCTGTGTTTCATGGTCTGGACTGGATGGTTCTGTAGTGATGTCATTGTGTTTCATTGGTCTGAGATCCGTCTGGGATTGGACAGTTCTGTAGGATGTCCTGTGTTTCAATGGTGTGGGATGACAGTTCTGTAGTTGATGTCACTGTGTTTTCAGGTCTGGGACTGGACATTCTGTAGTGACATCACTGTGTTTTCATGGTCTGGGACTGGGATGGTTCTGCGTGATGTCACGTGTTTCATTGTCTGGGACTGGACAGTTCGTAGTGGATGTCACTGTGTTTCAGGTCTGGGAGTGGACAGTTTGTAGTGATGTCACTGGTTTCATGGTCGGGATTTGGACAGTTCCTGTAGTGAACGTCCACTGTGTTCATGGTGTGGATTGGCGTTCTGTGTGGACATCACTGTGTTTCATGGTTCTGGGACCTTGGACAGTTCTGTAGTGACATCAACTGTGTTTCATGGTCTGGGACTGGAGGTTCTGCCAGTGATGCTCCACTGTGTTTCACGGTCTGGGAGTTGGACAGTCTTGTAGTGATGTCATGTGTTTCATGTCTTGGGACTGGACAGTTCTGTAGTGATGTCACTCTGGTGTTATGGGAGTGGACAGTTCCTGTAGTGATGTCCACTGTGTTTCATGGTCTGGATTTGGACGTTCTGTATGACGTCACTGTGGTTCATGTCTTGGGATTGGACAGTCTGTATGTGCTGTCACTGTGTTTCATGTCCCTGGGACTGGACAGTTCTGTAGTGGACATCACTGTGTTCATGGTCTGGGACGGATGTTCTCAGTGATGTCACTGTGTTTTTCACGGTCTGGGAGTGGACGGTTCGGTAGTGATGTCCACTGTGGTTTTCATGGTCTGGACTGGAATGGTTCTGTATTGATGTCACTGTGTTCATGGTCTGGGATTGGACAGTTCTGTAGTGATGTCACTGTGTTTCCAATGGTCTGGGATTGACGGTTCTCTGCAGGAGGTGTTCATGGTCTGGATTGGACAGTTCTGTAGTGACGTCACTGTGTTTCACTGGTTTGGATTGGATGGTTCTGAGTGGATGTCACTGTGTTTCATGGTCTGGGATTGGACCGGTTCTGGTATGATGTCACTGTGTTTCAGTCTGGGTTGGCACAGTTCTTAGTGATGTACTGTGTTTCATGGTCTGGGATTGGACAGTTCCTGTAGGATGTCACTGGTGTTTCACGGTCTGGGATTGGACGGTTCTGTAGTGATTGTCACTCGTGTTTTCCATGGTCTGGGATTGGATGGTTCTGTAAGTGATGGTCACTGTGTTTCACGGTCTGGGATGACAGTTTGTAGTGACGTCCCTGTGTTTCATGGGTGGAATTGGACAGTTCTGCTGTAGTGACGTACTGTGTTTCATGGTGTGGGATTGGATGGTTCTGTAGTGACGTCACTGTGTTTCATGGTGTGGGGATTGGACAGTTTCTGTAGTGATGTCACTTGTTTTCATGTCTGGGACTGGACAGTTCTGTAGTGACATCACTGTGTTTTCATGGTTGGGCCTGGAATGGTTCTGCGTGATGTCACTGTGTTTCAATGGTCTTGGGACTGGCACAAGTTCTGTAGTGATGTCACTCGTGTCATGGTCTGGGACTGGACAGTCTGTAGTGATGTCAATGTGTTTCATGGTCTGGGATTGGACAATTTCTGTAGTGATGTACTGGTGTTTTTCATGGTCTGGATTGGAACAGTTCTGTAGTGATTCACTGTGTTATGGTCAGATTGGTCTGGGATTGGACACTTCTGGTAAGTGGATGTCACTTGTTTCACGTCCTGGGATTGACGCGTCTGTAGTGATGTCACTGTTTTTCATGGTCCTGGGAACTGGATGTTCTGTACGTGATGTCACTGTGTTGTCACGGTCTGGGACTGGAACAGGTTCTGTAGTGATGTCACTGTGTTCCATGGTCCTGGGACTGAATGGTTCTGTCAGTGAATGTCACTGTGTTTCACGGTCTGGGATTGGACAGTTCTGTGTGCACGTCTCTGTGTTTCATGGTGTGGGATTGGACAGTTTGCTGTAGTGCGTCACTTGTGTTTCATGGTGTGGTGATGGATGGTTCTGTAGTGACGTCAAGTGTTTCATGGTGTGGATTGGACAGTTGTAGTGATGTCACTGTGGTTTTTCAGGTCTGGACTGGACGTTCTGTGTGACATCCACTGTGTTTCATGGTCCTGGGACTGACAGTTCTGTAGTGACATCACTGGGTGTTTCAATGTCCTGGGGACGTGGATGGTTCTGCAGTGACGACTGTGTTACATGGTCTGGGAGGGACACGTTCTGTAGTGATGTCACTGTGTTTCAATGGTCTGGGACTGGATGTTCTGTAGTGATGTCACTGTGTTTCACGGTCCTGGGATTGGACAGTTCTGTAGTGATGTCACTGTGTTTCCATGTCCTGGGATTGGAGACGGTTCCTGCAGTGATGTCACTGTGTTTCACGGTCTGGGAATTGGAGCAGTTTCTGTAGTGATGTCACTCGGTTTTCATGGTCTCGGGATTGGACAGTTTCTGTAGTGATTCCGTGTTTCATGGTCTGAGATTGGCTGGGAATTGGACAGTTCTGTTAGTGTATGTCAACTGTGTTTCCATGTGTGGGAATTGGACGTTCTGTAGTCGAATGTCCACTGTGTTTCATGGCTGGGACTGGACATTCTGTAGTGACATCACTGTGTTTCATCATGGTTGGGACCGGGAGTTCTGCAGTGATGTTCACTGTGTTTCATGGTCTGGACCTACAGTTTCTGGTAGTGATGTCACTGTGTTCATGTCCTGGGAGTTGGACAGTTCTGTAGTGAATGCCCTGTGTTTTCATGGTCTGGGTTGGACAGTTCTGTTAGTGACGTCACTAGTGTTTCATGGTGTGGGATTGGACAGTTTCTGTAGTGACATCACTGTGTTTCAATGGTCTGGGAACTGGACAGTTCTGTAGTGACAATCACTGTGTTTCATGGTCTTGACTGGATGGTTCTGCAGTGATAGTCCTGTGTTTCACGGTCTGCGGAGTGGACAGTTCTGTAAGTGATGTTCACGTGTTTCATGGTCTGGGACTGGACAGTTCGTAGTGATGTCCACTGGTGTTTTCATGGTCTGGAGTGACAGTTCGTAGTGATGTCACTGTGTTTCATGGTCCTGGGATTGGACCGTTCTGTAGTGACGTCACTGTGTTTCATCGGTCGGGATTGGGGAGTTCTGTACATGAGTCACTGTGTTCATGGTCTGGGACTGGCACAGTTTGTACGTTGACATCACTGTGTTTCATGGTCTGGGCTGGTGGTTCCTGCCCCAGTGATTTTGTCCACTGTGTTTCACGGTCTGGGAGTGACGGTCTGTAGTGATGTCACTGTGTTCATGGTCTTGGGCACTGGATGGTCTGTAGTGATGTCATGGTGTTCAATGGTCTGGGAATTGGACCAGTCTGTATGATGTCACTGGTGTTTTCATGGTCTGGGATGGACAGTTCGTAGTGATGTCACTGTGTTCATGGTCTGGGATGGACAGTTCTGTAGTGATGTCACTGTGTTCATGGTCTGGATTGGACATTCTGTAGTGATGTCACTCTGTGTTTCACGTCGGTTGGACGGTTTGTAGTTGATTGTCACTCTGTGTTTCATGGTCTGGCTTGGATGGTTCTGTAGTGAATGTCACTGTGTTTCCAACGGTCTGGGAATTTGGGACAGTTCTGTAGTGACTCAACTGTGTTTTCATGTGTGGGATGGACAGTTTTGTAGTGACGTCACTGTGTTTCATGGTGTCGGGATTGGATGGTTCTGTAGTGACGTCACTCGTGTTTCATGGTGTGGGATTGGGACAGTTCTGTAGTGAGTCCACTGTGTTTTTCATGGTCTGGACTGGACACCAGTTCTGTAGTGACATCACTGCGTGTTTCTGGTCTGGACTGGATGGTTCTGCAAGTGAATTCAACTGTGTTTCATGGTCTGGACTTGGACAGTTCTTGTAGTGGATGTCACTGTGTTTTCATGGTCTGGGAGGGGACAGTTCTGTAGTGATGTCAACTGTGTTTATGGTCTCGGACTGGACAAGTTCCTGCTAGTGATGTCACTGTGTTTCATGGTCTGGGATTGGAGACAATCCTGTAGTGATGTCACTGTGTTTCATGGTCCTGTGGGATTCGGACAGTTCTTGTAGTGCATGTCCACTGTGTTTCATGTCTGAGATTGGTCTGGGAATTGGAGCACTTCTGTAGTGATGTAACTGTGTTTCACGGTCCTGGGATTGGAACGGTTCGTAGATGTCAACTGTGTTTCAATGGTCTGGGACTGGATGGTTTCTTGTAGTGATGTCATGTGTTCACGGTCTGGACTGGACAGTTCCTGTAGTGATCGTCACTGTGTTTCAGTGGTCTGGGACTGGAATGGTTCTGTAGTGATGTCACTGTGTTCACGGTCTGGGCCTGGACAGTTCTTGTAGTGACGTTCTGTGTTTCATGGTGTGGGAATTGGGACAGTTCTGTAGTGACCGTCACTGGTGTTTCCATGTGTGGGCATTGGATGGTTTGTAGTGATGTCACTTCGTGTTTATGGTCTGGGATTGGACAGTCTGTGTGATGTCATGGTGTTTCCATGTCTGGACTGGACAGTTCTGTATGACATCACTGTGTTTTCATGGTCTGGGACTGGACCAGTTCTTAGTGACATCACTGTGTTTCATGGTCTGCGGACTGGATGGTTCTGCAGTGACCGTCACTCGTGTTTCATGGTCTGGGAGTGGACAGTTCTGTTAGTGATGTCACTGTTGTTTCATGTCTGGGACTGGATGGTTCTGTGTGGATGTTCACTGTGTACGGTCTGAGGATTGCGTTCTGTGTGATGTACCTCGTTTTCATGGTCTGGATGCGACGGTTCTGCAAGTGATGTCACTGTGTTTCACGGTCCTGGGATTGGACAGTTTTCTGCTAGTGACGTCACCTGTGTTTTCAATGGTGTGGGGATTGGATGGTTCTGTAGTGAATGTCACTGTGTTATTCAATGGTCCTGGGATTGACAGTTGTAGTGATTGTCACTGTGTTTCCATGGTCTGTGATTGCGACAGCTTCTGTAGTGGAATGTCACTGTGTTTCATGGTCTGAGATTGGTCTGGGATGGACAGTTTTCTGTAGTGATGTCCACGTGGTTTTCAATGGTCTGAGATTGGTCCTGGGATTGGCAGTTTCTGTGTGATGTCCACTGTGTTCATGGTCTGGGCTGGATGGTTCTGTGTGACCGTCATGTGTTTCACCGGTCTGGGACTTGGACATGTCTGTAGTGATGTCACTGTGTTTCCATGTCGGGAACGCAATTTCTGTAGTGACAATCACTCGTGTTTCATGGTCTGGGACCTGGATGGTTTCCTGAGTGATGTCACTGTGTTTCAATGGTCTGGGACTGAACAGTTCGTAGTGACGTCACTGTGTTTCACTGGTCTGGGAGGGACAGTTCTGTAGTGATGTCACTGTGTTTCCATGTCTGGGACTCGGATAGGTTTGTCAAGTGATGTCACTGTGTTTCACGGTCCCCTGGGAATTGGACAGTTCTGTAGTGATGTCACTGGTGTTTCAAGGTCTGGGCATCGGACAAGTTCTGGTAAGTGATGTCCACCGTGTTCATGGTCTGGGATTGGACAGTTTCTGTAGGATATGTCCAACTGTGTTTTCATGGTCTGGGATTGGGACAGTTCTGTAGTGATGTCACTGTGTTCATGGTCTGAGATTGGGTCCGGGATTGGACAGTTCTGTAGTTGATTGTCAACTGTGTTTACGGTCGGATTGGACGGTTCCTGTAGTGATGTCACTGTGGTTTTTCATGGTCTGGATTGGGACCGTCTGTAGTGATGTCACTGGTTGTCACGGTCTTGGGACTGGATGGTTGGTAGTGATGTCACTGTGTTTCACGTCTGGGATTGGACGTTCTGTAGTGACGTCACTGTGTTTCACATGGTGTGGGAATTGGACGGTTCTGTAGTGATGTCACTGTGTTTCATGGCTGGGACTGGATGTTCTGCAGTGATGTCATGTGTTTCACGGTCTGGATTGGACGGTTCTGTAAGTGAACGTCACTGTGTTTTCAATGTGCTGGAATTGGACAGTTCTGTAGTGACATCCCTGTGTTTCATGGCTGGGATTGGACAGTTGTAGTGACGTCACTGTGTTTCATGTGTGGGATTTGACGGTTCTGTAGTATGTCACTGTGTTTCACGGTCTGGGATTGGACAGTTTCTGTAGTGACGTCAATGTGTTTCATGGTGTGGGATGACAGTTTCTGTAATGTGACGTCACTGTGTTTCATGGTGGTGGGGATTGGCACCGGTTTGTAGTGATGTCACTGTGTTTTCAACGGTCTGGATTGGACGGTTCTGTAGTGACGTCACTGGGTTTTTCAATGGTGTGGGATTGGACGGTTCTGTAGTGACGTCACTTGTGTTCATGGTCTGGGACTGGTGGTCACTGTATTTGATGTCACTGTGTTTCAATGGTCTGGATTGGACAGTTCTGTGTGACGTCACTGTGGTTTTTCCATGGCTGGGATTGACGCTTCTGTAGTGATTTCACTGTGTTTCATGGTCTGGGGATTGACAGTTTCCTGTAGTGGCATTCATGTGTTTCATGGTCTGGATGGACAGGTTCTGTATTGACGTCAACTGTGTTTCATGTGTGGGATTGCGAACAGTTCCTGTAGTATGTTCACTGATGTTCACGGTCTGGGAATTCAGATGGTTCTGTGTGACGTCATGTGTTTCATGGTCTAGGATTGGACAGTTCTGTATTGACGTCCACTGTGTTTCATGGTGTGGATTGGAACAGTTCTGTAGTGACGTCACTGTCGTGTTTCATGGTGTGGGGATTGGCTGGTTCTGTAGTGATGTCACTGTGTTTGTCACGGTCCCTGGGATTGGATGGTTCTGTCAGTGAGTCGTGTTTCATGGTCTGGTTAATTGGACAGTTCTGTAGTGACTCACTGTGTTCTGGGGGGATTGGATGGTTCTGTAGTAATGTCACTCGTGTTTCATGTCTGGGATGGACAGTTCTGTAGTGATGTACTGTTTTTCCACGGTCTGGATTGGGACCGTTCTGTAGGGAGTCACTGTGTTTCATGGTGGTGGGATTTGGAAATGGTTCTGTAGTGATGTCCACTTGTTTTCATGGTCTGGCTGGACAGTTCTGTAGCTGACGTAACGTGTTTCATGGTCATGGACTTGGGATGTTCTGCAGTTGAAGTCCACTGTGTTTATGGTCTGGGACTGGACAGTTCTTGTACGTTGACGTCACTGTGTTTCATTGGTCTGGGACCTGATGTTACTGTAGTGATGTCCACTGTGTTTCATGGTCTGGGATGACAGTTCTGTAGTGATGTCCTGTGTTTCATGGTCCGGCGATGGACCAGTTTTCTGTAGTGGATGTCACTGTGTTTCATGGTGTGGGATTGGACAGTTTGTATGATGTCATGGTGTTTCATGGTTGGGATTGGACAGTTTCTGTAGGATGTCACTGTCGTTTTCATGGTGGTGGGATTGGACAGTTCTTCAGTGATGTCATAAATCTCCTTTTCCTCCAC